>CM053622.1:269027124-269068311 GCA_028646595.1 Phalanger gymnotis | reverse complement strand
GAAAGAAAGTTTATGTACCAAGGAATCACAAATGGCATCACTCAAGACTAGGCTGTAACTATTATGAAGGAGAGAATATTCCTAAAGGCAAAAGAGAAATGCTTATAACCAAGAATAATTTACCCTTTAATATTAAACATAATCCCGGGTGAAGGGCGTAAGGATATTAATCTTTAATAAAATACTTTCAAGTATTCCTTACAAAAAGACCAGACCTAGTAGTATCTTTGAAATGCAAATTTTTAAAAAAGTCAGAAGAGAAATTTAGAAGCATAAATACATTCTAACTAGAAGGGTCTAAATAATGATGAAGTGCTCCTAATTGGGTGCAGCACAAATAGCCTTTCAGAACATCTCTATCTTTAAGGGTTATACAAGGAACAGAGAAAAGCAAGCAACACAGGAACTGGAACTAATTTTCTTCTGGCTTGTTGGTTTTTAGAGGTGAAGGGAAAGAATACGCTAGAGAATAAATAAGGAAGAAGGGAAAGGAAATTACTATTTCTAATATTGAGGTACATAAGAAGAAAAGTATGCAAACATAGTATGGGGCATGCAAGGGCCAGGAATGACACAAACCTCCTATTTATCGAGAAATACAAATTAAAGCAACTTTGAAATACTACCTCACATCTATAATATTGTCTAATGTGAGCAAAGGAAAATGACAAATGCTGGAAGGGATGCACTGTTGGTAGAGTTGTAAACTAGTCCAACTATTCTGGAGAACAATTTAGAACAATGCCTAAATAATCATACAAAGGTGCAAAGCAAAGCGCAACAATACTATTACTGGGTCTGTATCTTAAAGAGATCAAACAAAAAAGAAAAGGACTTATTTGAACAAAAAATATTTATATTAGCTCTTTTTGTGGTAGCAAATAATTGGAAATTAAGGAGATGCCCGTCAATCTGGGAATGGCTGAACAAATTGTGATATAAGACTGTGATGGAATATTCTTATGCTATAAGAAATAATGAGCAGGGCAGTTTGAGAAAAATTCTAGAGAAACTTGTATGAACTGATGCACAGTGAAATGAGAACCAAAGGAATACTATGCATGGTAACAGCAATATTTTAAGGATGATCATTTGTGAAAGACAGCTATTTTGATCAAGTGAATGATCCAAGATATTTTTAAAGGATCTATTATGAAAAATACTATCCATCTCCAGAGACAGAAATGATGAACTTTGAACGAAGATTGAAGTATACTTCAAAATTTTTTACTATTATTATTGATTTATTTTTCTTGTTTTTTCCTTTGTAACATGTTTAATATGGGACCGTTTTGCATGACCTCACATGTACAATCAAAAGCAAATTGCTTGCCTTACCAAGGAAGGGGATGGGGCTAAAGTGAGAGAGAATTTTCCATTCAAAATTTTCAAAATGGCTTTTAAGTTATACTTTTACATGTAATTGGGAAATGTTTAATGAAATAAATAAAAATAATGTGTGTTTTTTTAAAGGTAATGTTTTGGACATGTTGAACTTCAGATGCCTATGAACCACCTATTTGGGATTTCCTGAAGTCATTTGGTGATATGAGATTGCACATCAGGTGACAGGCTAGGGTTACTTCTATAGATCTAGAAACCTTTTGCATAGAAGCAATAATTGAACCCATGGAAATTGATGAGATCACCAAAATGGTACAAATGGAGAAGGGTATTAGGTTGAAAACAGATAAATCCTTGGTGGGGTACACATTTATGAATGTGACTTAGATGAAAATCCAGCAGAGAAGACTGAAAAGGAATGGTCAGATACATCTAGGGTAGTTAACATTGTCAGAAGTTTCAGAGATATCAAGAAAAATGAAGAATGAGGAAGAAGGCCATTTAGTTTGGCAATTAAGCGAATGTGAGAAATGATTACTAATAACCAATATCTTGGGGAGATCCAAAGATTCCTTTTTTTAAAAAATTCTACATTTTTAAAAGTTCTGTTTTTTCTAGAAAAACATCATTGATAATGAAATTGCTTTGACTCTCTGCATCTCGGTCAGACCCCACCCAACGTTATAAGGAATTTAATCTAGGGTGGGAAAGCTCATTGTAGCATGACAATGGGTAACATAAGCCCCTAATTGCTTAGAAGGGCATATAAACTGTGAGCCCCCACCATCATCGTCTTCAGTCTAAGAGATGGCCACATGTCCACCCTTTTATTAATAACCTGCTGACCTTATTAAGAAAATGATTAAATTACCCAGAAACTATGCCTCTCAAACTTTTTAAAATGTCACAAGAACACTTGTCTTTGGGGAGAGAAGTTTCAGTTCTTTCATGGTATCTTAGGAAACTATTATTTTCCCAGAGATTTCTTGTAATAGAAATTACTAATGCATTATGCTCATAATAATTCTTTCATAAGAAAGAAAGGAATTATTTAGAAAGTACTTTTGGACATGCATCCTCCACGATATTGTCCTAGGATAAAACCACATGATAACTTCATAACTGAATATAACAATAATCATTAAGTCATTTAAGTCATCTTGTAAAGCCAGCTAAATATTCCAGAATACTAGGCATCATTTATTATTTTTCCTCTTCTAGACAGTTACACTTTATAGAAGTTCAGTTCTATGATGAGGTTGGAAGCTGGATTGCAGAGGATTTAGATGAAGGCAAGAAGAGAGTGAGTAGAGACAACAAATGTAGACTGCTTTATCAAGGAGTAGAGATGTAAAACAGAGGAAAGATGAAACTTGGCAAGGGTGGTAGGATCAAGTGATAGTTGCTGTGATTGTTACTGATGTTTATAAGTAGGGGGAGACAAGAGAATATTTCTAGGTGGGAAGGAACTAGCTAATGGTTAGAAGGGACAATCTGATGGAGAAGATAGGATGTTACAGGATTAAGCATACTTGTAGCTGAGTCTTCCTTGGTTAGGAGAATGACCAGTTCTTTATGAAAGACACAGGTTAAGGGAGAGGGAGTCAAGGAAAACATCTTAATGAGGTGAGAAGAGAAGGGGGAAGAGTGAACTCTCATTAAACAGCCTCAATTTTTTTGAGTTAACTATATGGTGAGATACTTAAGCTAGAGGCTAATGGAAGGTATGTCTTGGGAGACTTTGAGGAGAGATGAAACTGTATGAAAGATCCAATGTGGAGAGTGGAAGAGCATATTGACTAGGGAGTTATAAAATGATATTTTCACCAGTGAAAGCCCAGTTGAGATTATATAACACAAAATTGTTGTCAATCCAGTCAGCACAGTTTCCTGGATTTTTGAAGCTCCATTCATGAATAGGAGCAAAGGCCCCAGAAACACAGCAAAATACAGGGTTAGGGTTTGATAAAGCATGATCAGCAACAGCACATGGGTGAAAGGGATTTGAGTATAGAGCATAATATAAGGTTGAACTGATTCACCAAAGGGTAAAGATATTTGTGAAAATTCATTATTTCTTGTTAATAATCTTTCAAACAACAGTTTTCCAGAACCAAATATTTATTCTTTATTATAAACTTCTCTGTAGAAAGAGTTTCCACCACTTCACTGGGTCATCTCTTCTAGTGATCATCAAAAAAAAAAAAGTACATTCAGCACAACTTACATATTAAAATATACTCCATGAGTTAAGCAATATCAATTGTTTTGGCCTTTCCTGGAAGACATTTTCTAACTCCTTATTATGATTCTTTGAACAGTCTCAAAAATTTCCATAATCTCTTTAAACTATGGAGATTAGAACATAGCACTATACTATAAGAAGTATCTGAGAAAAGCCAAATGTAAGAAGACAATTACCTCATAGCTTCTCTGTACTACACTGTTAATTTATACATCCCAGGAGAGTGCTGTCTTTCAGGGGACCAAATGTTTTTCTATTGCTAGACATTTATTAGATGAATACTTAATTTTTTTCTTCTCCAGACACAGGCATCATGTTTGAAATTATTTTTTTTTCTAGACAATAAACTAAAGCTTAAAACCATACTAAGACTTCTGGGACAACCTGTATATTTTATCTATTACTCTATTACTCTCTTTACAACAACAATATCTGGGATATTACCATGATCTTGGAATAACAGTAATTATGGTATCTTGGGAAACTATTATTTTCCCAGAGATTTCTTGTAATAGAAATTACTAATGCATTATGCTCATAATAATTCTTTCATAAGAAAGAAAGGAATTATTTAGAAAGTACTTTTGGACATGCATCCTCCACGATACTGTCCTGGGATAAAACTACACGATAACTTCATAACTGAATATAACAATAATCATTAAGTCATTTAAGTCATCTTGTAAAGCCAGCTAAATATTCCAGAATACTAGGCATCATTTATTATTTTTCCTCTTCTAGACAGTTACACTTTATGATGCTTTCCTTCTCTTGTACTTAAGAACCTCCTTGTTGACTTTTCTTGCCTTTATCTTACAATTGTCCATTCTATACTGTACTATACAAACCAGACTATTACAGATGCATATCTTACTTTTTCCAATGTAGTTGACTTTGCTCATCCAATTGAGAAAATCATAGAATTTAGAGACAGAAGAAACCTTAAAGATCATCTAATACGATACTCCTCATTTTACAGGCAAAGATACTGAGGTCCAAAGGTGTTAGTGGTTTGCTCAACATTATATGGTACATAGACAGTGAGAATTTAAACTCAAGTCTTATTTCTATAAACCTAAGATTTTTCCACATTATTGCTATCCTTCTTTGTTTGAGCCTGGACTATACCTATTTTTCCTCATTATTATAGGAAAATCCTACCCATTCCTTAAAACCCAGCTCAGAGGTCACTTCCCAAATCCTTCAAGAGGTAACAATCAGTCTGTCCTGGTCATTTATATGTAGCATATTTTTAGTTCTGTATACTTAAAACATCAAATGTTAGAGTTAGAAGGGATCTTGGAGATCTTTTAACCTTTTCTGTTTATTTAGAGGATACTAAATCCCAAAGATAATGTGAGATAAATCAAGGATTCTGAATATGAAGTCCCTAAACTTACATGTGCACACACACACATATACATATATGTATATACATATATACACACATATATACCTTTATATGGTCAAACATACACACATATATATAATTACATATACACAAATGTGTGCATATGTGTATATATGTTGTGTATACATACATACATTTAACTGTATTTCAATAGAGAGAGGTAAAATTTTGGTTAAGTACTTAGTATATATGAGGCAGTTTGTTGGCAAATTGTGAAGTGCTTAATAAACACAATTGAGTTTCTTTGTAATCCTATGCATTTTATATTATATATTTAAAAGCATTTTTCTCAGATGGAGTCTATAGGCCTCACTAGAATGCCCAAAGTATCTATGACAAAAAAGGTTACCAATCCCTGTGAAAATGAGCTTGTGGCAGATTCAAGATAATTATTCAGGCAGAATTCAGCTTTTCTGAATCAAATTCTAGTGTTCATTCATCTATACGATTATTTCATATTATATTGTATACATGCCCTTTCCCCTACTATGATGAAATTTCCACATGGGTGGAGTCTGATTTTTATTCATCTTTGTACTCCCCACCACCATCCCAATGTTTTGTACATCACAGCATCTTAAAAAAATGATGAGGTAATTGAATTGGTCAATCATTGACTGTCAGTATGCTAACTGCTATATAATTATATCAAAAGGGCTGTTCTCTGTTGAGTGAGATAATGCTCTTTGCCCAAGAATATCAATGCCATCAGGGATAATGGACAAGTTGTCTTGAGATTCTCTCTTACTAATTAAAATAAGGTAAGTGGTATAAATAACAATTTGGACATTTAAACAGGCAAAAGAGCTGGCTAATTTGAATAGGGAGGTAGAGTATTTGCTAATTAGTGGGACAGGTTGAATTTGAGAAATCTCAACGTAGCCAAGAGAGAGTTAAATGTTTAGGATGGGAATCCATGCACAATGAAGTCAAGACCTCAATACCAAAACCTAGTTTAAAAAGGTTATGGGCTAGACCTGAGATAGGACTCATGGCTCATGATAGGACTACATGGTTCATGAGTATGCCATGGCTGAGACCTGAGAAGCTGAGAGAATAGCAGGGCAAGGACCATCTTGTTCCTTCTGTCTTTGACTTAAAGATGTTGCTTTACAGATGGAGTGACCAGGATCTTCCATAAGTCTAGTGAAAATGTCAAAGACTGGGAATGACTGGGAAAGGAAGAAGTAAATCAAGGCAGTCTAAACATATGAAAGGGTAGAGGTAGTTTATCTACGTAGTAAATGACATAAAAGACTATGCTGTCAGACATAAATGAACAGCATCAAACAATCACTTAGATAAGTCTTAGTAGTGTTATCTACAAAGATGAGTCATTGGGATCCAAGGTAATTCACAAAATCAATAATCTATAGCCAAAGTAAATATCGACAAAATCTAACCAGTGGCATGTTAAAGAGAAGGACTGAGATCAAGCAAAGACATTTTATAATTTGTCAATCTCAGGTAGTAAATCTGCTTCTTATTAAGTTACACTGGGTTGGGGAACAGTTTGAGGCTAGTCTCACTCCTCTGATATTACAGAAAAATTCCCAATTGCAGATGATCTCCATTCACCTTGACCTTCTCTTTAATGGAAGGAAGCTTTGTTTATACTGAAACAAGATGTAGTTAAGAGACAATACTCAGGCTTTCCCCAGAGGAGTAGCTATCATAGATTGTAAAATATTAATTGTTGGGTGTAGTTTGGGAGTTCCTAGTTACCCATAACCCAAGTTAGTCTGTACCAGATATAAATGTCCTTCAGGAGGAATTCATATCTACTAAAAGTCGTAATTCAATTTTTTTCAGCTGACAGGTCTTCCCATTTTGGGGAGAGGTGGAAGCTTTCTCTGGGCCCTGAAAAGAAGAAAACTTCTTTCAGTCTATAGCATTATTATTCTTTCCTTATTCTTTTGTATTCAGGATGCTACATCTGAGGAGGTGAACCCTCACCAGAAAAGAATGTATTTGGGGCTGTTTTCCATTAATTTTGATTCATCAGGATTCTACCTGGACACAGAATTCATTCAGGCAATTAGCTGGCTGGAAGTAGGAGTAAGGTTTGTGGTAACAGAATATAGGAAAGTTTAGAAATATAGGCCCAATTAGGAATCATGCGTAAGACCAGGTCAATCCTGTTTTCAAATCCTGACTCTGCTGCTTAGCACCAGTGTGACCTTGGGCAAAAAATAACCTCACTAGGCTTAAGTGTACTCAACTGTAAAATGACTGAATTGTAAAAAGCCTATACAGTCTCTGAGGTACTTTTCAGGTCTAGATCTATGATCTTAGGATAACATACAGTTATTAGAAAGGGGATAGGTTTAACATGTCGTACATATAAGCTTTTGCCAATAATAACTTGATCTAAAAGCCATGGGGGGAAATGGTTAAACAAACAGAAAAAATGTAAAAAGCTATTAAGCTGAATGGAGTTTCATTGTACTGCCTGGAAAGAAATAAAATTCATTTGATAGATTTACACAGAGTAGTTTTCACAGGGCTATTGAAACTCCTCTATCCCTTGAGTTTTTCAAACTTTAACCCGGAACGAGGAAATTACAAGAAAAACATACTGCAGGTAAAAATTCAGCATTGACAGAGGATGGATTAATGATCAAGTGCAGGCAATTCAATCTTTAATTTTTACTATTCCTTTGTTGGTCTCTAGATCTGGCTTTTCTTTGTTGTTACAATGCAAGGGAAAAGGCCTCTCATCTCGGATTTATGGTCAGAATGCCCCATAATTCCCAGAGGCAATAATGGAAAAATAAATCACTTTAACTTTACAATGTGCCTATGAAACTTTAGTATTGATGTGTAAATCAAATTAAAGTAAGGTCACAGAGATACCTGCTTCTCCTAGCACTTCTAAAAAAATAAGGGCAAGGGAGATTGAAAGGGACAGCAAATATTTAATAATATTAAGACTTCATGAAATAGGTCTAGCATTTAATGGTCACTCCCAATTGTTTTCTCAGATCACAAATCCATATTATAATAGTACCTATTGTTATCTATTTTACATGAGCTGGTTTTTTCTAAGTACACCTAATGTAGTGCTATTTTTCCCTTCCTAATTAGAATATAATTATTTGTGTTATTCCACAAACATTCATAAATATGTGCTGTACACATAACACTCTCTTAGGTTTTATGGAAATATGTACATTTTAGATGAGCTAGGATTCTTACTCTCATGGAGTAATTTAGCAGAATCCTGCCTAAATTGCAGGATGTGGTCCCACATTAGCCTGATAAAAAGAGAGACATATAAATCTCCCTATTGGCAAAAATTAACAAATAAATAAGTTTGGCCAAATAGTAAACTCAATATGTTCCCTTAGGATAGGCATATTTTAAATGAAGTGTATGTAGGTGGAATTCTGGCTCTGACTCTAATCTTTATTTAGAAAATTACATGATTACACCAAGTTAACATCTAGCAGCACTTCTTAAACTGTGGATCATGACCCCATATGGGGTTGCAAAAAGTTTGGCAACAGTAAAAGGTTTCTGAACACACAACCAAAAATTAATTCAAAATCAAATGTGTAATGAATCCGAGGATTTTTTGTGACAGTGCCTGCTTGTGTTATATGGTGAAACTTCACTGCAGACTTGGTTCTGAACACAAAGCATGCACACTTTGCACTGAACATGCCCTCAGACCACCAAGCACCAATGAATGCTGCCAAAACAGGAAAAGGGGTCCAGAGGAAAAATTTTAAGAAGCCATGCTCTAAGGCACCTTACATTTCTAACATAGCATGAGTCTACTTGTAGAACATTTGATACATTTTTTTTGCTGCTAAAATTACTGGGTATGGTAAGAATGGTGGGAATTCCTATTCCTATTTTGCATAAAAAAAATCAAAACAACTGAGTCTCAAAGATACTAATAAATTAGAGTATAGCTATCATTTACATGGCACTTTTAAGATTAGCAAAACATTTTATATATTCCATTTCATTTGATACAACAGTCTTGTGAGGGAGGGGCTATTATTATCCAGTTTTACAGATGAGAAAACTGAGGCTTGGTGATTAAACCAAAAGTCACAAAATTAGTACATTTCTGACACTTGATGTGAATTCAGGACTTCTAGATTTTAGGCACAGCACTCTTTTGGAGATAAGTAGAATCCTACATGTGAGGATGGCTGAGAAGCTGAGGCCAAGTGATTGGCCAGGGTGGGGGGGCAGCCCAGTATGGGAAATTATAAAAAACAAAACAGAACAAAAACACAGCACTGAATTTAGAAGCGAGGAGAAAGGCTGGTGAAACAGTGCTCTGCTCAGGAAGAGATGGATAGAGAACCATGGATCCAAGCTTGATTAAACTAAAGTTTATCTCCCATATCAGGTGTGTGATTGAAAAAAAGGAAAATTATATAAAAGTCCTATCAGCTATAGGCTAGGAGGAAAGGAATACCAGGCTTCTGGCCTATTGCTCTGTCTGCTGCTTAAGATATTAATGAAAGGAATTGAAAAGGGAAGGACCTGGAAATGGGCGTTTCGTATCTATTGGCATTAATCTATTTTGGTTTATTATCATGATACTGACAATTTCCATATAGTCCTCATAGTGTCCTCATAAATGACTTTAAAGCAAACACCGTATTTAATAAAGAAAAAGTGGGAGGAGTGAGTGGAATGGAGTTCTGTGCCATTAAACTTATTTTGATGTCCAAAACACAAGGAAATAGCTAGGTGGTACAGGGGATAGAGCTCTGGGCTTAGAGTGGGGAAGATCTAAGTTCAGATATGGCCTCAGATACTTACTAGCTATGTGACCCTGGGCAGCTTCCTCAGCTGCAATAATAGTACAGAACCTACTTCCAGGGGTTGTTGTATCCAATAAGCTATTTATAAAGAGTTGGTACTTAATAAATGCTTGTTTCCTTCCTTCGTTGCACAAGCCCTAGCATACCACAACAGTATCATACCATTCACAAGGGGTAGAGCAAAGGCATAAGTGAAATCCAACTGTTCTGAGAGTCTGAGGGAAGCACAGAGACTTGGTGAATATCACAAAAGTCCTCTGGTGCTAGACCCTGAACATATTAGAGGCCCTGGGGGATTCAATCCCTCTAATGGTCACATATTTTTATAGGAAGCCTTTTGGTTACATAACACATTGATTAAATCTATCACATTTATTGGAAGCATAATTTCCTTCTAGATTATTTAAGGTGAATAAACTTTTTGAACGTTGGCATTATAACTGATTATGGCTTGAAGATATCTGTAGGTTAAAATTTGGAAGAGTTTATCCTTGCCATTTGAGGTCATAGCTACTTAACTCGGCAAATAGTGTAAGGAGAAAAAAAAAATCTGACAGGTGCTGATCTACTTGGAATTCCCCAACTAGTGTATAATTGGGCACAAAAATAGAGTTCTGCAGAGGTAGAAGCATGACTTGTAGACTTCTACACATCAGTTTTTGATTAGATAAATTGTTGTGTGACTTTAGGAAAGTAATTTAATTGTTCTGACTCTTAGTTTTATCATCTGTCAAAAGAAGAGAGCAAGTAGGTGATTTTTAAAGCTTCTTTAGGTTTCCATTTCACTTCTAAATATGTCATACTACATTACAATGCAAACCATCAGAAAGGGAATTTTATAAAGTTAATAAATGTTAAAGGAAGCAAACAAATGGGATCTAAGTTATGATAACCAAACACACAGTAGCCAACAGAAATTAAATGTAAGTACAGCAATCAGGATATCAATGTGATAAAACCATAATTAATTTATCCATCAGTTTGTCTCTGAACTTGAGAATTTTATAACAAGAGCAGCTAGGTGGTACAGTGGATAGAGCACCAGCCCTGGAGTTAGGAGGACCTAAGTTCAAATTCGGTCTCAGAAACTTGCTAGTTGGGTGACCTTGGGCAAATCACTTAGCCACAATTGCCTCTAAAAAAATAAAATAAAATTTCAACGTATCTCTGAATAGATAATGCCTTATTTCTGACAGTGGGAGTCAAAGAGAGAAACTTCCCCCTGCCCTTGCCAGTTGATTACTATGAAATTACAGAGGAAGTATGGAGGAAGGTAGAAAAAGAAGGACTGAATTGAGACAATGGGGATTAGAGCAGTGAAAGAGAAATGTTCAGAGTGGCCAGGTTAAACACAAAGCATGATAATTTTACCTTGAAGTTGAAAATTACAACACAGCTAATGAGTCTGCTGACGGCTGAAAGGGCTAGCTACTTCCTGTTTTATGTGGAAGAACTGAAATTTTATATACTCAATTCAAGTACAAGTAAACAACTACTTACAGTCAGAGAGATATCATGCTGGTTGTTCAAACAGAAGTACTGGATGATTACTGAACAGTAAAACGAGTGACAAGCCCATCTACCAGATAAAATTAAGCAGAAGATAAATATTAAAATAAAAATAAATATACCAAGGTTATGAGGAAAGAAGGCAGATAGAGCATATCTGTTGAGAAAGAAATAGTAATTATTGTAAATATATTTTGGACTTGGAATGAGAAGATGTGAGTCTATTTAAGACATGACTATCCATAGTGCCCTATGACAGCCATAGCAATAGGAAAAACTGAAAAATATTAAGTGTAACATATTGAAATGACAACTGTATCTTTGTGATTCTTTACCACATATAATATCAAACTGTAATGTAATATTGCCAGAATCAAATACCCCAAACTAGGTAAAGTCATTAAATCTAGTTCATGAAATATGAGAGAGCCACAAAGATTTGTGATTTCATTTATGTTAAAAAAAGATCGAGAGCAATCTGTGGTGTAATTGATCAATTTTAGAGAATTAGAGAGGATAATTGACTTGTGCATGGATGTTGTTGTTCAGTAGTGTATGACTCTTCATGACCCCATTTGGGTTTTTCTTGACAAAGACAGTGGAGTGATTTGTTATTTCCTTCTCCAGCTCATTTTACAGATGAGGTAACTGAGAGTTAAGTGATTTACCTAGGGTCTCACAGCTGGTTAGTGTCCTAGGTCAAATTTGAAATTAGGTCTTCTTGACTCCATGCCTGGCACTCTATCCACTGTGCCACCTAGCTGTTCTTAATCCATGGATACAAAGCTAGTAAATGTCAAAAGCAGGTCTTGATCCTAGAGCTACCTTATTTCTTGTATTAGTAAGGCAAGATTCATGACCTCAAGGATGACCATGAACATGCCTGCATGGTTTGGAATCGCAAAATATTAAAAACTCTCTAGGTAAAAGGCGGAGGAAGTATAACATTTATGTATAACATTTATTTAGACACCAGAGGATCTAATCCCAAGACCAATGACTCCAATTGGATATAATAGCAATTATATTCCAAAACCAGTAAGCCCACCTCAATGTGGCAACAAGGAAATTATAACACAGTAGTATAGCAAGGAACCAAGTCATCCTGTAACCTTCCCCTCTGCTGGGGCCTCCCCATAAACACTCACAAATCCTAACTGTCTGCTTGCCTGTATTCTCTTCCTCTCTCAGTTGTCTGGTCTCTGCAGTACCCTGGTCTCCATTTGCTCTCTCTGCAGCTCTGTGACTCCAAGGAGTTCCTGCTCCTTCTTCTTGGGCTGAATTCAACTTCTGAATTCTCTCCAGATTCTGAATTCTATGTTTACCTTCTGGGCATATATACTCTTTTTAGGGCCTGAAGGTTTCATGTCCAATCATCAAAAGAGTGTGGGCCTTCGACTTACTGCCTAGTAAGTAGAGGGAGTAGTCCTGCCTACAAACAAACCTCTAATCAAGCTTCCCTTAATTGGCCCCACCTGAGGTCTATCGAGTGGGTGGGAAAGGTCTTTAATCCCTGATTGGCATCACAAAGGTGTGGGCCTGCCTGTAAGCAAGCCTCCCTTTATTGGCCCCACCTGAGGCCTACTGAATGGGCACTGATTGACATCACATTTCTCTATCCGATATTCAATCCATTAGGCCTCAATGATGTACCTGTTGTTTGTCTTCTAAAAACTGAATTTGTGTAGCCAGATGAATAGTATCAAAGAGAAGACTGCTTGGTACAGGGGATTCAGAAGTTCTTGCTGCTGCTGAATTTTCTTCAACTCATGGTACTTGTTATTCCAAGTAAATTGTCCCATTCTTTATTGCTGATATGATATTAAAGTTATTTGTTATCATGGCAGGATGTGACAGTGTAGAGTTTGCAGTGTTTCCACTTGGAAAGGGCAAATGAGTTAATGAAAGTAAAACAGAGGGAACATATTGCCTTTACAGGGACTACATGCCATCATCTCAAACATATACATACACACACACACACACACATATATATATATATATATTTTTCTAATACTGTGTATCTCACACACTAGGTAATAATAGTGATGATGATAATAAAGGGCAGACATTATTATTTGTATAGCACTTTAAAAATATTAAAAATTATCTCATATCATCACAACAATTATGAGAAGTAGATAGTATTATTATCCCCATTTTACAGCTGAGGAAAGCTGAGGTAGATAAAAGTTAACTAACTTGCCCTAGATAGATAAAAGTTAAGCAACTTGTCCAAAGTCACCCAGTAGGGAAGCCCAAGATTTGGACTTCAGTCTTCCTGACTCCAGGGTCCAGCTCTTTATCCACTATGCCACTAACTAAATATTTGTAGGTTTGAACTGTGTGTGTGTGTGTGTGTGTGTATGTGTGATGAGAGAGAGACAGAGAGACAGAGATCATTCAAACACTCATATACTTGGACTGGTACATGATGCAAAGCTATCATTCCAGATTCAGAATCCTCGGAGCCAAAATATATGTTTGGAAAGGCTTACAATACATATAAATGCATTTCTAACTTAAAACTACAGAAAAATGCAGTTGTCTTGCTTTTTTAAGCTCTTCTTTAAAGCTAAGAATGCTATATATTATTACTCATACTTCAACAATTGCTGAATATGTATTAGGGAAAGGCAGTAAATGTATTTTATATCTTTCTTTTATGACTCAAGTCTCCCTCAGTTGGCTTCCCACATACAATGAAAAACATTATTGGATCATGGATTTAAAATTGAAGATATTTTCAAGGTTATCTAATCTAATTTCATTTTATAAATAAAAACTAAGGACTAGAGAGGGGATGTGATTTACTCAAGGTCACATACAGCTACTAAGCTGGCAGTTAGATTTGAACTCAGATCATCTTACTCTAAATCTGGTTTTCTTCCTCATTAGACTGTGAGCTCGTTGAAGACAGGGATTTTTTTTTTCTTTTCTTTGTTTTCACAGCACTTAGCACAATGCCTGGCATGTAGCAGGCACTTAATAAATACTTGTTAATATTACTTTCTACTAAAAAAACATAATATAATCACATTTAGATGGTCAAAATGTTAATTTACGGTGCAAAATGTTCTAAGAATTATAAAATAATTATTTCAAATATGTCCTGAAAGTTTGTGTTCATTATCTTGCTACTGATACTGAATTAATTTATCACATACGTTGTTTAGTTCATGTGCTAATTATTTGTCATTAGCCCATAGCATTTTTTCTAAAATAAAGATGGTAATAGAGTCCAGTGATTAAAATTAAATCAAAACGATTCATTTTTAGCAAGTATTTTCAAGATGGATATAATTTCATTTTTAAAAATTTCATTTCCCCATAACCATTCCCATTATCTGGTGAATTCTGCAGAAACTTGATAGATTTAAGAATAAATCAAAGATTTTTTGTATACTTTTTTTTTTCCCACTTAAGTGGTACAGTGGATAAAGCTCAGGGCCTGGAGGCAGAAGATTATCTTTCTGAGTTAAACTAGCTTCAGACACTTACTAGCACTGTGACCCTGGGCAAGTCACTTAACCCTATTTGCCTCAGTTTCTTCATATGTAAAATGAGCTGGAGAAGGAAACAACAAACTACTCCAGTGTCTTTGCCAAGAAAACCCCAAAATGGGATCACAAAGAATCAGACATCACTGAAAAATGACTCAACAAACCTTCTTTTCCCTTAAAAATCAAAAAATGTTGCTTTGAAAACATTTTGATGAAATATCATTACACATTTATCCTTTGTTTACTGATCTAGTCCTTTATGCCTGACTTCTTTAATCTGACTGCTTGTTTTTCTTCTCATGCAGTCCAATGGGGAAAAGAAAATTCAAGTAGTTTCTTATCTAAAAGAAAGGAGGGCAGATCTACACTTCCCACAGTAGACAAACCTTTATGAACTTCTGAAGTGACTCTGGCACCAAGGAATAGATATTCTTCCCCTACCCAAGCTTTCAGCAACTGCAAGCTGCTGGAAGTACTAAAGAAGGACTAAGAAAAACTGAGTCCTTGCCATTTACTATTTTGCTACATAAGCAATGAAGTAGATGTCCAAAGGGCTGGATTTTAGTCTCAGCTCTTTTTATCACAAACTGTGATACCACAGGCGAGAAGGAAGTCTCAGAGGGCCTTATTCCTCATTTATAAAAAGCAAGATATTGAAAGAGGTGATCTTTCAAGTCGCTCTGAACTTCAAACTATATATGACAGTATGTAGTGTTTTTCAATTTGAATTATGTATTATTACTCATTTTATTTCACATATTCTATTTTGTATATAAAACAGTACCTGTATAGTAGGTACCTGATAAATATTTGTTCTTATTTATATTTTTTGCTCATTTGAATATTGTAGTTGGGAAAATCCTGAGAAACAGTGCCACTTGAATAAAGATGAGGATGGTATTAGCTAGTTATTACAATACCTTGAAAATACTCTGAAAAGGCTTGCTTTAATTGTGTATGGCTAATAACACCCCTTCTTCCTGTAAGTTCTACAGGTATATCAGCCCTTCCCACTGATGGTTTATTTATTTTATGGGAAAGTATACTCAGTGTTTATGGGGACAATATTTTGTTACTACTTTTCCAAAAACTACTATTTCATTTAATGTCTTTGCCTTCCATTAATTTTGTTTTCTAGGGGACAACGTTAACTTCGTTGGTGGAGGCTAGAGCCATTGAATTAGAGAAATTTGAAATTTGAGTAGCCATTGCCCTGGGGACTTACATTGTGGGTTAGTAGGGAATGTGCTCAGGTATTATATTAAAATATAGTGTCCTGAATTGAACACACTATTTTCGATGTGGTCTAACCATTACAGCACACAAGAAGCCCCTTCCCCTTATTCTGAAAATCTGTGTCTCTTTTAAAGTTTTTTTAAGATGTTGTATCAAAGTATTAACCAATAATGAGTATACAATCTAATAAAACCTCTAGATTTTTTTCAAACTACTATCTAACCATGGCTTGCTCATCGTGTACTTGTAAAATTGATTTTTTTGAACTGAAGTGCAAGATTTTATATTTATCTGTATTAAATTTCATCTTCTTAGATTTGGTTCAATTTTCTCCTAGCCTGTCAAGATATTGTCAGACTTTGACTTTATCATCCAGTATACTATCTATTCTTTCCAGTTTTGTGTCATTTGGAAATTTGATAAGTGTGCCATTTATATCTTTAAGGCAATGGGTTTTTTAAAAGGTTAAATAAACCAGGGTCAAACACTGTTGAAAAGGAAATAAGGTTAGTCTGGCACAATCTGTTTCTTGATGAAACCTTACTAGCTTTTTGATTTTTTCTTTTCTTTTTATTTTATTTATTCATTCATTTATTTATTTTATTCATGCTACAATTTCCCCCAAATCAAAGTGAAGCCCATTGCCCAATAGAATGCATATTCAATTATCTTCCTCTTTCTAGTCTGGCAGTGTCTCTCCAGTTCTCTAGCATCTTTCAGATATTATTGACAATGGTTCAGCTATCATATCTGCCAGCTCTTAAAGTATTCAAAGATGCGTGTAATCTGGGTGATTTAAACTAGGGTGAGGAACCTGCAGCCTTGAGGGACCCTCAAGGCTGCAGGTTCCTCACCCCGGTGTTTAAAGTTTTAGGGGCTGCTAGGTGTGTTCTTCACATCTCCTCACATATCTGAGTTCTCAGCTTTCCTACTAGCTAAATTTGGTGTGTCCTTTTCTCAGTCCAATTTTCATTTCTCTTGGCAGTAAAATAAGAATCAAAATTTTGAATTTAAGCACTTTTTTTTTCAGTTATCATTGTTTCATACATAATGAATAGAAACAGTTCTACATATTCTTTGAGTCTTGTCTTTCCCAGGTATAATCATTTTTTGTAATTATTGTCTTGTCCTTATCTTCCCTAACTAGCATTTGCTCACTATAGGCTTTATCGCTCCCCACACTCATCTAGAGCCATGACGAACTTTTTATACATTCTCTTACTTCACCTTGCTCATATTGGAGCAAAACAAAACACAAATAAAATAAAATGTGTCCAGATTGGTTGGTGACTCCCCTGTGCATCCACACTAGTCTCTTCAGATAATTTTCCTTTCAATTATTCTACTCATTGGAATTATTTTTCTCTGTCTTCAGAATCTCATTCTGCAAAGGTTCCTATAAAATAGTTTTCTGCAGAATTTTATTCCACAGGATCCTACCTGTCCCTCTTTTGAAAGATGTGAAATCCAAGGCTGAATGAGTACTTCTAAATATTTTGTAGAAATAGTAATTCAGACACATTATCTTCTTATACAACAGTGAAGAAACTATTGCTGCCTAGAATTATGGCAAGGAGCGAATTAGGATTTCTTATAAAATAGAAGGTTCTTTGATGCTTTCATGGACACATGGATGACTTTTCTCATGCTGAAGCTCAGACTGCTGGGTGTAGATTCCATGGTTTATAAGGGGCCTTTGCATAGATTCATGGACCACAAAAGAAAACAATACAATTATCCCTTCCACATTGCAATTTTCCCCATCAGGGTTTCAATATATAGCAACTTGGCATAAGAAATTAAACGGGAATTTTGGGGGAGTTTTGCAGAAGCCACAGATGACATAGAAAAGACAGAAGATGACATAAAGCCTATGACCAAATACTTAACCCAGCTTCTATATTAAGATACTGTAAACACCCAGTAAAAAAAAAAAAAAAGAAAAAATTCAGACTTCTCTGAAATGAAGGGAGGAACAAAAAATCCTACTCAGATTTTCTAGATCCTGGGGTGCTATGTCCCTAATCCCTGAGATGTAGAAAGTGTAACTGTAGGTATGTTGCTATTGTTGTTGTTTTTTGTTTGTGCTTTGTTCTCAAAGAGGATCAACGCCATCAGGAAGATGATGTCATGACTTGCAAGTAAATTGGATTTAAGTGAGGCAGGGCCGTGTAAAGTCACCAGCCTCAGTCCCTCCTCCAGAGCCACATGGGTCCGACGGCAAGATACAGATTAGGACAACTAGAGATGGGCCCCGATGCAATGGGAGACCTTGGCCTTTTTAAGCTAAGGTCTTTCCCAGGTCTCAGTCCGTGTGAGGCAACACCCATTCAGTGGTTAAGGCCAGGTAAGAAATGAGGAAAAAAATGACCTCTTTTACCTAGTCAAGAAAAAAAAATCAATTTGAGTGTGCATGTGTGGAGGAAGACACTCAGGGTTTCTGGCCAAAAGCTTATTATTTACACTCAGAGCCATCTCCAGTCATCCTGATCTACGTCTTGCCATTGGACCCAGATGATTATGGAAGAGAGAGTGAGGCTGTTGACTTTGCATAGCTCTACCTCACTTAAATCCAATTCACTTACAAGTCATGACATCACCTTCCTGATGTCACTGATTCGCTTTGAGAACAAAGGACAAAAAACAATCTGTGGACAGCACTGGCTGCCCCACTGGGCAGTTCCAGTTGGGCAATGCTGCTTGCTTGCTTGCTTCCTTCCTACCTTCCCTCCTCTCTCTCTGGCCACATAGGAAATTATACCCTTACCTGTGAGTGCTCTGCCCAGAGGAATATAAATTTTGATCACTGAAATCTCACAAGATATCTTGGGCTTTGCAAGTTAGATTTCTTTTTTTAAGGACCATACCTTAAATCCAAATCACTCTTGACTCTCACAGATTGGCCAACAATAGGTCCCAGCCCAACAACTTGGTCATTGTTTGAGTTTTGATGCCTTTGAGTGAGTATAAATAGCATTTTTTTTTCTGTTTTGGCTAGATACCCTGCCTGAGGGTCTTTCTCTCCCAGATTGATTTTTTTTTTCTTGACTAGACAAAAGAGGCTATTTTTTTGCCCCAATTCTTACCTAGACTTAATCAATGAATGGGCATCGCCTCAGACAAACTGAGACCTGAGAAAGGCATTGCTGTTAAGAACATACAAAGTAGACCTTACACCACTGTGAAGCTCACAAAAGAAGGAACCTAACAGAAGCACAGAATCTCATGTGTTTGGAAGGGACCTTAGGGGAAAGAAAGTCCAATTTGTATCTGAAGGAGGATCCCCTCTGGACATACCTCGCAAACAAATGGTTATCTGGCCTTTGTTCAAAGATTTTCAGTGTGTGGGAGCCTAATTCCTTTTGAGGCAACCCATCCCACTTTTGGATAACTTTAATTGTTATAAGTAGACATCGAGTTCAAACTTCCATCGATTGCTCCTAGTTTTACCCTAAGATACCAAACAGAGCAAGACTTAATCCTTATTTCACAACAGCCCCTAAAATAGTAAGAAACCATTACAATTTATTCTATCAGTCTTCTAAAGACATCAAACAGTCTTCAAGTAGCATGAACTTGAAACTTAATCTCTATCCTGTTTACTCTCCTAGGGATATTTTTCAGTTTATCAATGTCCTACTTAAAAGTACACAATATTGCTGGTGTGTGCTGACCAGAAGAGAGTATAGAATAATTAAGACTTCTCTAACCTTGCACTGATGGGGTGCTAATGATGGACCCCTACAAGGAAAAGACCATGTCTTTGGGACCTAGAACCCAAAGCCCATGAATCCAGATCTCTGGTGTTCACCTGAGGCACCTGGCCCATCCCAGTCAATAATCCCTTTAAACGCCCTTTCATGTGGCTCTCCTGCCACTTAACTCCCTCACTGTCTGCACCTGGCCCAACAGCCTCTTTAATCCCACTCTTTAATCCCATCTACATCTTCCCACAGTCTTTCTGTATAAAATATCAATCTTTCCCCCATTAAACTGTGCAGTTCCTTAAAATCTGGCCCACTTGTATTGGCATCACAAATACCATAGGAGGCTGGCCCATTTCTATCGGTGTTACAATAAACTCACTACTTGGACTAAAAGAGGGCTTGAGTGGTCTGAATTCTTTCAAGGCAGACCCTTGAACGTGCTTCCCAGTAACTCTGGACTATAACAGCATATTAAATTTCATCAGGCTTTCCTGATTGCCAGTCACTGTGCTGACCCATATTAAGCTTATCATCCATTAAAATTCCTATTTCTCTCTTCCCTTAGTATTCTTCCTTTTTTTTTTCCCCAGGACTCTGTGAATTTATTGCTCAGGAATTCAGTGAACATAACCATTCAAAATCCAAATTTCATAATAAATATAAATAACGTACTTTAGTAATAGAGATGTTCCACACTTTTTAAGTGTTTAGACATTGTATCAGAGAGGCCAATTCCAGTCAAGCCCATGAGAGGAAACTTCTGAGAGAGAGGAGAAGAATAATATTCTCTTCCCCCTACCCCCAACACACTTTCATTAGAGGAAGACATTGTGAATATTGAAAGGGAAGAGAAATGGGATGCCTCATTGGCATCCTAATAGCATGCCTAGAATAGTAGAAGGCAGTGTCTTCATCAAAAACTGAGGAAAAATTAGGCATACCGAATAAAGGAGATTCAGAATTCTATAAGGGAGTCTAGCAGAAAGCTACATAAAGATAATGAGTAACTTTGTGAGAACTCCACAAAAGGAGAAAAGGACTTTTAGCAAAGGAATTTCAAGGAACTGTGAATGACTTGCTTTGCCAGATCTTGTGCTATAAGTTTGAGGTCACTTTACCCTGGAATCATAAGCTATTTGTAGGAAGGTATGAAGGGTTGTTTTATACCAACAGCTTTTATTATTATAGTAAATATGTTTCTAAAAGCTAATTAAGTCTGCTTGACTAACTGACATAAACTGACAATCAAGTACATATGTTGGGGCTCACAAGCTACAGTATTAGAAAACCATCTGCAACCCCTCACAGCTCCAGGTATCGAGCCTACCAGTGCTAGTGCTGGTTAAGATAGTGAAGCCAGAATTTATACTACACATGTATATCGCCCCCCAGAAAAAAAAAATCATCATTTAAAAAAAAGATAAGCTTCATGTGTTCTCTTTTGAGTGTCTTAAACAGGAAAACTAAAGATCCAAAATACATCTAGCTTTATCACAGAAAATGAATCTGGACAAGGGGGGCGGGTTGTATCTCCCAAAATGTGTTTTTCTGAATATTTATATTTTGTTCCTAATGCTAGAAGGAATAAAGCAAAGTTTACTAACCTGTAATTTAATTTTATTCTTGGCTTTTAGTTGATCCAAAGAAGTCAAATGGGATAATCTCTAAGAAAGGGAAAAAAAAATCTTCCCAAACAAGAAAAAATATAATGTCTCAGGAGCACTATTGAATTTTTTCCTTTCCAACCCCTTAATAAAACTCCTTCATTGCTCTGCCAGGTCCTGCTGAATGGATCAGAGATAAATCAAAAAACTTGCAATGTAGCAAAAGTAAAGAACTCTGTTTCTCCATAAATTAAGTGTGTTTCACTGAAGGTGAGCTTCCTCCTATCAAATAATTTTCCTTCAGATACAGGACCGTGAAAAGTGAGATGCCTTAACAGATTTGAAATTTATTAGAATCTTTTAACTTATAGCTTAGTGGTTCAGATTTTTTCTGTTTAGAGTTATTGCAGTAATTGTCTGATGGTCAAATAAATGGGTGCCAAGTGACTTGGTATTTGTCTAGTTTCCAGAGTTTTCAAAATATGCCTAGAGTTCAAGCAATCTAAACACTTAATAACTGAATTGAGACAAAGAATGTGATAGGTCATCATATGGACTCATTTTGGGTTTTTCCCTTTTTTCTTTTTTTAATTTTTTTTTTTAATTTTAGAAAAATACTAAACTTAAATACATAAGAAAAAAGAAACATAAAATTAAATATTAAACTTAAATATAAAATAAGAAAACATGTCATGTGTACAGCAGAACACAGGAGAGGATTCAAAATATATAGCAATAACATAATTTCAAGAGAGCCTATATATTAAATATTGTTCATTAAGTTAAAGCCATCCATCTTTTCTTCTCTTCCTTATTGGTTTGCTTTTGTTCTCTGCTGTACACTTCTTACTTTGTTCTTTTTGCCCCCTTCCTTCCCCCTACCCACTATCCCAAGGCTGCAACTGAGCATGGACATATTTATATACAGATATTGATACATACATACATGTATACATATACACACATGCATACATATGTGAACATATACTCTACCTAAGAGATTCTACTCCTAATCTTATTTTTATGTTTGTGCATCTTTTTTCCTATGTCTTCTAACTCCTCTACTTTCTTCTATCTTTTTTCCTATGTCTCCTAACTCCTCTACTTTCTTCTATCTTCTACCTTGCCCTCCTATTACTTAATCACTCCCACTCCAGCAATCCTGCTCTTACTTTCCCATTCCCCTAAATCTAAACATCCTTCTATACACCCTTTTTAATCTATTCCCTCACCCTTCCCTCTAAAGATCCCTCCTTTATCCTCCCCCATCCCCTTAGAGTTTTATTTCTTTTTTAAATTTAAAAGACTTTTATACTCTTCTAGACGTACTGTATTTCCCCATGTATATGACACTCCCATGTATAAGATGCACCTTAATTTTGGGGCTCGAAATTTGGAAAAAAAGTGTATCACAATATATATTTTTAAGACATTCACAAGTATACTTTCTCTTTACCCAATGAATTTTAGGCTTTCCAAGAGTATACTTTATTCCATTTTTTCTTAGATAGCCATAATAATCATGATTATTAAATAACAGGCTGACAAAACTTGCAAATAGGTGCAGTGCATATCTGCTCCCCCCACTTTTTCAGAAGTAGCATATAGTCAATTCTGAATAATAACCCATAGTAGAGTTTACATTTTGTGTATTTTTGAGGTACTTCTCACTTTTAAGTTAGTCATGTAGAATTTTAGAGCAGGAAAAGGTCTCAGAATATTTAGTGCAACATTTACATTTATATATGAAGAAGCTAAGGTTTAGAAGCTGTGACTTTTCCAAGGACACTCTGCTAGTTAGTGGCAGAGTAGGGAATAAGCGTTAGCTTTCCTCATACCTTGGCTAAGCCATTTTTCATTTTAGCAGGCTAACTGCCATGAATGTGTTCAGTATTCAAATATTTTGTTTACATAAATAGGAATTTTAACTCACTGGGAACTGAAAGGATGAACTGTAGTCTCAAGGAAAATGTGAAACAGGAAAACAAAAGTTATTACTTCAACTTTTTTGGTGATTATACAGCTAGGACAAGTATACTTAACCTGGAGTCTGTGTATGGATTCCATGGAGTCCAGGAACCTGTATAGGAGTGAAAGTCATCAGAAAGGAACATTCACAAAATGTTTCCTGGCTCTGTTTCTGACCGTTTAGACTATGCTACCATTTCTTATATTACTTCTCACCCTGGAAGTGCCCCGTAGCCCCTGTATTCTTGTATTCTCACCGTGGGACTTCTCCCATCCTAAGGCCTCCAGCTCCCATCAATGACTTCTCCTGGAACATCCATTTTGAGAAAGGATTTCCATCAAGCATGTGGCACTGCTCTCTTAACTCTCCTTCTGAATCTTGGGACCTCACCACCACCAGGCCCACTTCAGCTCCAACTGAATGTGTTCATCCCAGAATAAAATATAAGCTCCTTACATACAAAGATTCCCTTTATTTTTATTTGCACTTATATACTTAGCCCTTACTGTTGGCATACATACTAAGCACTTAATAAATACCTGTTGACTGATTAATGTCTAAGTGAAATTTAGCATTTCCTGTAATTATGAATAGAGCCAGCAAATTAGATTATTATTAGGTTTTTATTATACAAAAATGTTCATAACATTCATGTACACACACACATATGCAAGGGTTAAATATCCTTAACCTTGAGCTAGAAAGGGCCTCAGAAGACACCTGACTCAACCTCTGCATTTTACAGATAAACATATACCCATATACCCAGTATCAACTGTGAAGGTGATAATCCTGTGTGTGTGCGTATATATACTTGATCGAAGAAACTGAGCAGGTTCAGAGGATCAGGATGTCTACAATATTTATTTAGGACCTGTATAATCACACAGCTTTGAAGTCTGCAAGAGGGGGGAGGCTAGGTGGCGCAGTGAGTAGAGCACCGGCCCTGGAGTCCAGAGGACTTGAGTTCAAATCCAGCCTCAGACACTTGACACACTTACTAGCTGTGTGACTTTGGCCAAGTCACTTAACCCTAACTGCCCTGCCTTCCCCCCTCCAAAAAAAAGGATTCACTCCTCTCCCAGTGTTCCCCCCACAAATCCTTCCCTGGTACCTAAAATCTCCACTTTTCCTACTACTTTGGGATGTGTTACTGCGAGCTGATTTTATATTACAAAGACACTTAGGAAGAGGGGCACATTCCATGATCAGCTAGTATCAAAAAATTTGAAATTGTTTAACACTCGTGAATAGGGTATAGAAGTGTGAGATGTGACACGGGTCAGCTTTCATTAATATCAGAGATGTCTAAAGTACATGGAGTGCTCCTTTAGGGCTGGCATAACTAACAACAAAGCAAAAATTAAAATGCAAGCCATTTGAGGGCAGGGAATATTAAATGTTGTATCTTTATTTCTCCAGCACAAGGCTTGGCATATACTAGACTCATTGCTTGCTTGATTAGTTTATTATAGCAGGGCAGAAAGACAGAAGAATACTGGAAACAAACTCATAATTTCATAGTTTTGCCTAGGCTTGATCTTTGAAAAATAAAACAATGTTCAGAAAGAAGGGATTTTCTTTAAAAGCTCACTACCAAATCACATTAACACTAACCTTAACCTATTAAGTTTTGCATCATATCCTAATCCGAAAACTTTTCAGGAGAGTTATTATTCAGTTATGCTCAACTCTTTGTGATCCCATATGGAGTTTTCTTGGCAATGATATTGGAATGGTTTGCCATTTTCTACCCCAATTCATTTTACAAATAAGAAAACTAAAGTTTAAGGGACTTGGGTCTCTGTAACCAATTATGTTGCCCTTAATTCCATGATGTCATCTACTCTCTTCTGTTCTTTGTTCTGCACTCCCCTGAATCTGTAAAAAGGGACCTGTCAGTCTGCTTGAGGTCTTTGGAATTAAAGGAGGCAAGCCATGGACCCATTAGTTGACAGGTAGAATTCCCCACTAACAAATGTTACCTTGCAAAGAGATCTGCCTCAGTTTACCATCTTGTTAAAATCTCAATCGATAAACAAGTAACATAAATGGGCATGGATGCTGGGTATAATATTGATGCAACAACTTATCAATAATTCTTTGTACACAAGAAATAACGCAAAAGACACCAATGAAGGAGGAAAAAGCCTGGAGTAAGAGACCAAGGACCTGGGTTCAAATATCGACTGTATAAGTTGCTACCTACGTGAACTTTAGCGAGTTGCACATTTTCTAAGACCATTTCTTTATATGTAAAATGTAGACTAGATATCCTTTAAAGCCCTTTCAAGCTCTACATCTAGGATTCTTTGTTCCAATGAATGTCCTTTCAAGAAAGTAAGTTTATTGAAAAGTTTATCTCTCAAAAGTGTCTTAATATTTTTAATAAATATTCCATAAGCAGGATAAACTAGACACATTCTCAATAAGATCAGGCTGAAATTGGATGCCCATTACCACCACTACTATTCAATATTGTACTGGAAATGTTAGCATTAGCAATAAGAGAAGAAAAAGAAATTGAAGGAATTAGAATAGGCAATGAGGAAACAAAACTATCACTCTTTGTAGATGATATGATGGTATACTTAGAAAATCCTAGAGAATCAACTAAAAAAACATGAAAAAATTAACGACTTTAGCAAAGGTGCAGAATATAAAAAAACACATAAATAATCTGCATTTCTATATATTATCAACAAAATCCAACAGCAAGAGATAGAGAGAGAAATTCCATTTAAAATAACTGTAGACAATATAAAATATTTGGAAGACTATCTGCCATGACAAATGCAGGAATTATATGAATACAATTAAAAAACACTTTTCACACAAATAAAAGTCAGATCTAAACAATTGGAAAAATATCAATTGCTCATAGTAAGACTGAGCTAATACAATAAAATGACAATTCTACCTAAATTAATTTATTTATCCAGTGCCATATCAAACTACCAAAAATTATGTTATAGAAAAAATAATAACAAAATTCATCTGGAAGAAGAGGTCAAGAATGTCAAGGGAATTAAAGAAAAGGTAGCCTACCTATATCAGATCTAAATCTATATTATAAATTGGCAATCATCAAAACTATTTGGTACTGGCTAAGAAATAAAGTGGTGGATCAGTGGAATAGGTTAGGTACACAAGACCCAGCAGTCAATGAGTATAGCAATCTACTGTCTGATAAACCCAAAGACTAGCTTCTGAGATAAGGACTGACTATTTAACAAAAACTGCTGGGAAAACAGGAAAATAGTATGGCAGAAACTAGGCATAGACTTACATCTCATAGCATATACCAAGATAAGTTCCAAATGGGTACATGATTTAGACATAAAGGTTAATACTATAAGCAAGTTAGGAGAGCAAGGAATAATTTACCGGTCAAATCTGTGGACAATTGAAGAATTTATGACCAAGAGATAAAGAACATTATGAAATACAAAATGGATAATTTCGATTACATTAAGTTAAAAAGGTTTTGCACAAACAAAATCAACACAACCAAGATTAGAAGGAAAGCAGAAAGCTGAGAAACAATCTTGACAGCAAATGTTTCTGATAAAGGCCTAATTTCTCAAATATAGAGAACTGAGTCTAATTTATAAGAATACAAGTCATTCCCCAATTGAGAAATGGTCAAAGGATATCAACAGGTAGTTTTCAGATGAAGAAATTAAAGCTATCTATTGTCATATTAAAAAAATACTCTAAATCACTACTGATGAGAAAAATACAAATTAAAAAAACTCTGAGGTACCACCTCATACCTATCAGATTGGTTAATATGATAGAAAAGGAAAATGATAATGTTGGAGAAGATGTGGGAAAACCGGGGAACTAATGCATCGTTGGTAGAGTTATGAACTGATCTAACCATTCAGGAGGTCATTTTGGAACTATGCCTACAGGCTGTAAAACTGCATGTCCCTTGACCCAGTGATACTACTACTAGCTCTGTATCCCAAAGAGATCATAAAAAAGGGAAAAGGACCCACAAGTATGAAAATATTTCTTGCAGCTCTTTTTGTGGTAGAAAAGAACTGGAAATTGAGATGATGCTCACCAACTGGGGAATGGCTGAACAAGTTGTGGCATATGAATGTAATAGAGTATTATTTTTCTATAAGAAATGATAAGCAGGAGGATTTCAGAAAAACCCAGAAAGACTTACATGAACTGATGTGGAGTGAAGTAAGCAGAACCAGGAGAACAGCATACACAGTAACAGCAACACTGTGCAATGGTCAACTATGATAGACTTAGCTCTTCTCAGCAATACAATGATGCAAGATAATTCCAAAAGACTCGTGATGGAAAATGATATCCACATCCAGAGAAAGAACTATGGAGTCTGAATGCAGATTGAAGCATATTATTTGCACTTTTTTTGTTGTTTTTCATTTTTCCCTTTTGTTCTGATTCTTCTTTCACAACATGACTAATGTGGAAATATATTTAACATGATTGTACATGCATAACCTATAATCTGATTGCTTGCTGTCTTGGTGAGGGGGAGGAAAGGGAGAGAAGAAGAAAAAATTGTAATTCAAAATCTTTCAAAAATGAATGTTGAAACCCTTCTTTACATGCAATTGGGAAAAAATACTATTAAGTGCAAAAAATGAAATAAAAAAGAAGATAAAAAATAAATCTTCCATAAGAAAGAGAAAGACGAACAGAAAAGTGAGTAGGAGGAAAGGAGAGAATAGAAGTGGACAGGAGACTGATACTGAACATGGAAATGTTTTAATTATGACACAGGTAAAGTTACGCTTTTTTGGCTTCTGTCTTCAGACTGTAAGATGACATACAATGATTTGAGGGAGTAATAAATTAAGGTTCATTAGCTGTGCAACAGTGGGATCAATGAGAATTATACAGCACAACTGATCTATGAGACCTAAAATTTACCTGAAGAGATGTAACTTTAGATAGTGTTGTCATTACCTTGGCAGTTCTCTCACTAATAACAGAAGATCTAAGAATATAGTACTACCCTGGAAAAGTTCTAATTTCTGCCTATTTAGAGAGAAAGGAAAAATGACTGGGAAGTTGGAATATTCTTTAATTAGCAAGAGTAATCCTCCAGGATTTCTATATATAGTCCACTATATATTGCTCGTCACCACTGCTAGCAACACTTTCAAAATGAAGGTCATGGTGACCTTTAAAATGATTAAGACTTATCCTTTTCCAGTGATTCACATGTGAACATATAGGAGAATAGGAATACAATGAAAGAATGTTTAAAAAACACATCATGTCAAACTAATCATATTTATTCCTCTTTTGAAAAGTTATCAGATGAGGATGTGGCGTAGCATTCCATTGATGAAAATCATTGAGTAGATTTCCTAAAAAGTTCGGCATGTTCTCAGGGATTAAATTGTGAGGATACAAATATCATAATTCCAATGAGGAAGAAGATAGGGAGAAATTTAAAGAGATTTATGTGGACACACAGGAAACTCACTGATCAATCTGGCTTTTTAATTTTTTGTTTAAAAAAAAATAACACTGGAAGGAGTAAGTGTATGTGGCTGAGGATGTGTACGAAAGAGTGGCACAGTCTTGAAAGAATATTGCTGAGCGCTAAAATTCAAAATTATTCTTAAATATAAAGAATGGTAAGATCACCAAAAGTTATTTTATCTAGGTCAGGAAAACATTAGGATATAAAAAAGAAATACAACCATTTCTTAGAATAGAGGGGATGATGATAATTGATAGTGTCTAGAATGGAAAATTATGTTTATTTTCCTTCTTCTCCCATCTCCCTCTCACCCACGAGAATGGGAAGTTTGAAGTATTGATGGGGCCTCTGGAGCCTGTCCAGATCACATAACTTGGAGGAGCCATAAAGTGGTTGCTTGGGCAAGTCCAGATGGCCTAACATGGAGGTGCTCTGAGTCATGAGTAGAGCAAGCTTCCTGTGATTCCCTGATGTTGCCTGAATAGTCTGGAAAAGGCTATAAAATTGGCAAGACTGAGATAGTCATTCTTTACATGAGGCTTGATCTGCTGTGCTATATGCAGGGGGTGAAGATAAGAGTCCACCCATCACACAGGGAGAGAAGGACATCTTTCTCCTTCTCTCTTTTTTCACCCTGGTTCCAAGAAATGTGTGTAGAGGTATTTGGGTTTGTCTGTTGTCATTTTTCCACATTGACAGGAGTTCAACAATTGGCCAGAATAGGAGTTCTAGCCACGGCAACCCTGAAGTCAAGATTCCAGCCAGTTGGGAAGTCCTGCTATCCCTTCCTGGAGAAGCCATGGTGTCTGAGACTCCAGCCTAAAGTGGGGTTTAGTCTTGGACCTGGGAACTAGGTTCTACAGGAACTGAGTTAAGCCATCAACCTAATCCCTTCCCCTTCCCAGAGACTGAGGTATTATGAGGGTCTGGAGGACTAAGTTCCGTGTATTGGGAAATAAGTCTGCATTTTGTGATAATACCTATTGAAGTAAATACTCCTTTGTAAAAACGAATTCAAAGGCTAGTGTTAAATGGAAATGGAGTATAGAGAGCCCGCTTACAATTGGGGAAAACCCCATTGGTGGACGCCAGAGCCAATGGCAAAGAGACTAGATGAGGGGTCGAGAACCTGCCACTTCAAGGTCACATTTGGCCCTCTAGGTCCTCAAGTACAGCCCTTTGACTCAATCCAAACTTCACAGAACAAATCCCTTTAGTAAAAGGATTTAACAAAAGAATTTACTCTGTGAAATTCCAATTCAGTCTAAGGGCCACATTTGAGGGCCTTGAGAAGGCAGGTTTCCCATTCCTGGACCAGACACTCGTCAACTCCCTTAAACATACTGGAGAATCCTATGAGAGGGATGAAATGTAAAATACCTGGATTTTAGTCAGTGGAGAGCAGAATGGCCTGTGTTATAAAGGCAAAAGAGGCTTAAACCAAAATTGAAAAACAAGGTAAATGACTGTACTGCAAAAGAACAAGCTTAAAGCCATAAGGGTTGAGAAAACTACATGTCAAAGGTACTGAAAGAATTAATGGGTGACTGGTAATTTGCCACTATGATCCGTGGGAAAAAAGAAAAAGATATGTAATATATTAGAGATGCTGCAGGACTGGAAATAGGAAAATATTGCAAATTGTCCTCCCCTTTTTAAAGGAAGAAAGTATATTCTTCACATGGTAAATCAGTGATTTTGACACCAATTCTTAGAAATTTCCTATAACATATAATTCAGAAATCACTTGTAAACATTTAGAAAATGAAGTATTGATCACAAAGCATCAGAAAGAGTTCTAGACACCAACTATTTATGGACATGTCTAACTGATACTGACTATCTGCTAATCTCTTCAAGCCTTCCCCTCTTCTGAACTTCTCTCTTTCAACCAAGAGTACTAAGTTCACAAGCTCAGGAACATACTAGCCTTCTCTTTCCTTTACCCCCAATAGTCAATTGGTTTCTAAGTCTTGTCACTTCTATCTTATAGTATATCTTAGATCAGAGCTGTCCAACCTTAGGTTATCTTAGGGCCACATTAAAATAAAATAATTAATCGCGGGCCGCACCCAGAATAAAAAATACAGTACACTAATAGAAAGTGGGGGAATCTGCGTCATCTATACAACAGGTGAAGGCGCAAAGCGCGAAAGCAAACACAAAACAACAAAGTGACAACACAACAGTATAAAGGTAGGTGCACACTGACTAGTCTGCATCACACAGTGGGAATGCATCCCACAGATCAATTGAAAATTTCGTGCCATGTGTTCTATGTGTAATACTGCTTAAAAACACCAAAGAAAACTAACATCAACGAGATTATTTACTAGTGATGGAATTAAAAAATCTAATATAATGTTCCATGTAAATTATTATTTTATTTTTTCACTTGTGAAAATTAAAACCCACAGGCAGGCTGCATAAAATCGCACTTCAGACTGCATGAGACCTGTTGGCCATATTTTGGACAGCCCTGTCTTAGATAATCTATTTCTCTCTGTTTGTATGGCCAGCACCAGGCTTCAGGCTCTCATCACCTCTCACCTGGACTATTGCAATAGCCTTCTAATTAGTATGCCCTTTCCAATTTCACTCTTCACATACTTGCCAGTGATATTCCTAAACACCTCTGATGATACCATTCTGCTGCTCAAAAAACGCCAGTGACTCCCTATTGTTTCTAGTAAAACATATAAAACCTTTGGCATTTAAAGACCTCAGCCTACTTTTTCAGGTTTTATTATATAGTACTTTTTCTTCTTCATACAAAACATTGCATCTGCCATATCCATGTCTTTATACAGGCTGTTGACATAACTGGATAACACTGGGGTCCTCAAAGCTGCCTCTTAGAATACCTAATGTCCTCCCAAATTCAGCTCACCTCCTACATGAGGCCCTTTCCTGGTCTCCCTGGTTGCATGTGCCTCCCCCAAAGCCTTGCATTTAATTTGAATATATTTTATGTATACTTATACATGTAACGTTCTTTTTCTGAATAAAATATTAGCTCCTAACTTTGGGGATGACCTTGTATGGCTAGGATAGTGCCTGGCAGATAGTAAAGATTTCAGAAAAGATTGCTGATAGAGCAATTGACTGAGTTTATCAGTGGTCATGACACACTAATCTAATGTCTTTTCTGACAATATTACTATCCTAGTAGATTCAGGAATGCTATAGACTTACCATATCTCTATTTCAATAAGGCATTTGACATATTTTCTTATCAAAACCTCCTAGATAAGATAGGGGAACATGGGCTAGATTACAGTAGAGGTGAAAGAAGGAGATACATAATTAAACCTCAAAAAAACCCCAAACTTAATAATGTTAGCCAAAAAGGAGGTTTCCACTGGGTTTTCCAAGGGTTTGTCCTTGGTCCCGTTTCAGTTCAGCATTTTTTATTATTCTGTTAGTTTAAATTACAAAATAATATGCTTACCAAATCTATAGACAATAGAAAGGTAGGAAAGATAGCAAAAAAAAAAATCTAGACAACAGATTAAGGATCCAAAAGTGGGCTAAATGAATATGACAAAATATAATTGGGATGCATATGAAATCTTACATTTGGGGGAAAATAATAAATACAAAAAGTATGAGGGAAGCATGGCTGCACAACAGTGCTTATGAAGATATAAAGGCTTTAGCAAATTGAATGTTCCGTATGCATTGGAAGGAAATATTTATTAAGCATCTAATATGTCTAGGTACTGCGGTAGGTGCTTTACAAGTGTTTTCTAGTTTGATGCCCACAACGACATGGGAGGTAATTGCTATTATTATCACCACTTTACCGTTGAGGTTACTGAGGCAAACAGTGGCTAAGTGACTTTTCCAGGGTCACATTGCTAGCAAGTGTTTGAAGCTAGATTTGCACTCAGATTTTCTTCAGTCCAGGCCTAGGGTTCTATTCACTGCTCCGCCTAGTTGCCTTCCCACAACAGTGTGAAATCACAGTAGAAAAGAAAATCTAAATCCATCTTGGTTGTTTAAATGAGGACAGTGATAAGCTCAGAACGACCTACTTTTTATTCTGATACATACCAAAATAATTACAGGTGGAACTCTTTGTGGTAGTAAAAACAAACAAAAAAACTGGGAATAGTCATTTATAGACCAGAGAATAGCTGAGAAAAAAAAAAAAACTGTGAGACACAAATTTTAGTTTAGTAGGAAATGTCGAGTAAGAAATGAGCAATATGAAGATTTTTGAGAAATGAGATTTGTATGAACTGACAGAGAACAATATAAGCAATGACTACAACGATGTTAGTGAAAAGATCACTAAAAGGAAAAAAAGAACTCCCAGAGAGGAGATAATGAAATATACTTCATAGCTCAAAACAGAGGAGTAGGGGACAACTACATCCTACCATTCCAAACACTGGCAGATATTTCTTGGTACAAAATTTTTACTTGAGTTTTTCTTTGCCAAAATGTCGTTCACTCTAGAGGGGGATGGAAACTGACTATGGAAGAAAGACAAAAATATCGGCAAAATACGTTTAAAAATTTTAAAAAAAGTCAACAAATGGATTTCATTATGTTATACCTTTCTTTACACATCTGAGGTTTTACGTATTAGAAGAGAGATTTGGTTTGATTTCTTTGTTTCTAGAGCAAAGATCCAGAAGCCATGGGTGAAAATTGCAAAGGAATATTTAGATTTGATGCAAAGAAAATGTTTACATTAAAATTTACCCCAAAAGATAAGAGAATTATTACAAAATGTAAAAGGTCTCACCAAGATCTGAAGAACTTGTTAAAAATATTATAAAAGGCATTTTTGGTAAAACGATGTCTGACTAGCTAACCTGTGAGGACCTAGCCAACTTAGAGATTCTATGACTTTATAAATCCGTGGGATTTATGTAGTAGTAATTTATATAAATATCACACAAATATTATGTATGTTTATGCAAAATTAGTTTAAATTTACTATTTAGGAAGTTCAGTTAGAAATTGATATTATTTCTCACTGAATAACATAAGGGAGGAGGAATAATAAATAATTAAGAAAATAAAAGTACTGGATTTCATAAAATTAACTTTTTAGTTTTGCAGAAGTATGTTTTTTAAAAAAAGGTAAAAATGCTTGTCTACCTTTTCCTGATTTAATAATAAAACTTTTGAAAATTATTTTTATTCTTTTCTTTATTTTGTTTTTGCTTTCATCACTTGATGCTTGACTTTTTACTTTATTCTCATGTAGTACTGTTGTTCAGGAAGGAGAATGCTAGCTGTCTCATTTCACAGTCTTCTGTTTTGCAATCTTTTTTTTTTAATGCCTCATTAAAGCCTTGTTTTCTGGCAGAGCTCCACTGTTCCTTTTCCCCTCTTGCTTTCCTTAGCAGCAGCAGTGCCCCATTCACACTCTCTGTCTGTTCTCTGGTGATACAATCACAAAGTGCCCCACTACTCCAGCCCCTGCTGTTTCTGCTGCTTGTTCTCCTGGTGGTAGTGATTTGATTTTGAATGCATTATTGAAGTAGCTCAGTGTCTTTTGAATGGTGTCTGCATTTAGTTTAACTTCAAGCTTAGGGACTCATTATTGGTCTAGATCTTGAAACAAGTTCCTACAACACCTGCTCTTTCCCTTTACTTGATCAAAATAACAGTACATTTATTCCCCCTTTAACCTGTTTGCATCAAGCTTTCTTCTTTCTCAAATTATAGCTCTGTAATCTCCCTTTCATCTTTAAACACATTTGAGGATAGGTCAGGATGGAGGTAATAGTACAGACTGTAAAATAAAACCTCTAAATTTGAATTGATGTTAATATAACTGAGAGAGATGTATTGCTTCACTCTCAGCCAAATCCCAAGAAAATACTGAGGGATTTACACAGCGAAATACAGTCAGAGGTCAAAAGAAAAAACAAGTTGAAGATATAGAGGGGAAAGGGAAGATTTCTGAGGTGAATAAGAGAAGACTGTAGGGATGCAAGGAAAATGGTAAATATGGATAGTATGGGAACAGTGTAGGATAGAATAAAGGAAGGCAGAAATATATGGATATGAGGCTGAAAATACTGCAGAGGATTGTTTTATTTCACTGATTTATTCAAATATACTTGCCTCCTCATTGGTTCTCACTTCTGATTAAATCATTTTTACCTCTCCATTTTCATAGCCACCACCCTAATCCACAGTTTCATTTTGCTTTACTCATAGCAAAATAGCTAGTTTCTAACCAGGCATCTTGTTTCCAATTTTTCTCTACTCCTTCTTATCCACTGCAATGATGACAGAGAAATTTTCTGGAAATACTGTTCTTATGATGCTATTCATTCTAAAGAGCCTACAGTGGTTTCTCATTGCCTATCTCTTTAAATTCTTCTAGTTCCTACTTTAAATCCTTTTCTTGTGCTTTCTCTCTAGCTGGATATGCCTTTCTGATAGCTTTTTACCAATGTCCATCATTATATTGTAGATAAAACTAGACAGAACTTATGTCTGGTCCCATATATACACACTGGCTGTGTAAATCCCTCACCAATTATAGGATCACAGGATCATAGGTTTAGAGCTGAAAAAGAACAAAGGGGACATTGATCTAATAGCTGAGACAAATGAACCATGGAGAGGTTAAGTGGCTTCCTCAGAGTCATATAGCTGAGGCAATATTTGAACCTATGTCTTTCTAACTCTTAAGTCCAATCCTCTTTCCAGTATAGATGTGACTCAAACTGTGTGACTGTCTCTTTGTGTGCTCTTATAGGGAATAACATAAAGGGACACGAAAACTAGAATAGAGCTGAAGGGGCTGCCAACATGGATATGCCACTGGAAGAAGGCAATTTAGGGATCAATTTCCCCTCAGAAATCTTCCATCCCAACTAGTACCTCTTGATGTTTCCTTTCTATCTTCTAAAGCTCTTTCTATTCATAGGCTGTCTCTCCCCTGACCATGTTACCTTCTCCAGGCTGTCCACTCCCCCTCCCTTTTTCAGGAATCTGCTGGCCTAGAAATTTCTCTCTTTCATGTAATCACACTACTTGGTTTATCTCCCTTCTGGTGACTTCAAAGGTGGGAAACCAATTAATTAAACCTGAGTAAGATACTCATGCCTCTCTACTCCAACCACATAAAACATCAAGCCTTCTTCAGCCACCTTATCTATGTATCTTTGACACTTGAGGTAGGGATGGACCAGGAATCCTGCCCATCATACCCCATCTGGAGCAGTGGTGAGAGCTTGGTATACCCATGATGCCCAGTCCTAGAACAGCCTTTCACAGGACCACAATGGAATCTCTCATCATGCCATGACCATCTCTCTCCTATACCCTATCTTTCCTCTGTTGCACTCCCCCACCACTAATTAAGCACTTTACCTCATGTAGGTCAAAATGCATTTAAAAATGGTCTGATATCTTCAACATTGACTGACTTGCTTAATTCTTTTGTCAAGCCTAATGTAAGTATTGGAAAAGGATCCCAATACAAATCCAAATAACTAGTTAATGTATAACTAAGATCCTGAGACTGTAGAAAGAACCACAGTCTCTGAACAAGGGAGATCTCAATCATGTATCCTATGGGTGGAGACTTCAGAACATTACTTAAGATGAGCATGGTAACTTTGAAAATTGTAGTTGCTTAAATCCAACATGCAACTATGAATCACTGTGCAGTGAGACTATCTCTTTTTAGTGTAAGTTGCCATCCTTTGAAGACATGAAAAATGAAGCCCCTTATATTTCATAACTCCAGGGCAAATGCATTAGGTTTCTAAGTAGGACATGCTTATTTTGGTAATTTCCTACTGCCACTTTTAAAACTCTACTTTAAGACAGTTTGAATGTTAGCTTTTTTTTAAAAAAAATTAGAGTATAAAATATTATGCTGAATGAAAACAGCAAGGGGCACCATGAAGGCAATGTAGTTTAGTTGAAAGAACTGGAAAGTCAGAGGTCCTGCGTTCAAGTCCCCTCTGCTACTTATCAGCTGTGGGAAATTGAGTAAATTATTTCTCAGCCTCTGATTCCTAAAGTATAAAATATGATTAAAATAGATGACCTCTCGGGTCTTTTTAAACTCTAAATTTATCATGTTAAGTTCTGTTAACTTTTCTGTTTGTAGAAATGTAGAAAGTATGAATCAAAATATGAAGAACAGAAATGTTAACTTAAAATATTTGTTGTAACATATTTCAAAGGTGAATATCAGCTCCTTATGCACTATTTTTTATAAAAGGAATAAGTGGGATTTTATTTTGGGAGGCCTTTAGAACAGTTTTAAAAGCCTCTTGGAATCAAATCCTTGTACTGAAAGATAATTTTAAGTTGATAAAAACTATGAAAATTGATTTCTCTTTATTCAGATTTTATCTACCCTTAGCAAAGCTCATTCAACTGGAATGAATTTTCAAAATGTAGGAAATTAAATCTGTGAAGTTGACAGGTTTTACACATGTAACAAACCCTTGTACAGTGTCCTGAAGGGCACCCTCTTATACTTGTAGCATCTCCCTCACACAGCTAATCAGAAGATGGGTCTCTTTACACATATACAGCTCACAGCACAGGATCATCTTTTAGGGCACCTCCCAAGGGAGTGTTACATGCAATTAAAACTACATAAGGACATAGGCTTGGAAAGAACACAAATTAATTCTATAATAGCATACAATAACTATTTAGGAAATGACTTTACAACTCATCATTTATCCATTCATCAATGTTTCTTCACTTACTATTTAGAAACAGACACTTCTCTTCTAATATGTATGAGCAGAAATTGTGTAAAGTCAGGTGAAGTAAAAATCAGGTGATAGATTTTTGGAGTTGGCAGGGATGTCTCTTTCAATTCAAAATCGAAGTAGGAATCCTTTCTGACCTCTATGATATTTCCAAAAATTGATCATCTAGCTTCTACCTGAAGACCTTAAATCATGGAAGTGTTAATACATCATGAGGGAATCCAATGCATTTTTAGACAGTTTTAAGAGTTAGGAAATTTTAACATATTGAACAAGAGGGAAGGGACATAGGGAGGGATCAAGCATTTATATAGTACCTATTATGTGCCAGGCACTGTGCTAAGCACTCTTTAGAAAGGTTCTCCTTTGATCCTCAAAACAACCCTGAGAAGTAGGTGCTAATATTATCCTCATTTTATAATTGAGGAAACAGGCAAACTTTTTGAGGTTAAGTGGCTTGCCCAGAGTTACACAGCTAGTAAGCATCTGAGGTCAGATTTGAAAACTACCAATGGTGCTTACCTGCTGTGTGGCTATGAGCAAGTTGCTTATTGTCTTTTGCCCTCCTTCCTTTTTTGCCTTCTCACCAGCTCTGGCTCTAGCTCTCTCATCTTTCTCCCCACATCCACTCCCCCTCTCTGGGCTGAGAAGGGTCCCCAACCTGTGATTTCATTGACACAAGTAACTGAAGATGAGGAAGCTCCTCAGATACAGATTGGCACCTGCTCTACATTTTGTATTCCCAGAGAATTGACTGGGGTATTGAGAGGTTAAGTCACTCATCCTTGATCATACAGGCAGTTTGCTTCAGAGGAGAGAATTACCCAAGTATACTAGACTCTGAGGTCAGCTTCTTATTCACTGTCAAACTTTTTTTTAATTTACCTCACCTGTAATATGGGGATAAAAATACTGTAATAGCTATATCATCACAAGGGTGGCTCAAATGTGAATGTATCGAAAGTGTTTTCCAAATATTAAAATGCTTTTACGATAGTATGCCATTGTTACTATTTTTAATGCAGATCGATCAGGTTTTGCAACCTAACTAAAATGTAACTAAATGAGACTAACTGTAGAAAAAAATTATCATATTTATAGAAAAACCTGAACTATTCTAATCTTTTAAAATGTCCTTTTATTATACCATTTCCTTGATCAGATACCCTCAGTGGCTCTTCATTACTTGCCATATTAACTAAATTTCTTTTTTATTCTGGGTTTTCAAGGCCCTTCATAACCTGGCAACACACTCCTCTATTCTTTGCTTGATGTTGGAAGAAATCACCACCTTCACCAGTCTTGACTCCTCCCTGTCTCAGGGGCCATACCATGCTCATTCCTGCTCTAAAACGTCAAGCTTTTACTTTCACCTGGAATGTGCTAACCAAACCATGCCTACACCCTCGCCAATCCTTTCCCTCATAGCTCAAATCTCATGTCTTTTGTGAAGTGGATCCTGACCACTGCGGGCTTCTTTGATGCCCTCCACCTCTAGTGGTCACCCCCTACAGAGTATTTCTGGTCCATTCTCAAGCATTTAGTTATTTACTTTACTATATGGTCTAGGAGGTGGGTTGACTACAGTCCCAGGACCAGATCTAATCTAGTGTCTGTTTTTTTGTTGTTTTGGGGCCCAAGAAATAATAATGCTATTTACATTATTACATAGTTCCTGTTCTCAAGGACCTAACAATCTTTTGCATCTTTTTCTATCCCCATTTCTTAGCATAGTGCCTAGCACATAAAAAGCACTTAATAAATAATTGATTGAGTTACATTTTGGAATTGAATTTATTTTAAAACATGAAAAAAAAATTTTTTTTCTACTTGCAGGGCCATTTAAAAACCAGTAACAGGGCAGGGCCTGTAGTTTGCCAGTGCTCTAGTGGGTTTAGACTCTTTATTCAAGGATAATGTCCTTGAGGGCAGGGGCCTTGTCTAGTAGTTCTTTTTCCAAAGTGGTTAGCCCAGAGCCAAGTAAGAAGTATAGGCTCAGTAAATACATATTAACTGACTTGAAAAGACAGTTTATTACTTTCAAGAACCTACTATAATTTGACTTACAAATTTTACAAAAATTAACAAATTCCTGCCCAGCTGAGACTCTCATGTACAAATTTGATAGGAAAGAATGAGTTACAATTAGCACTTTTGTAGTTGGTAGCAGCAGCAGGAGGTTCTTTCCATCTCCCCCTCCTTTTTCCCAGTGGGTTTATTTAGGTGGATGGTGGTAGTGTAGGAAGGGATTTGCAATTTCAATGACTTTGGGCCAAGCTAGTCACTAGCAGAGTTTATTGAAAGTTTTGGCTAATCTGAATAATCCCACTCAATTGGGGAATAATTAAGGTCTTGTTTCTTTCTGAACAAAGGGATTTATGACGGAGATCCCCATTAAATTAGAGTCCAGCCACAGACTATAAAGTAAGTGCTTAATAAATGGCCTGCTTCAACTCCACACTTGTTGCCTTAGGTGGGGGGGGGGAAGGGGGGTCTTTGCCCCATCAGTTATTTCATCAACCTGCCTAGCACCCTTTCAATCCTGGTCCAGTTCCATATTTGTTGCCCCACTTCCACCTCCACATCATTGCCTGAAACCCTGAGACAACATGATCCAAAGGTCAATTCAATGTTTGCTGAGACTTACTGGAATCTCCAAGCTGTGTAAAGGCTCAGCTTCACAGTTCACCCTCTACTACCTGCTCATTCCCAGGCATGCTCCACCTCTATACTAATGATTTTGCCCCATAGGGACTATGATAACCTACCAGAACTAGTTCCTTAATAGCTAGCATTCATCCTATACTCCCCATCTTAGAGATTCTAAACCCCTAGCTATCACTGTACAAACCCTATTCTCTGCCTGCATCATAGGCAATAAAATAGTTTTCTTTTTAAGACTTTGTCTTTTCATTTTCTTGCTCTCATTGAGTCCTGATAGCTTCCTGATGACACAACCTGCCTGGTCACCCTTTCCTGTATTGGTTACACTTTCATAGCTCCCCTACTCCTTCCCTCATTCATGGTGGCAATTGTTAGTTCCTGGTTGTCTTTCTACTATGATCATTCAGTAAACTCACCTCCTCTGAGGATCATTCAGTGCATATTTATTTCATAAAATGTATAATATGTGCACATATTCAATGTGTGTATTCTCTGATACCTTTTATCAATTGATTTCCAGGACATGCTCCTTCTTTCTCAATAAGTTAAGTGACTAACTCAAACTCTCTCTCCTGCTCCAACTCCTGCCCTCATATTAGGGACTTCAACATATATAACTATACTCCGTCAAGTACTCTTACCTTCAAGTTCCTCAACTTGTTCATTTCTTGTGCTCTATGCTACCACTCCATCCCCATCATACACAGACATGGTCATACCCTTAATCTTGCCATCGCCCACAACTTCCCCTTCAGGAACTCTGAAGTCCCTTTATCTGATCACAATCTATTCCATCTTCCCCATTACCTTACAACCCCTCTAACCTGTTTTAACAATCAGGCTAGCAGCTTATGGTGGGGGGAGATCCACCCACAGCCAGCATCCAGAAAGCTGCCGGACAGCACAGGTTCTTTTGATCTGCCTTAATAAGGAGAGCAAGGTTAAGCGGTTGGCAAGCTCACTTTAATTCAGCACACAAATATCATTCACTTAGTTCAGGGGAAAA
>CM053622.1:268981038-269026624 GCA_028646595.1 Phalanger gymnotis | reverse complement strand
ACCCAATACAATTCATAGTTACCAAGAAACCATCAACATCTGAGTTCAGCCGGGAGCTCGACCAAGGCTGGCCCAGAGTCACACACACCACTCCTGCTGTGGCTCAGAGCTCCAAGGAAGAAGAGGCCAACTCCTGGCTTTTATATCTTTGTCAGCGTCAGGGGTGAGTCATACATGCAACTCACCCACATGACCTAAAATCCTCACAAAGAGGCAGACTTAAACCCACGTGGTCTAAGAGTCTCTGCTGTCCCAGACATGTAAACTAGGCCCTCCCTGGAGTTAGCCCCACCTTGGGCCCCACCTCAGTCATCAATCCACACCCACGTAGGTTCCACACCTAACAGGGGTTTGGGCCTGGGGCTTAGCATTACTCAAAGCAAACAAAAGCCAAACTCTTCAAGGGCACTTGTTGAACTAAGTGCTAAGGAGCCCATTTTGCTTAACAACACAACCTCACTGATTTCAGATCCTCCAACCCTCAGTTAATACATTTGGCTTAAAGTCTCCTCCCTTCCCCATCTTGGCTTTTTGGTGAAACAATCAGACTCTATATTATTCTTTCAAGTTCTTTGCAACCTTATTCTATCATTACTCTTGCTCTACCAGGCCTTGGATTATTCCCATTAAATGTTGTCTTTGATCCTATTTACATTCTTCTGAACAAATCCATGGGGCTGCTTAGTTAGGTCCATTACAAATTTATGCTATATAATCTTAGATAAACCCTCACTGCGGAAAGTCAATCCTTAATGCCACAGTAATCAATTCATTCTCCACCTCACCACAGCACCTTTTCCAAACATTTTCATCTCCCCACAAACCTCCCAAGGCTCCCTGTCCCCTACACTCCTAACCGAGAACCTTGCCTCATATTTCACCGAAAAAAGCGAGGCCATTCATTGAAAGCTCCCTGATCTGATATCATTAACATGCTCTCCTTCGCTATCTCCTCCTTCACCCTGATTTCACATGTAGTTATCCTTCTTGACATTCCCACTTTCTTGCTAATCTTCCATCTTTTCCTGTCTATTGTCTCCTTCCCTGCTGCACAATCATGTCTCCTTCACGCTCAAAAAACCCCCTCACTTGGCCTATCCCTGCTATCTCTTTTAGTCGGCAAAACTCAGTGAAAAGAACATCTACAATCTATATTTTTCTCTCATTATTCTTTCTTTTACTCTTTTGCTTTGCTACTAGCTCTTTGAACTTGATCCTGCATTTGCCTTCTCCTATCCCTCCCCTTTACTTTATGTGTTTCTTCCTCATTAGAATATTATTTCCTTCAGGACAAGGATTGTCTTTCTTTTTGCTTTTATTTTTATTGTAAGCAATTTGCAGAGTCTGACACAAAAGAAGCATTTGCTTATTACAGGCTTGCTGACTGAGTCTTCTTAAAGCTCCCTGGGTACTTCATCTTTCAACTGCTATTGTTCTAAGATAATCATTGATCCTTTAAACTCCAAATCTCATGATCTCTTCTCAGTTTTCATCCTTCTTGACCTCTAAGAAGCTTATGACACAGTTACTGCTCTCTTCTCATTGATAACCTGCTTCTCTCTAGGTAATGCTGTCTCCTGGTTATATTCCCAATTGACTGACCATTATTATTCAGTCTCCTTTAATTGCTCTTCAAGTACTGTCAGCTAGCTGTAGGTGTCCCCAAGGACTCTGAGATGATTGTTCTTTTCTTATCCCTCTATACATTTTGACTGATGATATCTCCCACTTATACAATCCCCAGCTCTATGTAGATAATTTTCAAATCTACTTATCTAGCCCTAACTTCTCCGTCTTACATCTTCAACTACCTATTGGACATCTTGAATTAGATTTCCTTTCAACATGTTAACTTCAACATATCCCAAACTGAGATTGTTGCCTCTTCCCCAAATTCCTCCTCTTTTCCCCACTTCTCCATTAGCACTGAGGACACCACCATCCTTCTAGTCATAGTCTAGGTCTCATCCTAGAGTGCTGGATTTGGAATCAGTAAGACTTGAGTTCAAATTTGGCCTCAAATATTTACTTGCTGTGTGACCCTGAGCTAGTCACTTAACCTCTTTTTGCTTTAGTTATTTTCATGTGTAAAAGGGGGATAACAGCATCTATCTCCCAGGGTGAGTGTGGGGACCAAAGGAGATAATAATTATAGAGTACTTAGAACAGTGTCTAGCACAAAAGTGCTATATAAATGTTATTATTTTCCCTAAATGTTCACTCTCTCTCACCTTTTGTATCCAAACTTTTGACAAATCCTATTGATTATATCCTCATGAAATCTCTTACATGCACCCCTTTCTCTCTTCTGACACTGCCACCTCCGTGTTACCGACCCTTATCATATCAAGCACAGACTTTGAAATAGTCTTCTCATTGGTCTCCCTGCCTCAACTATCTTGGCACTCCAGTCCATATTCCATCAATCTACCAAAATGATATTCCTAAAGTACAGGTCTGGCTATGTAATCTCTTTCTTAAATAAACTCTCTATTTTCTCAAGGGTCAAATATAAAATCATCTGTTTGGCTTTTAAACCCCTTCATACCCAGCCCAAGGGTGGGGAACCTGTGGCCTCAAGATCACATGTGGCCCTCTAGGTCCTCAAGTGTGGTCCTTTGACTAAATCCAAACTTCACAGAAAAAATCCCCTTAATAAAAGGATTTGTTCAGTAAAACTTGGACTCAGTCAAAAGGCCACACCCAAGGACTTAGAAGGCCCACAGGTTCCCTACCCTGGCATGGTCCCTTCCTATGTTTCTAATTTTCTTATACCTCACTACCTCCAGGTACTCTATGATCCAGTTCAGATACTACCCTCTTTGATATTTCTTGCATAAGACATTCCATCTTCTAACTCTATGCCTTTTTACTGGCTATGGATCCTCATTCCCCATGCCTGAAATGCTCTCCCTCTTCCCCACTTCTTGATTTCTCTGGCTTCCTTTGAGTTTCAACTAAAATCTTGCATTACCATCAACTGGGGAACAGCTGAACAAATTGTTGTATGTGATTGTGATGGAATACTGTTGTTTTATAAGAAAGGATGGGTAGAAAAAAAAATGATGAGTAGAATGCTCTCAGAAAAACCTGGAAGGACTTACATGAGCTAATGCAAAGTGAAACGTACTGTGTACAGAATAACAGCAATACTGTAAAATGATTGCCTATGAATGACTTAGCTATTCTCAGTAATACAATGATCCAAGACAACACTGAAGGACTTATGATGAAAAATGCTATCCATCCCCAGAGAGGGAACTGATGGTGTCAGAATAGATTGAAGTGTACTTTTTTACTTTATTTTTGTTGAGGGTTGGTTTATTTGTTTGGTTTTTTTGGTCTACATTTTCTTTAACAACATGGCTATTATGGAAGTGTTTTATATGGCTACACATGTATAACGTATATCAAATTGTTTGCCTTCTCAATGTGGGGAGGTAAGGGAGGAAGGGAGAGAATTTGGAACTCAAACTTTTAAAAATGAATGTTAAAAATTGTTTTTGCATGTAAAATTCAACACAAGAAAAAAATAAAATCTCACATTAAAAAGGATCAGGGAAGTCTGCTTGGAAAAAATAGTGCAGTGATCTACTGGAAAGAGTTGGGAAATGCAAAGAGCATCACCTCCAGTGAGCTACTGTCTTGAGTTAAGCAGGCAGGAGAAGTCAAGCCTCAATAAGGTCCTTGAACAGAAGGGTCTTTATTTGGAGACTGAGAGGCACTCTGGGCACTTGGAATAGGAATCTTTGGGACCAATGGTTACTGATTCAGTAGTTGCTTTGTTATCTTCTTTTCAACAAAATTATACTGTCGCTAGCATATTTGCACATTGGCACTTGATCTCAATATAATTTCCACAAATTGACTTCCCAAGTTCCTGAGGGAGGTCAGGAGAGCCAAAAGAAGTGAGAAAATGCCTCAGAGTGTAATTGGGCCTTTATGCTAGAGGAGTATGTAAGTGGACTGCTCTTGCATTTTTCAAAAAGTTTATTCTCATTAGGTTAAGCATCCTCTAGGTATACTTTGAAACTTAGTTTGATAAACAAAAGCTTTTGTTTTCCACACAACAAACTTTAGCCTAGTCCATAATTATAATTACTACAAATGAAAATTAGTGAGATATAAAGTAATCTAATTTTAACCTTAGTAATTTCTATAATATCTTTTTGTTGTTGTTCCAGGAGTGGATTAAAATTATAGGCAAAAGTGGGATGTGTCGATTTTCTGCATATTAATTTATCCAAACTCACCTTATGCCCTCAATCCATATATAATTAAGTGTACACATTAAAGTTGCCTTTAGGGGTCCCTTACTTAAGTAGATATGGACTTAATCTCTAGTGTTCTTCTGTTCCACATGGCAATGATTTGAACATTTACTTAGGAGGATCATTTTGAAGGTTAAGGGTATTAAGAAGGAAATAGTCACTGAATTCTCATAGCGAAATTGACAAAAAAAAAAGTCAATTATGGGGTGGACACCTCTGAGCAATGAACTTAAGTGAACCAATATGCTCATTTTCACAGGTTACCAAAAAGTTATAAAATTCAAAGGGAGAAAGAAGAATATGTCTTGGACAGGATCTCTGTCTGCTTTTCCAACATTTTCAAATCTCAGAGGTCAAATATAAAGAGTAGATGATTATATTTCATGGTTTCTGTCATTTATTTTCTTTCACTGCACTGGCTACACTTAAAAGGAGGTACTTTTCAAAGTACACAAAGAGGCAAATGTTATAGTAAATAAAATAATAAAAAGAGAATTAATTACAATTGGATTTGACAAGTATGTATTAAGTACCTATGTCTTGTACTAGTTACAGAGAATAATAAAAATAAACTATTTGCCCTAATATTATACTCTATTATTAAAGATATGGTAAACACAGAGATCTGACAAGCAGTGTGGCTGGATGGAAAGTGTGTTGGTTTTGGGGTCAGAGGTCTCTGGATACAAATTCTATCTCTGCTACTTTCTCCCTATGTGTTTTTTGATAAGTTGCTTAATCTTTCCTGGCATCAGTTTCTTGTCTATGAAATGAATGGTTTAAGAGGTTGGACTAGATGGTCTGAGAGGTCTCTTTCAGCATCAAATTTATTATCCTCTAACTAAAATCCAAGTTAAAATATGGTAAGTACACAAGAATACTAAGCATTGGCACAAAAATTCATGAAAGGAAGGATGAATTTTATCTGGATGATAAATTAATAGAGAAATCTAAGATGGCTTTGCTGGACTTGAGTAAAAGAAGGATTCCAACCACTGGGTTTGGAAGTCAGTCAAGGTAGAAAGAAAGAGTCTACTGCCATTCTTGGATTGCAGAGGACCCACTGCAAAACTATTAAGATCCTGTGTGTGTGTGTGTGTGTGTGTGTGTGTGTGTGTGTGTGCATTTGTGTGTATTATCAAAAGGGATAATATGTATAAAAATACTTTGCACAGTCCCTGGCACATAGTAAGCACTAAATAAATCCTAGTTGTTGCCTTCATGCGTACAGCTTGAAAGGCATGGGAATTTTTTTTTAAAAGAAGTAGATTGAAGAAAAGCTGGTGATTTCATATCTTACTAGGCCAACTGTTAGATAATTCAAGTGAGTCAAAGGAATCCTAGAACTACAAACTCCAAGTTTAAAATAAATTATACTGAGTGTAGAGAATAAATCAAAGTTTAGATTTGAAGTTTCGAAGTGCATTAGAGATCTGCTAGTTCAACTCCTTAATTTTACACATGAGAAAACTGAAGCCTAAAGTTAACTAACTTTTTCCCAAGGTTACATAGGTAGTAAGTAGCAGATTTGGGATTGGAACTTCAGTCTTCTAATTTCTAAAGAAATAATTTTCTACTATACTACTCTGTATCAGATGCTAGGAAAAAATAAATACATTAGTAAAAATGAAACTGTGACCAATAACCAGTAAAACCACTTAGTTTATTGTTTAGTTAAAGGTCATTAAATGAATAAACAAACTGGAATGAAAGAAACAGCAGAGTTGAAGGATTAAGGAGGACAAAGCAGATTTGGGTTCTGATTCTGAGGTAAGAGATAGAGAGGAAAAGAGAGTAACCTGGGCAAAGAACTAGGGGCTACACAGAAGAACTCAGTGAAAGTTCAAGGCTGAGTTGAAGGCTGAGGTATCAAAGACAAAGATTAGGGAATGGCATAGGAAGTAGTTACAGGATAAGAGTAAATTATAGGATTATAAATATATTCAAGGATTAATTGTATAAGGTAGATGCTATAGAGACAAGCTGAAAGGGACCTTAGAGGCCATCAGACTCAATCCCTTTATTTTACAGATGAGGAAATCAGGTTGAGAAGCTAATTAAGTTGACCAATGTCATAATTCAAACTCAGAACTTTAATGGCTCAGAGTCTAGAATTCTATCCAGTATACTGACTAGCTGCCATTTAAAATAAGGCATCAAGATAACATAATATAATATCACCCCCACCTAGGCCAAAGGTGATGCTGCTATGGACTTGCTGAGGTGCCAAGTACAACATTCAGGAATCACCAACTTAAAAAGAATTAGAAGTGAAACAACATAATGTTAAGTTTTACACGGTGCAAAATTTAATCTTTATTTGATGACTCTGAGACATCAATTCATTATTTCGTAGCATCTTAGGGTAACTATAGTAAATGCCAATTATCATTGTACCAGAAAAGTAAGCAAAAACAGAATAGCATGTGTGTAGAAAGGAGAATGACAAATAAACTTACATAATGTCAAATAATAATTTCGACCCAATATATGTATTTTAGATTATAATTTCTAGCATGGTAATGACCAGGTTTCTGAACTATAGTTTTGACTGTAAAGTGCTAAGCTTAAGAACTTTGTACCACACAATTGGCAACTAGGTGGTGCAGTGAATAGAGCCCTGGGCATGGAGTCAGGAAGACACTGTGTTCAAATACAGCCTCAGACACTTATTAGCTGTGTGACTCCGCTGTGTAATCTCCATTTGCCCCAGTTTCCTCATCTTTAAAATGTGAATAACAATACTGTTTTGAAGATCACAGGAGATATTTGCAAAAAGCACTTCGAACACAGTAAATTATATATGTGTATATGTGAGTGTCTGTGTGTATTCTATTACTATAATAATAAATGCTTACCGATAACTCATTTTTATCTGGCACTTTAAGATTCATAAAAATCTTTTACATATTTAATTTGTTCCCCATAATGGTATGAGGAAAGTGTACAGGTATCAATATTCTTATTTTACAGATAAGGAAACCAACAGTCAATGATATTAAGTGACTTGTCCAGGATCCCAGAAACAGGTTATTCTCAAACAGGGTTCAAACCCAGCAATGTCTGACTCTAAGGCAAGAGATATCTACTATATCCTGTTACCTCTCCAAATGATGATGATGATTTGAAAATTTAGTAGCAATCAACCATAACATAAAACTGGTGGAGACAGAAACATTCAAGGTGATGATAAATCTGGTTTTAGCTTTTTTAATATAAAAATTGCCTTTTTTCTGAAAAAAAATCATTGGTTTCCAATGCTTCTAAATTGTCTGAAGTCACTGATGCAGTGCAACCTGAGGAAATTAGCTCTATTATTTGAAAGCACTTCAGAGGTGGAGATTTTCAAGGTGGTGGTAAAAAGAATACTTTTAAATTAAAACAGAAAATGCATTTTCCAACCACCTTGAAAATCTGTTTTTCAATGCTCAAAAATGGAAGAAGAGTGATGATGCGGTATAAATGGAGGGAATTAGTTCTACCATTTGGCAGCATTTTAGAGTAAGGAATCTTGAAGGTGGAAGGGAAAAGAAGAATATTCTAAAATTCAAAGATATAAAACTTATTTTAGAACCACTCTGAATATTTCCACTTTGGGGTGCTTTCAAATGGCAGAGCTAATTTCTTTAGTCTTACAGTGTATCATCAACCTGTCAAGATCTCTGCTTCCTTTTCTGTATAATTATTCACTTTTATTATATTTAAGCCAAGATTTTAGTAATCCATATTCTTCAATGTAACTAGGTGTAATGATTAAAACATTTGATATGGCATAGGCATTTTTCCTTAATTGAAGAAATCAATTCATATTTTTCAATACTTCCCAATTTATGGAATTGCCATTGAGGTTGTTTTCCAAGGGGTGATCTCCTGTGAAATACTCACAATAATTGCAAGTGATATTTCATGGTTAAAATGCATGACCTGCTGCTTTCCTCTACCCCAAATATTTTTCTAACTATTGAAGACTACATGAAAATATAAATTTCTTGAAATACTAGGGGTGATGTCATCACTTTTTGTAGCATTTAATTCCAGAATGTGATTCCAGAAAATAAAAATGAAACTGAACTTCATAAAATATCAATTAATATACGGACACACATATAAATTCTACAGGAATAAATAAAATAGACCACACATTCAAAGACAATAAACTAATTGAAAGGAAAAGAATTTTGTTCAGAATGAGAACATACTTCCTTACAGAGGAGCAAGAATTTCACATGAGGAAAACACCACTGCTCTTCCTCCTTAAGAATGGAATATATCTTAAAGTTAAGAAAAAGAAACCTTACAACTATAAAATCTCTGAAGCGATAATTATTTAAACTGTGCAACTATATGGACATGAGTATTTTGTATGTGTCCTGATACGAAAGTATTCTGCAACAAATACTTATCCATGAAGATGCTGTATAATTGTATTAGAAATTATACTCCTTGAGAGAAGCTACAATTTCACTTTTATATCCATATCTCAGCACCTAGCAGCATGATTGACATATATTAGGCTGTTAATAAATGTTTAGTTGGAAAACAAGAATTCTAGATAAAAGCAATACATCCCTCTCTCTATCCCCATCCCCCCCAACACATATCACCATGACAAACTCGTGTATTAATCTACTCTACACTCACTGACTTCCTAATTCTTTACAGCTCCTCCAATCAATCTAGATCCAAACATTTTGGGGTCCACAACGCTAATATCTTAGTTTTTCCAACAGAAAATATTTTTTTAAAAAATTCAAGCTGATTATTTTGTTACATAAGTCTAATTAGAAAATTGCAGAAACAGTAAGGTTGCCAAAGCACACTTTACACGCATTTCCTCATTTCAACCACAGAGAAACCCTAGTAGTAGCCATCTCCTTATAGCAGATGGATGGATACTATAAGCATTATTTTTCCCTTTTTATAGATCAGGAGACTGAGTCTCAGTTTTGCCCAATATTACAAAGTGATTATGTGTCAGAGATGGGGCTGTTTACAAACACAAATAGAAAGTAAATGGAGAAGTGCTGCTATTGCACCATACCTGTCATATTTAGAGTTCCTTAGGCTTTTCTAAAGGGATTGAATAATCAAATCTTCTTCGAAACTAATTAATCCATGACATAACCCAATTCTACTAGAATGGCAATACCAATCTAAGCAAAAGCCTTGGCTGCCCCTGTGTCTACTTATCTAAGAGCACCCTCGTGCAAAATGGAAATGTCATCCTTCAACAATGGCCAAGATGCAGAAAAGTTCAGTTTAATTTGGTACCGTCTCCTTATAACCTAACAAAGATAAAAGTGCAAATGTAAAATTATTTTGATATGTTGAGTACCTGACTCATATTTTCACAGGTAATTAGCAGTGATCCTGGCACCGTGGGTGACAGAGGTGCTGAACAACTATGATCTGTCATATCTCTGCAGCTCTAATGATGTTTGGATCTACCTTCATTTTTTTCTAAGGATTTAGAATGCATTCGAACTTAAAGGTTTCAGTTTGTCCGTGTGCTCACAGGTGAATCATGAACTGAATTTTGTAAATCAATTTAATATCACTTTTATTTGGACATCATTTTGGCAATTATAAGCATATTTCATGAGTTGTGATCCCACTAGTTGAGTATAATAATAGCAACTTAAATTCATGCATCATGTTATAGTTTTGAACTTCTATATATTTTTTATTCAAAACTTGTACCCCCTAGGATTGTTACAAGCATGGTTGCCCCAATTTCAAATGTTAGAAATCAGAGAAGTATTTGCACCATGGCATTCTGCAACAACTATTGTATTGCTCACCATGAGCCTCAGCTACAACATAAGGCTGTCGTAATTATAAGCTACCCCAAATTAGGATGGTTTCATCCAGGGCCATGGAACTCACCCAATCACAGCTCACTGTGAGGTCCTATGCTCATGTACATAGAACTTCTAGTTACAGCTTCTGGTTTCTATTTCCAGTTCAGCTAAAAAATAGCAGAATTAAAAACAGAATCAATATTCTATGACTTTGTGGATTGTACATTTCTGTACTCTTCCCATCATAGCATACTATTAAACCTCAGATATGTCGAACTGGTGTTTTTGGCACCATTAGCTTGACACTTCACCCCTCCAGAAAACAGAATGTATGTTGGATAAGCAAATTAATACTAATTAATAGCGTATACAAAGGAAATAGTCTACTTTAAGATGAAACAAACTTGTTTTCCCAATACTTATTAAAACAACCTGATATGAGAACATTAATGCTAAAAATAGTGATTCTATCTCTATCGTTAATAACTTTGTATATGCTTAAAATAGCAAAATTGCATGTAAAAGCAAACTCTATAATTCTAATACTTTAGCAAATCAAAGTGATAATCCTTCTCTAATCTGAGTAAGTTAGTAAGGGTTGACCAGGCTACTCATCATTATATGAGATTTTTTTTATCATTGCATATAGATGTGCTTTTTGACCTTTTTTTCTACTCTCTCAAATATCCAACTTTTGCTGACATAAGTATTGTACTAAAAAAAAGAAAGTATATCTTATCAAGTACAAATTTCATGTATTTGGCTTTGTGGAACCCTCAACTTTTGACCTTGATCCTTTCGTCTAATCGAAAATAATATTTCTACAATGAGGGTTGATTTTCAACAGAAATAAAATTTATTCCCTGAACTGAATTCATTACCCTCCCATCTAACCCCTCATGCCCTATCATCACCAACCCCATATCCTCCTCCCCACCAAAATTATTAACTTCAGTTCATTCAAACTGTCAGCATTTCCAGTTTTTTTTTGTGTGTGATTAGCAATACTAACATATGAGAGGCATTGTGGCATAATGTCATTTAAATCAAGTTGACAAGCATTTATTAAGTCCTTACTGTGTGTTACGTATTATGTTAAAAAGAAAGGCAAGAACATGGTTCCCTGTGCTGAAAGAGCTCACGTTTTAGTGATGGAGACAAGTAAACAACACAGAATCGATGGAAAGTAATCGCAGGCAAACGGCAGGAAAGCACCATGGAGAGTTGGGGTTTGGAAATGTTTGGTAAAATGTCTCCTACAGAAGGTAGGGTTTGAAGTAAATCTTCAAGGAGAGCAGGGAGCCAGAGGTGAGGAAGAAGAGCATTCTAGGCATGGGGGAAAGCCAGTGAAAAGGCACAGATATAACGGATAGAGGAAACACCTTGGAGTCAGGAACAATTACATTTAAATCCTTCGGATAGAGACAAACTACGTGGCTATGGACAAGTAAATTCATCTCTCACTATTCTTGGCAAAACCCTAAGACTATAAATTGAGGAAGAACTGTTGTTCTTGCATTGGTGGTGGTAGTTCCTAGTCCAAGAGTTCTTTTCCAAACAGTTGAAATCACTGAATTGCCCTGGGTCACATAGCTAAGTGTCTGAGACAGGATTCAAACTCTGGTTTTCCTGACTCCAGCTCTAATGCTCTATGTACTACCTCACCTAGCTGCCTAATGCAAGCAACATTGGCACCATTTCAAAGAAGAGAAACCAGAGAAGCCTCTGGATTGAGAACAAAAAGATTTTTTAGATGCTTACTTCACATATGTTCAAAATTTTGTTTTTTAATCAAATAAATATTTTGTAGTAAAGATTCGCATTTGTATTACCCACATAATGTGAATCCTTTGTTTTTGTTTAACGTGGGCTACATTCAACCTTAATCCATTTTTGACACTAGATAGATCTGGCTCATCCCAGTTTTATTCTTCTTTATACGTATATCTGACAGTATGACATGGAATCTATCAAACAGAAAAACAGAAGAAAAAAACCTCCAAGTATGTGCCTTCAAGAGACACATAAATCATATGACAAACTCTCCTAGGTTAAAAAAATATGAATCTCTTTACAATGTAATAGAATCACCTTGAATTCCATTAATCAATAGTGTAGTGAACCTGAAACAATTTTCAAACACCACCACATGCATAAACTGCTTTATGTAGCGTGATTGAGCATGTTCAATTTAAAAGATGTGAACAATGCAAATATATAAAAAGCCTTAGGAACACATTTGTTGATCATACCAAGATCACTACTACAGAAATGTCACAATGTCCATAACTTTGTTCATATGTCCCAGAGTTTTAATAGATAAAAATATATTATGCTATATTCATAAAAAAGTCAAGAAGATAGAAAAGAAAAAACAACTTGCAAATAAAATTCAGTCCTAGGTCCTCCTCAAGGGTGGAGACTATACTTTGTACCTCTTTTATGTGAATGAATGAAAGAAATGAAGTTTTCCTCAAGTCCAGAACATTCAGAAAATAACTAACTGTATAAACTTCAATAACCACAAATATTTTCATAGTTAAATCCTATTTTGAGTCTCTGACTTCTTTAATTCAGCTAGAATCTGAAGGCATTTTGAATTTTGGACAACCTACAAAATGGCATAAGACATGTGGATGTCTCTAGGAAAAAAATACCCTTGGATTCTCAATTTTGTAAATCATTTAAAGTATAAGATGTTAAATGGTTTTGAGGTAGGATCTTTGTTATTTGTACTTTGTATCTCTATTGCCTAGTATTGTTCTCTCATTTTTGTGGGGTTGTGAATGTAGTCCATAACCGTAATTTCATACCCACATCTTCATCCATCCCCATAGTTTCAAAAGCATCCCTGCTCTTCTGCCCATGCCCCTCTACCCCTCCAAAATTCTGGAAATAGACAAATTACCTGAACATTGGCTTGGAGCTAAAGCTAAAAAAGCACAACTGTATCCATGATCATTCACAGACAGATGATCTATAAACACTGAGTTTATCTATAAAAATACAACTGGGAAACTTGTACAGTTTTTTTCCCTGAGTTTTCAAATTGTAATGAATTTTTTATGATCTTTCCTTTAATTCCATGTAGGTTTATTCTTGCTGATAACATGATGTATTGTTCTCTGAGCCATGGTGAGATTGCCATCCCTTAAACAGACAGCACTTATTGGAAATTAAACCTCTACTAATGTATTATAATTATTACTTCAGGGTAATTTGCTGCTCCAGCAGGGAGTCAGAGCCAATCTGATGGTAACGTTTCTTCCAGGGAGCTGTTAATATTTCTTCTACACTGAAATCCCACATAATGGATCTAGCCTAAGGCTGATTAATGATTTCAGAGCTGGAACGGTGATTGGTAGCTAAATCAGTCCTCACTGGAGGAGATTCAGGGTTATTTCAGTCAATACTGTTAAATAAGTGTAAACAGTGACTTCAGTTAGCACAAATGTAATCTAGTAGGTAAGAAAGGGAGCAGCAATAAACTGAAGTAAATAATGGAAATTCAGCTATCCATGCATTTCATTTACACATAGAACAGATATTGGGAAGCAGGCACTGCAGTGTCATCAAATCCTATGCTATGACTTTAGTGTAACCCTCTTTTTCTGCATTGAAATGCAATTTCCTAAAGAAGTAAAAGCAAAGTGAGCATAGTGCATGTAATAAATCTGCATTTTTTCATCTGTAGTTTATACCACTTGCTTTCATTATATAAAATGCTAGACCTAGACATGATTTCAGGATGAGATTTGTACGGGATGCATTTAAATCACATGGCAGATCTCACCCACCCAAATAGACTCATTCTTATAAACTCTCTGTGTTACAGTGACATTCCAGTCAATATCCAGGACTCTGGGAATCTATTTCAGAAATATTCATGGGAAAAGGAGTTTAGAAACCACAGGAGACCTTCACTTTTGGATTCCTCTGAGAAATATGGAAGGAAGCATCCTACTTTCAATCCTCATTGTACATTACTCAGATTCAGTTCACTTAACCAAGCACTTATTTAGTGACTATTATGTGCCAAATACTATAAAGTGGAAGGGGGAAAAAGTGTATTGGGGAAGGGGGGAATTTATAAGCCACAATCTTTATGCCCATGGAGTTTCTGGTCTAGGGGGAAATATAACACACACACACAAATAATTCTAACACACGATAGTACATGCACATAATACATGCAAATATCATGACAAACATAGTAAAATCAGAAAAACACAGATGAACACAAAATGTGCTCTATAAGTTCCAAGGAAGGAAAGTTCATTTGATAGTTTATGAAGGATAATGCCTTAAAGCTAGGTCTTAAAGGATGAGTACAATTTTAATAGGTAGTGAGTAGGGATGGGGGTGGAAGAGATAGGATATATTCCAAATACAGGGAAGTATGTAAACAAAAGAACAGGGGTGGGAAATTATCAGCATAAAGAAGGTACAGCACATAACCCAGTTATTGACATTACAAAACTAATTATCAGTTAAGATACAATATGCATCAGTAACACAAGCTAGAGTACAATGCAACACTTATTTCAAAAATATTCAATTTAAAGGCAAAAAGCTATTATGTTGTAAATTATTTATGTTAGTTATATAAGCAAGGGCTTAGCCTCCATTCTGCATAAAGGAGAAAAAAGTCTATGAACTGAATGGTTGAATTGCTGGTGCTTATGTTCCTGACTGGAACCATACCTACTGAAAACATGAATGATTTCATCATACCAATGTAACAAATGTTATTACAGACGCGTAATTCTACTTGCAATCTAAAGACCAGGATGTATGTCTGGGGATATCTCTTACTTGCTGAATTATGATAGGAAAGTACTATTACTCTGAGCCTCAGTTTTATTATTCATAAAACGAGAATAAAAGTAGTAACTTATAAAATAATTCAATGTATCAGGGATCCATGTTTTTGTTTATATGAAGACTTCTTCCATTGGTATACATCTCAATCTCTCTCTGACTTAGATGGTTTTTGAAAGCTACAGCAGACCAATTTTTTATCACCTTGCAGCCAAACTGTTGACTAATCTTTGAGTTTAGCTTGGCTGCTTCCTCTGCTGACATGATTTGTTGCCAGTCCCATACTTGTCACATTTCCTGTTGAGTAGAATGTGCCTACAGGGGCTTAGTCTGTTGGCAAAGCCATTGTCAACTCAGGCTTATACCTGCATTATTTTTTTTTAAATAAATTTATTACAACACTCAGTTCCACTAGTTTTTGGCTTCCAAATTTTCTATACCTCCCTCCCCTCCCCCCAAGACAGCATGTAATCTAATGTAGGTTCTACCTGCATTACAGCTGCATTATGAAGGGGCACTCTGAAAAGTCAGTAAGCATTTACTAAGTGCCTACTAGTTACTAAGTTAAATGCTGGGGTATAAAGAAAGTCAAAAATGAATCTCTGTGCTCAAACAGCTTATGAAATAAGACATTCAACAGCACCCATAAAAATCCAGTTCCCTATTCTGCTTAATGCAGTTTATAAGAACCAGCCATTATTTCACGAAGGGGTCCAGCCATGTTTCACATCAGTCAGAAGATGATTCTCTAGACTTCTTATCATCTTCCTTGCCAGATATCACCCAACCCTGGAGATAACTCTGTCAAGTGGCTCCACTCCCCTCATTGGTGACTGCCTGCATGGACCAGGATTTTAGAGGAATACCAGACATACTTCACTTCATTCACAGATTGATTCTCTAGTCTCTCCTCCTCCTCAACAGCTGCCTGGTCCCTCCCCTAACTCTGCAACTTTTCTTTATGTGTTGTTTTTATTTGCATTCCCAGAACTTAGCACAGTGCTTAAGAACTGTTTTATCTATTTTTCTATATCTGTCTGACTTTCTTTTTGATACATCTCTCCTTTTATGAAATATATTAATACATTAAAACAAAATATTACATATGATATAACCATATATCATAAAAACTAATTATTCCTTTCCTAATTTCCCTTTTTCTACAGTACCAAAAGTACTTTGTACTTATATAGCTTTATCTATGGCAAACACCAGGCTCTCTCTTTAGGTACAGCTTTATCTTGATATGCTATGTGACTTCCTTGTTGAACAATCATCATAATGTTCAGCGTGAGACTGAGAAGAAAGTTGTGCTTTGGGGAAAGTGCAGTGTCAAGTGGTCAGCAGTAAGATGAGAAGGTTTAGAATAGTCAGAGTAGAAGGGCTTAAGGATGTAATGAGTTAGAGGAGGAATTAGGATCTAAATTGAGAATATGTTTCTGGTAATACTTGAAGAAGAGATACAGACTAGGTGAAACAATCCAGGTTCTAAATCTCATACAGGATAAACCTCGAGGCCACATTTGGCCTTCTAGGTCCCTGGGTGAGGCCTTTTGACTGAGTCCAAGTTTTATAGAACAAATCCTTTTATTAAGGGGATTTGTTGTGTGAAGTTTGGATTTAGTCAAAGGACCACACTTGAGGACCTAGAGGGCCACATGTGATCTCGAGGCTGCAGGTTCCTCACCCCTGGAATAAACACTCATCCCACCAGAGATTGTGAGTATAACTATTTTAGAGAACTTTCTTGTATTTTTCCAGCACTGCAGATTTTTGATAACTCCTAGAACATAGTTTAAGCATTTTAAATGTATCTGGGGACTTCTGTGGTTTATTTAGAACATCCCTATAGATTTAAACTGTGGGTCATGACCCCATACCCACAGTTTAAAAAGCACTAACAGAGCCAGTTGCCAAGTGGAAAAGTTTAAGAAGCCCTGATTTAGAACATTTAGAACATCCCTATAGATTGGTTAATGGCAATCTAGATGTTGAAAAAAGTATAGGAAAATAGTTCCTATGCAGTTATTCAAGAATATTTGATTTTGTTCTTTTCACTCATATCAAAATAATGAATAAAGCATTGCATACACTCAAGCCACGCTCATGTGGCTGACTCCATCATGTCATGTTCTTGTGATTAGAATTCACTGAAATTCAACAGAGAAGAAAAAGGGGCAGAGCTTCCCCTCTGGATGAGGGCTGAGCCAAGAGCCACACTATGTCTTGAGACTAATAAGAAAAACATCTAACCCTGAAAGGGTAGAAGCTAACAGATAGTATTAGCAACATGAGATCCATATGATGCCAGGGCATGGCATTTCTCCTGAATGACCTTTAGTGTTAGATATAACCTCAGAGGTGAGCATTTAAGTCTAGCACCTTGGCAATCACCATCGAAAAGGTTACTGCATAGCCACATCCTTTCATAGTTCAAGTGAAATGTTATTTTCTTCCTTGCTCTTTATAAAACTTGAAATCATCACCTTTGAGCAATAAGGAAGCTTTTTATCTTCTTTCTGCTCTTTCAATATTTATTGTATTTTTGTAGGTATGCAATATAGCCTATGTACTGGTCTCCATTACATTTGAGACATGCCCTTAATTTCTGTGAATCTCCCCAGTACACATACGGTTCTTGAATAGAAGAACAAATCAGCATGTGTCCCTGTTCAAATCCCAAGCCAGTAGTCACTGCTACATCCTCTTCCCCTGCTATTGAACTATACTGTCAGTATCTCCTTACCCTAGTCGTACATTGCATTCACCAGCTCTGCTGTTGTAATCCAAATGCTAGAAAATTTAAAATTAGCTTCTTGTCATGGTAAAGATGGGGCTCCAGGTTTAAACCAAAAGAATGATTTTCCTATGGTGACATTTAAGGAATGACTCCCATGCTGACAATCTGAGGCACTTCAAAAGCAAAGTGGAAAACTTTTTGGCAGGAGAACCTTCCTAGCACCTTTCAAATCCTGCCTACTCTCATCTGTGTATAAGGTAAAACCCTGTCTACAGCTTCATCACAGAGTTCATCTCGCTCCCTTCCCAGGCTTGATAGTATATGGTAGTCTTAGCAGCTAGAAGAGATATGGAACTTGGGGACTGAAACCTCTACTGTAATATTCTTACTCCAAATTTTCTTTACTGGAACAATTTCTTATTGAATTTCTGTTATCACCTCCAGTATCACTTTGGATCCTCAGGTCTGTGTTCGGAACCCTTCACTACTTTTGCTTCATCCATGTATTTGTCGGCATACCTATTGACTTAATGTACTTACCATGAAAAATTCAAATTTTCCATAACACAGTAAGGGTTAGTTTGACCAAAAACAAGTTTATTTCAAAAATCCAAAGTAAAATCACAAAAAATGATTTTTTTTTCCAAATGCCACACATAATGACCTTTTTATAAAAGGAGTTGTAGGCCACTGAGAAGGGCATGCTATCTATGACCCCCTAGTCTAAAAAGATAATTTTATGATCTTTAAAAATCAGGCATGTATCTAATATAGTATAGCTAAGGTTACTTGTGTGAATCATATGTGACATACATATAAAATACTGCCATAGTATTTTTAAGCAGAAACATACTGCCCATCATACAGGAAGATGTCTATAAAATCCTCAAGTTTCTCAATTGCTGCAGGGGTCCTTGTACCAGGGATATTGGAATTACATTACCTTCAAAACAGTTACAAGTGCAAGAGATATTTTTGATCACTTAAATACTTGAAGAAAGGGTGTTCTGTTTATTTTTTAAAAGCAGATGGATTGAGGGGGTCTGGTCAGATGGAATGCAAAAAAAAATCTTGCCAAAGAAAGAAGAAAAGGGAGGTGTCCACTTACACATGTGCCTTTGACATGCTGTAGGCATCCAATCCATTTCCTAAATGTTGTATCTGGGTATCAGAACAGGCACAGTGCTTTGTCCTATTAAATACTCCTGCTGACATTTGTCAAGACTTTCAGCATACATGTTACCAGGGGATTGTAACTGAGAATGCTACTGCTGAATTAATTAAAGAGTAGGTGTTCTGAATGATGGAAAAAAATGCCAGTTGACATTTATTTACTTTTAGAACAGGTGTTAAATGATTGGTTTTAAAGTATGAAGACCTTTTTGCATTATAATTAGAGGCACAAATAATTTTTACAACCTAAATAAAATACATTTTGGGGAACAAGGCACCAATGATGATGAGAGCTTCCATTTATATAATATTTCAAAGTATCTTATGTACATATCATTTGAACTCTTAAGGGGTCCTGTAAGGTAGGCATTGTAGAGATCATTATTCTGGAAGAAACTGTGTCAAAGTGGTAAGAGTCTTGTCCATGGTCATACAGCTAGTAAGTCTTGGAGATGAAATTTGAATGTAGGTCTTCATCACTCCAAATCTATTTCTCATGAACATCAAAACAATATTAATAACCTATTCTTTTTTAAGTTTTAAGGCTGTTTCTTGGTTTTTTTTTTAAACAAAGAACGCATAAGTATAATCATCTATCTGGCTTATCACTGTCCTTTCCAAATTGAAAGTGTTGATCAATACAAAGTCAACTACAGAGTTTGGAAGCGCTCCATTGAAGACTTCCTTTTAAGCTGACACCTAATTACTCATGATTATTTTTTTGGTTACTGCCATATATATTCTGAACATACCTGAAGGTACTAACATCATTTGCAGAACTTTTATTTTCTTTCTAAAAGAACAGTTTAAGAGACACTGCCAAATATTTTTGCTAAAAATTTAGGTAAACTATATTTATGGAGTTCTTATTTACCAGTGCAGTGATGTTGGCAAAAATAAAAAAAAATGGAATATGGCATGACATGATATTAATGAAGCCATTATTACCCTTTGTGATACTTTCTCTATTTTCTACATCTCCAAAAAGGACACGTGTAGTATGGTTATTTTAAAATTTTACCAGCAAAAAACACCCAAGCTTATTGGCCTAAAAATCGATTCTTTTCTCTTCCTTTGAAAAAAGAGACAACTTCCCTTGCCTAATCATCTAATACTTCTCCCAAACATCTTGATCTTTCAGCGACGATCAAGAGCTGGTCATCAGACATGATTCCAGTTTTGAATAGTTCATCTGCACCAGTTACTTTGAACCCATCAATGGAAGATGCTATCAGCCTACTTCATTTAGGACAGTGAGATGGCACAGTCGATAGAGGTGGCCCGGGGCAAATCACTTACTCTTTCTGCCTCTGTTCCTCATCTGTGAAATGAGCTAGAGAAGGAAATAGCAGACCACACTAGTATCTTTGCCAAGAAAACCCCAAATGGGATCACAAAGAGTCAGAAGTGACTAAAATGAGTAAATAACAGCAACACTAAGTATTAATTAACACTTAGTCATTTTTGTCTGGCACTTTCAAGTTCAAAGTTCATTGTCTTGGCATAATTTAAAAAAAAATTCAAAATAAGACTTGTGCAATCTATTTCACTAGCTATCACCATTCCGATCACGTCATTAAGTAGTCTAGTCTAACCCAATCATTTCTCCTCTTTTTGCCACCATAGCTAAAATATCTCTTACAGTCTATGTTTGAACACTCCTAGTAATAAGTTGGTTTATGCAATTTGAGTAAGTCAGTTCCATTGTTGGGCAACTCTAATTGTTATAAAATCAATCAATCTAAATCTGTCTCCCTTGTAACTACCAAATTCCAAAATGGTAGACCTTTTCCCATCTTATATTCTCTTTATTTTGCCACAAATGTAGCTGAATTTCATTTTGTTGGTCTGGCCCAGCATTCCAGCTTGTCAAGATTTTTTTAATCTTGATGTTATCATCAATACATTAACTACATTCCTCTTTGCTCTGTGTAATAAGAAAATTTCTTAAGCAGCTCTCATCCAAAAATCCAATTTGTTGATTAAAGTGTTAGGACAAAAACAGAGCTCTGTGGCACACATAAAGAGCTCCTTCCAAGTTGTTAGAGATACATTAATCAACATTTTCTGAGTACAGTTATTCACACAGTTATGAATCTACCAAAATGTATTATTATGAGCCCGGCATTTCTACATCTAATCCATATAGATGCTATGAAAGACTTTGTCAAATGCTTGTTGAAATCAGGATATCTAAAGTACATTATCTTGATCAGCAAGTTGTTTGGTTTGTTTGTTTTTCCCATCATTCCTGGTCTTGATTCCCTTCACTTTATTTAATGCTCTTCTCTGTACATCCTCTAGCTTGTCAGAAATTTTCCTTAAGTGTGCCATGCAGGATTGGACACAATACTTAAAAGATGACCTGATGAGGAATAAGCAAAGCAGTATTATCACCTCCTTCATTCTGTACACATTCTGCCCCTCCTGATACAGCCTAAGACTACATTAGCCTTGCTGGCTCAAAAAAAAAATCACACATTGAATTTTGAATCCACTAAAACTCCCAAGGCTTTTAAAAAAATAATCCTGTTGTCTGGCCAAGCTTCTCCCATCCTTTACTTTTACAGGTAATTCTTGAATCCCAGTAGAGGTTTCTATATTTATCCCAAATAAATCCCCTCCTATTAGATTCAGCCCATCATTCCAGCCATTTAAAATCCTTTGGGATTTCAATTCTGTCATGTTACTCAACATGTTTCTCAAGCCTTCCTGCTTCAAAGTATTTGCCAATTTGATAAGAATAATGGGTTTGGAACTAGATGACCCCCCAAATTCCCTCCTACCTCTTACTTAATCTATAATCCTATGCTTTCACTCAAGTCATTGATAAAGATACTTAACACTTAGGGACATATTCCTGGGGAATTTTGCCAAAAACATCCTGCCAAGTTGACAGTGACCTATTAATGATTACCCTTTCATCTAGAAATTCACCCAATTCTGTATCCATTAAATTGCACTATCATCCAGACCATATCTCTTAGTTTTATCCTCAAAGATAACTTGAGAAACTAAGGTACTCTGTTGAAACCTACATTTATTTTATCTATAGAATTGTTTTGGGTTTTTTTTTGTTTTGTTTTTGCTGTCGAAAATGAAATAGCATTAGTCTGACATGATGTTTTCTGGGTGAAATGTAGCTGGCTCATAATTATCACTCCTTCCCTTTCTATATGCTCACAAAGGATAACGTTTCTAAAGTATTTAAAATTTTGTCAGAAATAAGAGTCTACTGTTTGCAGACTCCAACTCCTTTTTTCTTTCTTTTTTAAAATGCTGTCCTAGTCTTTATGTCCAGGCCTTAACAAATTTTACAAAGGGATATCAATTAATACTTAAATTTTATACACTTCTTCAAGGTTTGAAATGCTTATTATGTACTATTATTTCTTTTGCTCCTCACAACAATCCTATGAAGTAAGTGGTTTTATTATAATTATTTTATAGTTGAGGAAACTGAGTTTCATATGGCTTAGGTTACTTGCCCAGGACAATAAAACTAATAATTATCTAAGGTGGGATTTGAACTCAGATCTTCCTGACACCAAATCAGTTGCTCCATCTGCTATCTATCTCTAAGAGAAACACACACACACACACACACACACACACACACACACACACACCATCTCCCAACCCGTTGCCTTAACAAGAGAATCACAGAGATTCCATATACAAGTCACTTTAGTAGCACAGGAATTTTTTTTTTTCTGCACAAGGTGATTTGATCTCATAAAGGACAGCTATGTAAGGACTTGGTTTATGTTTCAACTCTCTGTTAACCATTTCTGGGCTGTACTTTCACAACCATAACCCTTTTCCTCTGCAAAGAAAATAAAGGCAAAATATTTGTCTCAGGCTAGATCTGAACTTGTCTTCCTGACTTAGTGGTGGAATCTGGACTAGAACTAGCATACAATCCAGTTCTCGGGACACTTCCATTCAGACTAATCAAGTAGTAGAGAGAAATGTTGCCATATTAAAAAATACTTCTCATGAGCTAGAGTGAATGTGCTAAGAGCCTTTACCTAGATCTTAGGTTAGACCTACATGGCAGTTCAGGAGGAAAATTCCTTCAGGGTATTATGATAAACACATCCCCACAGTGACACTGTGCTATACTGCATTCTTTCCCACATGAAGCTGCAAAGGAGATTATATTAAACTGTTGGGAAAGGAAGATTCAAGGTGACAATGTGAATGGTTTCAATACATAAACATTTCGTACTTCAGACTCAGGCATAGCTCTGAGTACAAGTGAACTTGAAAGATCCTGAGAGATGGAGCTTTCATCTCTTATAACACTAATCAGAGATATAGCTATAGAAATTCAAATGCATGGCAAGACACAGCCTATTTTATTCAATAGGAATGTTCGAATTAACAGACAGTGAATGAAAGGCAGCACAAGATATCACATTAAGAAAATATGTCTATGTTAGTCTATTCTAATTCCTACATTTCCTTGTGAAGGTAACTTTCTTTGAGATATATGCGCTGTAGGGTGGTCAAAAGGACTAATGCCATTCATGCCCTGGTCTTTGTGGAGAAAGAAGGGGTGGTGACATGAATGTGTACTTTCACTGCCTTCCTTTACTTCATCTTGTCACTCAAAAGGGAAGCCTTTAATCAGTGTGATCCATGCTCTTTAAAAGAAATACAGGCTCATACAGTTTCCAAAGGCCCACTTTGCAGGAGTGCAGCCTGACAAGTTACTATTTAATGAATAGCAATGAGTTGGCTAGAGTAACATCCCTGTGCACAAAGGATTGTTTTAAAGCTAGAAGGAATAATTAGACCAATCCCCTTAATTTTATGAAGCAGGAAACAGAGAGTTCAGTTACTTGCCCAAGGTCATATATTTAATAAGTAGCAAACTTAGGCTTTTAACCTCTTCTGGTTCTACATTGAGGAGTTTTTCCTGCTATATCTCATGGTTTATTTCATAGAAAGGGAGCAAGTTTTTGTCTATTTCCAGTCAGGTATATTTTTTCCATCTCACTCTGAGGAGGAAAGAGGAATAAAAGATGAAAAAAGAATGATAACAGAAAAGCAATAATGACCTGTGATTCCCATGTCCTTGTGGACATGTCTGCCTGTATATCTTTGTCTTTGATGTGCATTTCTTGTTAAGATAGAAAAGGAAGTTGTGCATTCTTTGTAAAGACTATATGAGAAGTACACTGATCTGAAAGATAATTTGGTGAATGGGCTCTGAAGTAGTGATGCGAAAAGGAAAGAAATAAGAGGGTGTGAAAGTCCACATGGCTCTCTCATGTGTATAAAAAGCTAAATAGTGAAATAAAAGGAAAGGGAGATTCGAAGGTGTTTCTTTGTAGATTTTTTATATCCTCTCTTGCTTGAATTTGTCCTAAATGGACTTATATTGATTTACTTCCAACATACCTGTTATCCTAAAAATTATTCAAAAAAAGTATTGTAAAAGATCTATAACAATTTTCCCATGATTAGGAATTTCAATTTCTTTTATTTTCTGATTTGCTGCTTGACATTTATCTTATTTTCCCCCCAAGTTTATAAACTTTGCTATGCTATAAAAACATGTATATTCATACTTTGTTATAATGCCCTTCACTGTGGAGGAAGATTTGATCTAAGCAAGTCTACCATTAACATTGTCTGTTATGGGGGTTGGGGAAATGAGAAACAAATACTAAGATGACAATTTATGCTGGGCATGGGAGTGGGTACAAGATATCTGAATGGCAAGAGCCAATTGATTCTCAAGATATCTGAAAGAATGGAAGATGCACAATGACTGGCCAAAATCATGGATAGTTTTATTACCAATGTAAGCAAATAACCAATGTGTCTAATTTATCATTTCCATATATTTTTTAAATTTAACTTATTGTCAAAACAAAGACTTAATTTATCTTCCTCCCAGTATTCTCCCAATTTTTTAAAGAGAAAAACAAAATCCTTATAATAAATATGCACAGCAAAAAAAAAATTGCTACATGATACAGAGTGAAATGAGCAGAATGAAGGAAATAACATACAATAGCAAAAACATTGTCATGAAAAACAGCTTTGAAAAACTTAAGAACTCATATCAATGGAATGGACCAACTTCAATTCCAGAGAACTGATGTTGAGTCTACCCATCTCCTCAAAGATAGATGATAGACTCGATATGAAGAATAAAACAGGTATTTCTTTTAAATTTTTTATGTAAATGATCAACACACATACCGAAGGCATTCTTAATGAAAACGCAAGAAGCAAATAGGAAAGTTTTCAAAGACAATATTTGGAACCAGTCCACATCTATAAATTAGTGGATATCCCATTGTTTTTCCTGTTTGTAGACTGTAAGATTACAAAGAAACATTTTGTTAAATCAAGCAAAGTGCCATCTTAAAAGTTCTCTTCCAACCAGGTTCTTTTAGCAAAGGTGTTAAACTTACATAAGATTTCCTGGAAAAGTATAACAAGAGAAAGAATTTTGTATAACAATATTTTGATTGGTAACAGAGTTTGTTGTAAAACACAGGAGGAAGACTTGTTTACTGCAAGTGTTTGTCACTCTTTAAGAGGATGTCAATACATAGATCAAAATGAAGAAAGATATCTGATAACTGATGAGGATGTCTATAAGCTGTTTAAAAAAAATCTTGTGATCAGTATATCAGACCCAGGACTCTAATGAACCTTTTCAATGAGATTCATTACTATCCAAAATAATTTAGCCTAACAATTCACTCGGGGAAAAATTAAAAAAAAAACTAACAAACAAGTGTTGGAGTTAATAGATTCTCTACTACTTAACAAGTACAAATATAAAATTAAGGAAAGTAGAGGAAGGCTCAAACACATTGGGTGGAATTCCTTCTTAGCATTTATGGGAGGACATTGATAAGAGCAGTATGGGAAGAGATATGAGTTTTTTGGGAAGCTTGTCAGAAGGGGTGTCCACATCAGTGAAATTAAAATTGATGCCAAAGAGAGTGGAAGCTCAAGTACATTGTAAAAAAAAAATTCAGATGTATGAATAGCATTTAGGTATTATGGAAAAAAATCAGTGGATTGTCAGTGAAGAAATGTGAGTTCCAGACTTAACTGTGACATTCCCAGCTGTGAGCTCTGGAACAAGATATTTCCTCTCTCTATTCCTCAGTTTTCTCATTGGTAAATTGGGTATGGTCCTATAAACCAGATAATACAACTAGATCTTATTTAGTATGAATGTCCCAAAGTGGATTCAAATACTAAAAATCAAACTATTTGAGGTTAGAGTGATATAAAATATGGCAACTGGTTTCAGCCCAATGGAAATATGCATTGTGAATATATAAATTTAGATAGTGATTTTAAATATTTAGATAGTACTTGCATGTATTATGTTACTTGGTCCTCACAACGATCCTACTGTGTAAGTGATGATGATGATGAAGACGAAGATGAAAAATAATAATAATAAAAGCATATATACATATATTGCTTTAAGGCTTGCAAAGCTCTTTACAAATACCATTTCACCTAATCATAAAAAACCCTGGAAAGTAATGCTATTATGATCTCCATTTTACAGATGAGGAAACCAAGGCCAGCAAAGGTTAGGTGACTTTCCCAGGATCACATAGCTATTAAGTGTCTGAGGTCAGATTTAAACACATGACTTTCATACTCCAGTCCCAGAGGTCTATGTACTGTACCACATAGCTACCAATGCAGTACAAAAATTAGTATTCCTGTTTTACAGAAATAGAACCGGAGGCACAGAGAAGCAAACTGGCTTATCTAAGGCCATATAAACCAACTAAAGTGAAATTTGAACCTAAGTCTTTTGATTTCAAATTTAGTAAGTATCCACGTGAAAGGGCCAAATATGTCGTCTTCCTATTTTTGTATGGGACCAATGAACAAAGTAGCAATATTTGGTCCTAAGGCCATAGTTTGCTTATCCCTGCTATAGACTATTGGATAGATTTCAGAGATCATGAACTTAGATAAGGAAAACAAAAATCTTCATTTTTACTAACTTCTAACCACAGTTTCGATGGAACCACTCCAATTAAGTTAAATTTTGTTAAATTTTGGTTGTCTATACCAATAGAAATACAAAAAAAAATTTCATAGAGCTAGACAAAATCATAAGAATATTTGTCCGAAAGAACAAAAGGTCTATAGTATCAAGAAAATCAATGAAAAAAAAAATGTGAAAGTGGCTTAGTAGTACCAGATCTCTAACTGTATACAAAGCAGTAATAATCATCAAAATAATCTGGTACTAGCTAAGAAATAGAGCAGTGGATCAGTGGAATAGATTAGGTACATAATACACAGTAATAAATGACCACAGTAATCTAGTGTTTGACAAACCCAAAGATGCAAGATTTTGGGACATCAACTCACTTATTTGACAAAAATTGCTGAGAATACTGGAAAGCAGTTTGGCAGACTAGGTATAGACCAATATCTCATATCATATACTGAGAGAGATCAAAAATGGGTACACAATTGAGACATAGAGGGTTCTATAAAAAGCAACTTGGAGAGCATAGAATATTTTAGCTGTTAGATATATGGATGAGAAGATTTTATGACTAAAGAAGAGATAGAGAGCATTATAGGATAAAAATGGATAATTTTGATTACATCAAATAAAAATGTTTCACATAAACATAACCAATGTTTTCATAAACAAAACCAATGCAGCCAAGATTAGAAAGAAAGCACGAAACTAGGGAAAAATTTTAAAGCAAGTTTCTTTGATAAAAGCCTCATTTCTCCAATATATATAGAGATGTGAGTTAAATTTATAAGCCGAGGAGTCATATCTTAATTGACAAATGGTGAAAGGACATGAACAGTCAGTTTTCAGAAGAAATTAAAGCTATCTATAGTCATATTAAAATGCTCTAAATTGCTACTGTTTAGAGAAATGCAAATTAAAACTCTCAGGTACTACCTCACACCTATCAGAATGGCTAATATAACAGAAAAGGAAAATAACAAATGTTGGAGGGGATGTGGAAAAATTGGGACACTAATGCATTGTTGGTGGAGTTGAGAACTTATCCAACCATTATGGAGAACAATTTGACACTATACTAAGAGAGTTATAAAGTTGTGCATACCCTTTGACTCAGCAATACCACTACTAGGTCTATACCCCAAAGAGATCAATGCAAAAGTGAAAAGGACCTATATATACAAAAATATTTATAGCAGCTCTTGTAGTGGCAAAAACCTGAAAATTGAGATGTTTGTCAATTGGAGAATAGATAAACAAGTTATGATATATGATTGTAATGGAATACTATTGTGCTATAAGAAATAATGAGCAGGATGTTTGAGATAATCTGGAAAGTCTTACATGAATTGATGAAAAGTAAAGTGAGCAAAAGCAGGAGAACCTTATAAACCATAACAGAAATATTTTACGATGATAAATGACTGAATGACTTAGTTATTCTCAGCAATACAATGATCCAAGAGACTTCCAAAGAATTTGTGATGAAGAATGCTATCCAACTTCAGAGAAGAATTGATGGGAGTCTGAATGCAGATTGAAGAATAATTTTTTAAACTCTCTTTAATATATACATATACTTTTATTGATCTATTTTTTGAGTGTGATCATTTATGCTTTGTAAACTGATACATAATCATAGATTGTTTCATTGATTGTCTATACTTAGTGATAGAGAACATGTAAATAGCGCAGATTAAACTTTAAAGTCTGTTGGTTCTTAGGTTTTTTCTTTCTTTTCTTTTTCTTTCTTGTTTTTTTCTTATAGAGCTGGTTGTCAAACATTTACTAGCATACCAATGCCTCATAATTTAAAAACTATTCTAAGGAATCCACAGGCTTCACCAGATAGCCAATGTTGTCCTCGACAAAGAAATAGTTAAGGATTCCTGAACTAGAACAGAGATTCCCCAAGACTCTGTCAGCCTTTAACAAACTAAATTCTATAAATCAATCATATCACATATAGAGGAATGCACACTCAGGATACACTTTAATAATCCAACTGAATTTTGAACTAGGATTCATTTTCTGAGTAGGAAAGCACGTTAGCTTAAATATATGCAAACGTATATAGATTCTCCATGGAGATTATATGGACAACTCTTCATGAATGAATGAGAAGTCATAGAAGGGTTGTCATCTGAGCCAGTGGGAACAATATCCCCATCAATGAAACCAGAGAATCATCAAATATAAGTTCGTGTCTCCTTTTTGGAGACAGAACAAAATTCATATCAAAATAAATTTCTGGCTATAGTACGAAGTGTAGAAACTGAACTTCAAAGCAGAAAATGGAATAATAGGCACAACATTATGTCTTTCATCAGCTTCTGATGTGATTATTATCTTGAAATTACCCAAAGAGGATCTTAGCTCCCCAGTTGCCATGCAGGGAATCCATTCCTTACCAAGCAATCTCAGAGCTGCAGAACTGGAGTAACTGACAACATGAAGGCTATATTGTATTAAAGAGACTGACTTTGTAGCAGGCTGGGAATGCTTTCTTGTCCTTGATTTATAATTCCACAAAGAATGTTTTACTCCTGAGATGACAAAATATCCTTGTAGACAAACTATGACATTTCATGACTTGATATATCCAAATGTCCCAATAAAAGTGCCAAGTGCAGAGTTTAGGAATCTGTTACAAGTGATTCAATGGAAACACTACTGCTGGATCAAGAATCAAAGGGCATGGGTTTAAATAACCTCAGGTATTTACTACCCATGTGATTTTTGAGCAAGTCAACAAATTTCTCTGCTCCTTAGTTTCCCCATGTATAAAGTAAGGAGGTTTTTGAATATATCACTTGTGAAATCTCCTTTTTGCTCTAAATCCATTAGCATGGATCTATCTTCCTTTCTCCCTTTCTCCTCCCTTCTTCCCCCCAGCCCCCAGAACACACATAACACATACACATTGAATTTTTGAGCTGAACTTCCTCATTTTATAGATGTAAGAACTGAGGAACAGAGGAGTTTGGTGACTTGTCCAAGGTTGCATAGACAGTGAGTTAATGAGGCAGAATTTGAATTAAAATTTTTGGACTCCAGATCCAGTGACCCACCCATTATCATGTTGGGCTGTTCTTGGGAAAAGATACTTTCCAGACCAGTGAACTCCAATCTATTTTATATACCTTTGGGCAGAGCACCGGCGGGTAAGAGTATGATTCCCTATGTGAATAGAGGTAGAAGAGGGAGGGAGAGAAGGAAGGAAGGGAAAAAGGGAAGGAGGGAGGGAGGGAGGAAGGGAGGGAAGGGGGAAGGCAGGCAAGCAGGGAGGAAGGAAAGAAGGAGCTGTGTTGCCCAACTGGAACATGCCAGTTGGATCCCCAGTGGGGCAGTTACTACTACTCACAGATTGTCAGCTGCAAGTCAAGACATCACCTTCCTGATGTCTGTATGTATGGGGATAGAGAGAGAGAGAGAGAGAGAGAGAGAGAGAGAGAGAGAGAGAGAGAGAGAGAGAGAGAGAGAGAGAGAGAGAGAGAGAGAGAAGGAAGGAAGGCAGAGACAGAGAGATATGAGAAAGAGAGGGGCGGGGGCAGGCACTAGGCATGCTGGTGAGAAGAGCTTCTGGAACAGGTAGGGGGAATATGTTGCCAAAAGAATCCTCCCCTTGTTTCTCCAGTTTTCTTCTGGCTTTCTACCATCCATTTGCATAGTTGGAACCCTTCAGATACTCCTACTCCCATCTGTTTAATATTATTTGGTTTTTCTATCTAGATCTTACAACTTTATCCTCCAGCATTCAAAGCCACTATTTCTGGAACCTTCTTTTCAAATGACAAGATGCCCTAGGAAGGTCCTGAACACCAGGCCAATGAGGTACTACTATATAATCTTGCTACTTCTCTTGCCACCAAAAAATCGATATAGATAATGACATTTTGTCATAATGACAATATACCATGTAGAGTATATAGTGCCATACAAGGGTTTACAAAACATATTCACTCTGAAATCTTTTAAACCAGTACAAGCATTTCATGGGTTGCCTTGGCCCATCGTATGAAAGGTCAAAAGACTGATTCCAGAAGAAGGCCTCTAATTCATTGGCTAATTTTCCGTATGGAAGATTTCTAGGAGGTGGAAGTAGATAAGATTTATACAGTGGGTCAATGGAGAGAATACCCAACATGATAGATCAGTGAAATACAAAAGAAGTGCAAGGGCAGTTACACACATTTTACAGCGAGAAAATTGAGACAAAAATCAAGTGATTTGTTCAAGATCCCACAGCTAAGAAGTGGCAGGGTCAGATTCAAACCCAGGTCTTCTGACTAGAAAACTAGTGATTTTACTATATCAGGCTGCCTCTCAGGAGGTTGGCAAGTATCATATTTTGTGCCCAGTGGCAATTTCCTACTTGTGAGGGTGATCCCTTGGTCAGCATATAATCATTACTATATTGTACATTGAAGGAAAAGACATATATCCAGTTCTTTATGGTTGTCCTCACTTTAGCTATTCTGCGTCCACACAAAAAGAAATGTTGGGAGAGGTAGGATTAGAGCTACGCATTGAGACTTGTTTTCTGAGTACCTACATGTAATGAGTCTCTCCTTAAGCATCTAAAATCTAGCTTCCATTCCTGCCTTCTACTGAAACTGCTCTCTTGATGATCACCCATTCTTTTAATCACCAAATTCAATGACCTTTTATTATTCCTTGTTATTTATCCTTTGTCCAGCATTTCATAAGGCTGATCATTCTTTCCTATGTGAACCCCACTCCCCATGGTGTCCGTAGCCATTGCAACTGCTTTTTACAACATAGAGATTTCCTCATCCTGCTTTTTCATGTCGTTTTCATCATCATCATCATCTTCATCATCAACAACAATCATTATTAAGCACCTACTGAGTGTCATAGCACCAGGATCTGTGCTAGGCACTGAAGATATCAAGAAAGGCAAAAATAAAGTCCTTGCCCTGAAGGAGCTCACATTCTACAGGTGGAAAAATATGTAAAAACTATGTAAATGTGATCTATATCAACATATAGATACTTATATATAACTATACAGATATCAGTATCTTTACTGGGCAAATTGGAGGTAATCTCAGAGAGCAGACAAAAAGTAGGGATGGACAATGGGGATGGCTAGGTGGCTCAGAGGATGAAGCCCTGGTCCTGGAGTCAGGAAGATCTGATATCAAATCTGTCTTCAAACATTTATCAGCTGTGTAACCCCGGGAAAGTCATTTAACCTTTGTCCCTGTTACCTCATCTGTATAATGGGGATTAATAATAGCATCTACCTCCTAGGGTGAGGATCACATAAGATAATATTTGTAAAGTGCTTAGCACAGGGCCTGGCACATATGTTGTTGTAGCAGCAGCAGTAGCAGCGGCAGTGGCACAGTGGCAGTGGTAGTAATGGTAGTGGTAGCGGTGGTGGTGATAGTGCTAATGCTAGTAGCAGTATGTATTTCTGTATTATTAGTAGCATTAGTATCTAACTGTGTCAGCTGGCAGTAGTAGTAGTAGCAGTAGTAGTACATAGCTACTATGCTACTGCTGCTACTACTACTGCTGCTACTACTACTGCTGCTACTACTACTGCTACTGCTGCTACTACCACCACCACCACCACTCACCACCATGGAGGTGGGGAAGGGATAGGGAGATTTCCCCTGACAAAAGCAAAGTAGCCAATAATGCTAAAAGCAATGACCCTTTTTTATGGGTGCTTTTTATCTCACACTAGGAATGGCAATTAATTTGGAATTAACCTAGACAGGTACTCTTAGATCCAATGACATTGCCTTCCTAGCCATTCCAGAAACAAGACACTTGATCTCTTGGTTCTCTTCATTTTCTCTGACTGTCCCCTATACCTGGAATGTTTTTTCTCCTCAGTTTTACCTACCTACTTCCCTGGTTCCCTTTAAGGTAGAACCAAATTTTATAACCAAAATCCCATATTTTACAGGGAGCCTTTTCCAACTCTTCTTAATTCTATTCTCTTCTTTCTGTCAATTATTTCCTTTTACCCTGTACTTAGCTTGTTTTATTTATACTTTTTTTGAATATCATCTCCCCTATTAGATTTTAAACTCCTTGAGGGCAAGGACTCTCTTTTGTCTCTTTTTGTAACTCTACAATTTAGAACAGTGCTTGGCACACAGTAAGCATTTAAAAAATGTTTATTAATTGAATTGACAAATGGGGTATGGTATGAGGTATAGGATCATTTTCAAAGCCTCCTTGGTAATTAGGACAAAACCAATTATCTAGAGGGACAAGATACTTTTGGAGGAGGGGTGTCAAGGGTTTGGTGTGCAGGCAGGTGTTAGATGAAATGTCGTGAGACAAGGCTGGGAATTGAATGAGGTGTGATGGTAGGTGGATGATGAGGTGATTTCCAGATGCTTTAATACCTCCAGTTCCAGGTGTGGGTGGTATACTTATGTTAATCCCATACAACAAAGTCACTCCTTAAGTGATACAAAGTTGGATGTGTCAGAGTGATGGAATAACTCCGGTCAAAGTACTTTTATTTTCTAAGTTTCAGCCTCTTCAAATATAATAAATATGTAATAATACTTAAGACATTTTCCTCACAATATTATTGGAAGGAAAGTGTTATATAGGCCCTATCTAAATACAATATCTAAATAAATAAATCTAAATATTTTTCTCTTTCTATGTATTCACTCCCTGAGAGAAGTGAATCAACTCAGATTTTCACTCATCACCCTTTTCAGTACTTCCTAAGAGATTGCCAACTCTATTCATCTCATTCACTGTGGTACTACAAGAAGTTAAGCCTATACTTTAACATCTTTGAAATTCAAGAATTAAAAAAAAGAAAAAAAAAGAAATCCAGACAAATTGTTGGGTCCCAGAATTGTGCTCTCCCACCCAATTTGGTCAGGATGGTAATCACACCAGTTGCAATATAAAAACCTTAAATAAGGCCCTTGAATGTCTATACCTCATTATCTCATTTTTTTAAGACACTACCCCACTTCCTAGGACACTATTCAACATATTTAAAACCATACACACTGTTTCCCCCCTCCAAAAAAGTAATCCTTCCTCTTGACTTCCTTATTTTAGTCTTTTTTCAATTTAATTTATTTTATTCTGAACTTAAGAAATTAAATAGGTATTTCCATAACAAAACAGAATAGATAAAAAGATGATTATACATGAAACTGTAAATCTATTATGTACAACCTGCTATTCCTTTTAAATATATAATAAAGTTATCATGTAGCTTTCTTTTATCTTCCTTTTTTCTTCTCTCCCCCTAAGATGGCTACCATCAGACACAAACATGCATGTATGAATATATGTGTGTGTGTGTGGACATTAGATAGATTAAATCCCAAAGCTGGTAACAGAAGCCAAAACCCCTGATTGCAAGCCAAGTGCTGTTTTTGGCATATAACATCATCTCCCAAGTCAGTGCATTTCTTCATCTCCTCCTGGTTTCCTAGGCTTCCTTAAGGTCCTAGCTAAAATCCCACCAACCAGAAGAAGTCTTTCTTGAACTTCGTTAATGCTAGAACTTTCTGTCTCATATCATCTTCTCTTTATCTTGTTTGCATGTCTCCCCATTTCACTCTGAGCTCCTTGAGAGGAAGGACTGATTTCTGCCTTCCTTTGTACCCACAGTATACATAGTAGATGCTTAGTAAATGCTAACTGACTGACAGCATTCTTTCCAATATACCATGTTGTGTCTCTATATTGTTCAATTTTTCAATTTCCTTTTTTTTCAATTTCCACTGTCACCAACATAATTTGGGACTTTCTTAATTAACTCATTGTTATTGTTATTGTGTTATTGTACCAAATATCTATTTGGTATAGACCAAATGAGATAACATATGTATAGCACTCTGTAAATGTTAACGTACTATATCAAAATGAGTTATTATTATTATTAATAATGGTAGAAAGAATACTCGTCTTGGAGTCAAAGACCTGGGATCAAGTCAGTGGGACTCAAGGCAAGTTATTCAGTTCCTCAGGTCTTCAGTTTTCTGATTAGTTCCAAGTGGTTACTTGTCATAATCCCGTTTGAAGGTTTCAATATTTTTCATTGACTAAATCATAAGGTCCAATCTCCATAGCATGGCCTCCAAGCTTCTAAAATTCAACTCCATCCTATTTAATCACCTATATCTTCCACAAAGTCCCTCCAAATTACTGTAACTCTCCTTCCCTTAATGGCCTGCTTCTTATGCATGAGAAATTTTGTGATACCTTTCCACCCTACTTTTGTTCCTACTGTTTCCTCAGTCTTTCCTGCCATTAATATCCTACTCAGTCTTAAAGGTCCATCTAGACTGCTCCACAAAGCAAGCTTGTACTCTCTCTTGCTTTCTTTTCCCCCACTTCCACCTTCCTCTGTATTCCTACAGCACTATTGGTCATGCTTCTTCAATCCATTTTTCTACCACGACCCAGGAACCTTTTATTTCCAGAAACTCACTCCTCCTCTAGAATTCACACATTGGAAGGAAGTACCTTCCCTGGCCCTGCTGCCTCTCCCTTTGTTTGGATGGCTGCTCTCAGAATTCCCATATAAGGAGGGTGGGCATCCAGCCATTTTGTCATGCAGGCTGCACTTCAGATTATCTGCTATGTCTCAAGCTCACTATTTTCTTAGTTGTCTCCCTCCCACCACCCCTGCCCTTCTCAGCTTCCTTTTGTGTATTGTCTTCTTCATTTTGGAATATAAACTCCTTGAAGGGAGGGATTATCTTTCCTTTTGTTTGCTTCTATATTCCCAGAATTTAGCACTGTGTCTGGCATATAGGAAGCAATTAATAAATCTTGGTTGACTGATTGGTCTGTGTCACTTAGAGCAGGAATCAGATATCACCTTATATAGTAGTTAACTTGTGGCCTTTTGGCTCTCCTAGCAGAGTGTAAGATTCCTGAGGAGAAGCATTAAGTTGTTAAAGAAATCCATATAGTAAACTACACAATACATATAGCTACTAGGTGCTAAATCAGTATTTGTTGCTTGAACATCCAATCCAAGGTAACTGTATCAGAGTCCTAAAGCCACTTGCACAACAATCTGTAGGGCTTATACAAGAGTCACAAGAAAAGGCAAATAAAAACCTAGCATTGGCAAGATATTTAAAATATTCTGTCCTTTTCTTAGAGGTGGGGTGTGAGGGGGAATACAGTTCAGTATAAGTACTATATTTCAGTGCTCCTATCATTTTACCTTATTGATATGAGGAACAGTCCAACTAGGCAAGAAAAAGTTTGAAAAAATGAATGGATAAGTATAGGGAGGGCAATTACATTTTGTAAAAAGAAAATATTTTTGCAAGAATAATGACCTTCAAGGCTATTTGCAATGCTCAAATTTTTCTTCTCTTCCCCATAATTTCCCACAGACAAAACAGAGATAATATGTACTATATATTGTCCTTCAGAGGGCATCACAAGTGTGATTGAGATAGTCTGTGAAATACCCCAAGGAAATCATTCCAGCTAAGCAGTATTACCACTATTTCCCACTAATAAGTTTTAATAGAAGTTGACAATTATTAGTGGAATACCTAGAATCTTTAATGCAAAATTCAAGGAAGCCTAGGGCTTATGAGAATTTAAGGAGGGCAATTCATTTTCTGAAAAAGTCTAAGTACTAAGGAAAGAATCTCATTAACAGGGTTATTCGCATGCCTTATCTTCTCCATAGCTTTCTGGATTAAGAAGATTAGGGTGAAAAGAAGGCCTTTAGAGTTCCATATCTCACCACTGGACCCAGATAATTCTGGAGGAGAAAGTGATGCTGGTGACTTTGCATAGCCTTCCCTCACTTAAATCCAATTCACCTGCATGTCATGGCATCACCTCCCTGATGTCATGGTCCTCTTGGAGAATGAAGGACAAAAAACAACTACTGTGAGTAGAAAATAGTTGCTGCCCTGACTGGGGACCCAACTGGAAGTGGACAACTGGGCTACACCATCTGTCTTTTCTCTTCAGCTGGCCAACACAGCTCTATCTTGTCTTGTCTTGTCTTCTCTTGTATTTTTTCTCTTCTTCTTTTCCCTTCATACCCTAACTTGTGGGTGCTCAGTAGAAAGGAAAGTAAATTTTGATCTCTGAAACCTTTCTTTGTTGTTGTTTCTTAAGGACTCTATCTTAAAACCAAATCACTCTGGCTCTCATTGATTGGCCAACAACAGGTCCCAGACCAATCCCAATTTGGTCATTGTTTGGGCCATGATAAGCTCAGGGCCACGAATGTAAATAGCAATTGTTTCTGTTTTGGCTAGAAACCCTGATCTTTCCCTCCCAGATTGACTTTTTAAAGTTTGGTAAAGAGCCCATTCTCTGTCTCATTTCTCACCTAGTTCTAATCACTGATTGGGTACCTCAGTCAAACTAAGAACTGTTAAAGACCTTAGCTTAAAAAGGCCAAAGTCTCCCACTGCATCCAGTGCCATTTCCAGTGTCCTAATCTATATTTTGCCACTGGAGCCACATGGCTCAAGAGGAGAAAGTGAGACTGATAACTTTGAACTCTTCCTCGCTTAAGTCCAATTCACTTGCATGTCATGGCATCACCTCCCTGATGTCATGGTCCTCTTAGAGAATGAAGGACAAACAGCAAGAGTCGTTTTTGTAGGATTTCTGGTCCAGTTCACTAGTTTGGGTTTGGCTGTTTTCCTGGCATATGCATTTCCAGAAGAGAGTAAAAGGATGATGAAGAGCTTCGAGACAATGCCATACAAGGATTGTTTGCAGAATGTAAGATGTTTAGTCTGAACAAGAAAAGATTTAGCAAGACACAGTAGCTACCTTCAAATACTTGAAGGGTGTCCTATGGGAAGGAAATATTTCCTGTTCTGCTCAGCCCTGGAGGGCAGAAGTAGGATAGATGGAATGAAGTAAATGACAGGAAGACAAATATTCATCTCGATATAAGGAAAAAACTTCCTAATGACTACAGCTGGATAAAAATAAAATAGTCTGCGATGATTTACATTCTCTCACACTGGAATTATTTAAGACCACCACTCATCAGGGATGCTAACTGTAAAGGGAGATTTCTCATTACGTATGGCCTGAATTCGAAGTCTGAGAATCCACCTCTCACATCTTGGGAAAGTCACTAAGTTTTGTTGGACTTTAGTCTTTTCATCTGTAAAATAAGAGTTTTGGACTAAATGAATGAATGATTGGGAAGCAAGCATTTATTAAGCACTTCTATGTGTTAAGTGCTAGGGATAGAAATAGAAAAGTAAGACAATCCTTGCTCTCAAGGAGCTTACATTCTAAAGGATAAGGCAATATATATGGAAGAATTCAGCTGCAAGTCAGATGGAAAGGACTCATGTTCATGCAGAAGTAAAGCAGAAGGCAATGCCTCTAGATGACCATTAAGGTACCTTCCAGCTCTAGATTCATGAGGCTATCATCACTCAGCTCCTGTCCAACTGTGAAATTTTCTATGGTTTTACATTTGCTTAACTCCTTTTTTTTTTTTGTTCCCTACTCTTAACTGTTCCCATGTGTAGGTATACTTGATCCTTGGGTGTAAGTAATATCTAAATACTCTCCTAAAGGTCTTTTCTCTTCTCTTTGTTGTCTCTGATGATCTCACTAGTTCCCATGGGTTCAATTATCATTTCCTTGTTGATAGCTGCCTGTACAACAAATTTATCCTTCATCTCCCTCTTTTGCACTCCACATAACTTGTCATCTGTCAGACATCTCTACCTGGATGTCCCATAGTTAACTAAATGCAACATCCTCAAAGCTTATTCCTCCCTCTTCCCAACTTTACGTTTTTGTCCAGCACATCATTCTTAACTGCCATATTCTCAGGTTCTTAGAGTCATTGTTTTGTAACCATAAAGAGTGTTACAGGTTGAGTACAACTCCTTCATTTTACAGATAAAGAAAACGAGGCCCAGAGAAGTTAAATAACTTGCTCAACCAAGATCATACAGCTAATAAATAACAAAAGCAAAATTCAAACCCAGGTCTCCTAACTCTAAATGTAATACACTTTCCATTGTACCAAACTGCCCTTCACTCTCATTCACTTCCCACATCAATCAGTTGCCAACTCTTGGTAATTCTACCTCCACGTTGTCTGTTTATCCATTCACTTTTCCCTATTCTCATGGCTACTCACATAACTGTGGATCTCATAACCTTCTGCCTGAACTATTACAATAAGCATACTGGTTCATTTTTATCCAGCTTCCCCCTTTTCCAAACCGACATCCACAGTTACCAAATTGGTATTCCTAAAGCATATGCCACTCCTCTGTACAATAATCCTTAGGGATTCTTTATTGCCTCTAGGACCAACCACAAATATCTATTTTTTCTTTTGTTTTTTTCTATTTAAAGATGTCTCTTTCTGTCTAACTTTTCCCAAAGGAGACTAATTCCTACCAGGAGAGGAAACAGGAGGTTGGGGCAAGAGTCTGGCCGCTCTGTTCTCCTCAGAGATAGAAGGTATTCAATAATATTTGAGGCATTATTAGTATAGAGAAGGCAGTTTTCATGTTCAAGCTAAGTTCCTGGTTGCTATTCTTAAATAGGAAATAAGTCTTCAGAGCTAAATATCCAAAGCTTGATACCCTTAGCACCAAATGCCAGTTCCACAATGAACATGTAAAGCAAATAGCAAATCAACTCATTTATCCAAGTACACAGGATGGATATTGCTAGTACTCTCAAGTAGGCTTCTTTGCAATATCTTTATCTCCTTTCTGTCACCTCAAGAAGTTGGAAATGTAAAATTTCTCTCCCGAATCTGTAAGACAGAAGAATCTGGATGTCTCTTCTCTCCTACTTTGACCATCTCTGCCCCTACACAGTTGGGGACAATGAGTAACTAGTCCTCACCAGTGAGGAAAGAGTTCTATACTATTGGCCCTTTGAGTCAAGGATTATACTAATGTGTTTATAATTATATAAACATATATATATACACACACACATTCATACTCACCTGGTAGACCTCTTTGAGGACAGGTACTGTGTTTCTGTTCTTTTTTTAGGGAGAGGTTTATAAACATAGCACATGGCATGGTATCTGGCATATGATAAGTTTGTTAACAAATATAAGTTGAACAATAATAGACATTTTTTCTCTATTTCACTAGTGAACTAGAATTGGAAGTATGTCCTAATTACACTCCATATTCTCCTCTTTTTTTACCTAAACATGGAATTTTCTTCATTTCAGCTATTGCACATATATTTGTCTATATGTGTATATACACACAAACACATACATATATGTATATTGTATAACACTAACTTCATGTTCTGGTTTTGATGTATATAGATATAATTTTGTTAATCAACTGGGAAATTCAATCAGGTCTTTGAATAGCTAAAACAAAAGAAGAACAGAAACAGAATAATAAATTAAAATTCATTATCTGTCTTGGATTTATATGGATACTAGAAGGCATGTATTTCTGAAATGATTAAGGAATGTCAGGTTCTACCATCTTTCAATGGGGTATGCTGTAGGGAATGGAATTTTTAGTCTGCAGATTGAAGGCTCTAGCTCTCACTCTGGGTTTCACATAACATTTCTAATAATATAAGCTCCCCGGCTTCCATTTTTCAATACAGTCTCAAAATAAAAGTGTTTAAGGGAAAAAGATGTTCAATTTCATTTGGAAAAAAGTATAATTCCCACTATATGCCATTTTCAAATTATATTTCCTAACTCTGAAATGGAACCTATTTAATTTCTTTCAACTCTACAAGAGAATATCAAAACTTCTTTGGGAGGGGAGGGTAGAGAGAGCTTTTTCTTAAATTCAATAAAAGACATAGCTGAAACATAGAATATGAATACCACCAAGGGAGAAGATAATTACTTTTTTTCTTTTTATATACATAAAGTTATGTGGTATGTTCCCACATTTTTTTGAAGGGAGATATTTAATCATTAATTTTCTATGTTAATAAACATGGTTGCAAAAAAGGATGTTTTTGATAGAATTCATATTTCTCCCAGTATATGTGGTGAATGCCTTTCAGGAAAATATTAAGGTCTACAAAATTCAGTGATTAAGATCCTAAGTATATCATTTATATTTATCTCTGAATAATGAGAACATACTTCCAATCCTGGTTCACTAGTGAAATATAGAAAAAGTTCATTTCTGTTCAACTCTTAAGTATTAAGAAATTACCATTTGCCAGGTATCATGAATAATAAAGAGTTCAAAAACCTGATCTGACCTTCCTTATTTACACCATTTAATAACACAAATAGACCATAGAAAGCCACAGGATATAACTTTACAAGATTGCTATTGCAAATTGACTTCACTAGTTGGGCTCTGAAAATGTAGAGCCCTTTCCATAATTACAAAATTCTGAAAACAAGGAGGGCAGACTATTATTGCTGCAGATTAAATGTCTTCTATTAAATTAGCAGGTAGTCGCTACCAGGAGGGCGGACTACTACCAGGTAAAAGTAACAAGTAAGAATCTCTTCTATCAGTACTGATTTTTATCCTCCAACAGAGTGAATTACTATGCTCCTTCATAGGAAAATGTAGATAATCTGTTTTAAATATTTCTTACCTAAAATCCTATATATATATATATATATATTCATAAAATGAGGCATATTTATACATGCAAGGCCCAGGATCTTTGTGTTTCCCATCCTTGTGTTTCTTCCTATGAAATACTCAATTTATTATTTTTTTAAAAGTAACAGTTGAGACTTTATTTGGAAATTTAATATAATAAGTATCCTAGTTATAAAAGAGGAAGAGACCAATTATTTACGGATAACTGTCTAAGTGTGAGGGCACATTTACATAAACCTATAATCATTTTGTGTTTCTTCAACAGAAGACAGAGGATACAGCTCTAGTCCCATCACCACAATGGGAAAGTTTAATCAAGGTGAAATTTGTGGAAGCAGGAAAATAGATGAGTAATATCTACAATCTTTAGCTTTGTAAATAGTTTAGGATAACTGCCTTCAGTGTAAATGGATTTGATGGGCACTTTATAGAAATGACTGCCACAATAATGATGCCCCCCAGGGCCATTCTTGGATTTCCCATCCCTACCTGTCAATCAACTAGTTCCCTGAGCAATCAAATGCATTTACCTGAAAGTCAGTCATCAAAATCAATTTTAAAATCTGAACAGAGCAAAAGTTACTCCAAAAAAATCCCTCCTAAATTAATCAGTGCAATAGAGTGATAGCTTATATAGAGGAATCTCTTTATTTATCTGCTTCAGCCAGGGGAATGTGCTGTAGAGAGAAGTTCATCACCATTCAGCTGCATTGTTCATGTCTCCTTTGCAATGTACATCAACGTCTTCACCTTTAACATTTTTTTTCCTAAGGACATTACAATCACTCACCACTATCTCCACCCTGCATATGTACTGGAATCCAAAGAGCAAAAAAGCAATGGGCAAGTTAAACTCAGTGTTATGCTCGAGCCTATAAAAGACCCCAGTACCACCAGAGGAAAATTAGCTTGTACTCACTTTCAATGCAGAAAGCAGCTGTTAAGCCCCCACCTAAACTCTCCCTAAGTGTTTATGCAGTGCTAACATGTTCTCTTTGCCATTTAATTGAATGTAATATTAAATGGGCAGAAACAGAGTCCTACTTTGGTGTGCCTCAGGAGATATGATTTTGTTTTCATTTCTCTAGCAAAGACTCATTTAAAAGCAATAAAATCAATAGGTTCTCTGCTTTACCAATTCAATCACTTTTAAAATCCTCTCAGGTAACACAGGGTACCTTTGCTCTCCTTCCCCAATTGTGAAGGAACTGGAAAGGAACCACTTAATGGGTGCCGGATTCATTTTATTACTTGCTTAGTGTCCTTAAAACGACAGAGGGATGGCTTGCATGGTTTCCACAGCACTCCTCTGCACGCATGTTAGCTGCAGATGGAATGAGTTTGGCACTTTTCAGCATTGAAATTAGTCATGAGTTTATTTTTGAGATCCATCATTTTGGTACAAAAGAGGAGGGTGGGTTAAAAATAATGGCCAGATGAAAATGAATATTTTTCTTGTCAGAACATGGAAAAGGTAGAAAAAGGAAAGCCAGAATATCATCTGGGTAGACTTTACACTATTGACACAATATGCCAAAGTACCCACCCACTCAAGGGGGCTCAATGTCAGACTGATTTCTGCTGAAGGAGTTCAGCAATTTTCCGTGTTCTGAGCTAAAAATGTTGGCTCCATCAGTAAGCAGCCTTGAAAATGAACATGTCCCTTTCTCTGCAAATCCTCTGCATTCAAAATTTAAAAAGTAGCAAGGCCCAGGCCATCAACTTGGATAATTTGGCATTTAGTTCACCGACTGTCAAATTGTCTCCATGATATTGTGGTATCCTGTCAAGAGTTTTATGTAAGTGGAGCACATAATGAGTATGCTATTGGATCCCCACAGTCAAAGAATGAGACATGTAAAACCTGGGCTAGAAACATATGAGGGGAATAGAGTAACTAGAAGTAGAGCTTCCACATTTGTGAAAGATGTTCTGCTGTTGACTGATCGGCCCAAACTCAGTAAACATTTACTATGTGCCCGACACTGTGCTAGGTCCTGGGAATGAAGACAAAATCAAAACAAAGAATATATATTTTGCTATACAGAATAGTCATTGATTTCATCAGTTTGTGGAATCTGTGATGAAGAAATGCTCCACCTTCTCTACAAGTTATGGTCTTAGAGAACTTCTTGGGGCACTGAGAGGTTAATGGCATGCCTAGCATCATGTAGGTGATATATTGATTCACAGGATCTTAGCTTTAGAGCTAGATGGGGCCTTAGAGGCCATCTAGTCGAAGCGTTTCCTTTGACAGATGAGAAAACTGAGATTCTGTAAGTTTAAGTGATTTGACTAAAGTCACACAGGTAAAAAATGATAGAGCAAAGACATGAATCTAGGTCTGCACTCTGAGGCTAGTTCTCTGTCTTCTCTTACAGATGTGCTGAAGCCTGAGAGCCAATTGTAAAATTGTCAATGTTAGCATTCTTATCTTGGAAATTTACTAATGACACAAAATAGGGCTTGATTGATTGCTTTGTCCAGAGTCGGAAAAATTTTAATGCTTCAGATTAAATTTAAAATTATATCATGTGAACATTTTTTTAGAGCCAGCTGTTAAACATTTACCAGCACACCCATGACTACATCCTGTATCTCCTAAATACACAAGTAAATTTAAAGTAACTTCTTTGGGAACTAGAAGCTTGGGGATTCAAGAAAAGCTTCGTTTAAGAGGAGATACTATAGCTGAATTTTGAAAGGAGAAAGAGATTCTAAAAGGTGGCGGTGAGGAGAGTGAAGGAGGAGAAGAAATAAGCATTTATAAAGCACCTTCTATGTGATAGGCACATTGGTAAGATTCACTCATTATTTATTTGAGTAAACATCTCATTTGACCCTCAGAAAAGCCCTGATAGGTACTACTATCTTCATTTTACAGTTGAGGAAACTGAGTTAAACAGAGGTTAAAACATTTGCCCAGTCATGTAACTAACAAATATCTGAAGCCAAATTTCATCTCAAGTCTTCCTGACTCCAGGGCCACCACTCTATCCATTTTGACTCTATCCATTTTACTACCAGCTGCTGCCTCTAGAGCAGCACTGCTTTTGGGGTTGCATAGCTGAATGTGAGGGTTGGGAAAAATTTGGCAATGGTAAAAGGTTTCTGAACACTCAATGACCAAAAATAATTCAAAATCAAATGTGTAGTAAATCCAGGGTGTTTCTGGAAGCACCTGCCCATGTTGCATCACACAACTTCACTGCAGTCTTGGTTCAGAGCACACAACGTGCACACTTTGCACTGTGTACACCATTACGCCAACGAATGCTGCCAGAAACAACTCAGCTCAGATTCAAGACAATTTTATGTTATGAATTGCAGTGTTTTTACTGTACATACAAAACTATTAAATGAATTTTGGCTTGGAATTAGGACAGAATTTCCAACAATTTCTGAAATGGTCCTAAACACACTTCTAACATTTTGTACTATGTATTTATGTGAAGCAGCATTCTCAGCATTGACGATTATCAAACAAAAAATGTCTGTGAACTCTGAAAAATTTTGAAGATGCTCTACATCCTGTAGTATCAAATATTCTACCAAGATTTAATTCCTTATGTAAAAATGAACAACAATATCCATCTCATTAGTATGCAAATTTGCTTTCATCTTTAATAAATGGTGAAATTATATGTATACCAAAGAATTGGGTATTTTTTGGTTTCTTTTTGCTTTTTTTTCAGATGGCCCCCAATTTTTTATTTCTTTTTTTAAATTTTTTTATTTAATATATTTAGTTTTCAGCACTGATTTTCACAGGAGTTTGAATTACAAATTTTCTCCCCATTTCTACCCCCCCCACTCCAAGATGGTATATATTCTGATTGTCCTGTTCCCCAGTCAGCCTCTCCCTTCTGTCACCCCACTCCCCTCCCATCCCCTTTTCCCTTCCTTTCTCATAGGGCAAGATAAATTTCTATGCCCCATTGCACGTATATCTTATTTTCTAGTTGCATGCAAAACCATTTTTTTTGTTTGTGAACATCTGTTTTTAAAACTTTGAGTTCCAAATTCTCTCCCCTCTTCCCTTCCCACCCACCCTCCCTAAGAAGTCAAGCAATTTATCATAGGCCACATGCATATCATTATGTATAACCTTTTCACAATACTCATGTTGTGGAAGACTAACTATATTTTGCTCCTTCCTAATCTATCCCCATTTATTGAATTTTCTCCCTTGACCCTGTCCC
>CM053622.1:268944366-268980538 GCA_028646595.1 Phalanger gymnotis | reverse complement strand
CAGCTTTTCCCACTAACCTTCTCTGTTGTCTTTGGTGTTTGTGCCTTGAGAATTCTGGTAACTGCTGCAGCTCACTGATTCAGGGCTCTAGGACACACTCTGCCTGGCTCCCAGTCTGGTTGGTCCACGCAGCCCACGATGGGCTCACCCTGCTCCCAGCTCCGTGCGCAAAAGACCTCACCCAGCAACCATCCAGGCTGTCCTGGGCTGGAGCCCTGCTTCTCTCTGCTATTTTGTGGGTTCAGAATTGGTTCAGAGCCATTTTTAATAGGTTTTTGGAGGGACTTGGCAGGGAGCTCATGCTAGTCACTGCTTTCTAGCTGCCATCTTGGCTCTGCCCCCCAGAATTTTTCCAAAGAGTTGTTTTAAAATAAATTTCTTTATGATTTACTATCAGCAGATATTTGATTTGTAACCTATTTTATATATCTATTCATCCATCCAGGGTCCTGTAAAAATTTCTTTTTTTTTAAGGGGGAAGGCAGGGCAATTGAGGTAAGGGACTTGCCCAAGGTCACATCTAGTAAGTGTGTCAAGTGTCTGAGACTGGATTTGAACTCAGGTCCTCCTGAATCCAGGGCCAATGTTCTACTCACTGCACCACCTAGCTGCCCTGTAAAAATTTCTGAGGCAAAAAGGGGTTGTGAGTGGACAAAGTTTAAGAAGCTCTGCTCTAGAGGAACAGAATGCATTGCAGGATGGGCAATAGCCTTTGAACTGGCATACATACAGAAGATTTAATGTTGTACACAAGCATTATCAAAGGTGTACAGCTTGGCTGAAACATAGAACGCAACATTCCTTGAAAGGTAGAACATAGGCAGATTGTGAAGTACCCTAAATACTAAATGGATAAGTTCATACATTATTCTAGAGCCAAGTAGGAGCTATGGAAACTATTTGAGCAGAGGAGTGACAGTGTTAGACTTGTGTTTTTGGTATATATATACATATATATCACTTAGGCAACTGTGTGGAAGATGCAGTAGAGATGAGAGGGAACTGAGTCAGGGAGATCACTTAGGAGGTCCTGGAGATCCTGGAGCAGAAAGCAACTAGAAGTTTTCCCTAAGGGGAGTAGGGGGGACAGAATCGCATTTGCATATCCTTCATGCACAGGGCCAGTAGTTTGTGCTTTAGGGCTCTAATCCACTTAAAAATATAAAATGGGAAGAACAGTTACCTCAGGTTAAGAGTATGATTCTGTGCAATTTTTAGAATAAGTATACCATTCTTCATGCTTAGATGTTTCTCTAAAATGTCTGTACTTTTGACTGGGGAGGGTTAAAAAAGATGTTTTTAGGAGTTATTCAAGGTAAGTCATGCATTCCTCTGCTTACAGGGTCGAATTTTCAAAGCCATTTTATAGTATTTTTATTTATTGCAGTTTCAAATGTCCTGCCACTGGAGTGCAGTTCAAGTTTAAAGCATTCATTTCCAATGCAGAAGTCACTGTCAGCAGGTAGATATGAATGTAATGACAGGCTGACACTGGAGCTGCAGACTGACATTCAAAATAGTCTAGTCGGGCTGGGACAAATGAGCTGGTTTTGCAGAGTTGCTGCTTGAACATAACACCATTTTTAGTCCCTGAGGATTACAATGGTTGCCTCTGACCTACACAATAAAATAATATGTTATTTTTAAATTAGATGCAAGTGGGTCCAAATATATCACTGAATAGAGAGACTATTCACAGATGATGCAGGAAGACAGTGGATATCATCCTAAATCAAAGCATCTTAAAATGGCAGAGGCTGGCATTTGACTATTTCATGTTCATACATGTGTTTTAAAGTCAACTAGATTGTAAACTTCTGGAGAAACAGAACAATAGTTTATTTTCTTATATGTTCATCTCAAGGCATTACCTTGTAATTTGTAACCTACTGTAGCAGAGAGACCACTAGATTTGGAAGCTCAGAGAACCTAGGTTCAGGTCCATGGCCTATCACTAGCTGTCTGACAGAACGCGGGTTAAAACTTCTTGAAACTACAGTTTTCTCCATAACATGGGCTACCTATAATTCACAGGGTTGTGATGGAAGTGCTTTGTAAATTTTAAAGCACTATCTAAATGTCATTTTCTTTTCATGTACATAATCATTTTGTAAATCTTGAAGTACAATCTGTCAATCAAACAATGAGCAGTTATTAATTACCTTCTCTGTGCCAGGAACTGTAATAGGTTATAGAAGTACAAGTACAAAAGAAGAAACAGTTTCTAAATGTAAAGAGTCATAAAAATATGAGCTATTATTTTTATACTGTTTGATAAGTGTGTTAAAAAAAGAACTAAAATAACATACAAATCAAACCAAAGTAAAAAAAGAGAATAAAACCACCAAAGTGCTTTTATGAGAAAGGAAAAACATCACTCCTAAAAGCACCTGGAATGTGACAGTGGGGAAAACAGTATATATCCGAGAGGGCTTTGGCCCATTGATGTGACTCCTCCCCTAGGACACATAGCTCACATAGGCTAGTACGTGATACACAAATTCAATGGTGGAGGAAAAAAAAAGAGTAGTAAATATAAAGGAGAAAATATGAAGACACTAACCATAGAAAAAGTTGTGTGTAGAAAATATTTGCCATTTCTTATTATGCTCTGAGTCTATCAACTCTTTGTATCTTGTAAACCTAAGACTGTAAAATGATATTTTAGAGAAAAACAATGAGCACATTCATACACACACACACACACACACCCCATAAACATTCAATGTGTGATGGCTCAGTGTTCATACAAAATTTATCCTGCAACAATGTGTAGGGGAAATTAAAAAAGAAACATGTTTACTGAATAAACACATACTTAAAGATGAATGTCAGAATGATTTATGAAATCTCATTCAAATCAACATTTATTAAATGCCTATGAAAAAGTTCATAATAATGATTATCTCTGAGGGTAGGAATATTGAACTTTCTTTAAGAGACTGAGTACAGGTGGGTGTGAATGCTTGTTCCATGCTATGCATTTGTTATCCATTTACATCTAACTGAAAGACTAGCTGACAATTTCCCTCCATCACAATTAGTCAATTGTCAATTACCACTCCCCTTTCCCCCCCATATAAATCAAACTAGGTGGTAACCATAGAAAACAAATAATTAAGTTGATGAAATTTCTTATTAGCTTTTTGCTGTTTTAGATGCTAAGATTAATCTAATCTAAATGAAGTATTAAGTGGTTTTCATTGGTAAATCAAATTCAAGAATATGAGGTATGTCAGGCAAAAGCTGAATTCCTATACATGGAGGGACTGAGTTTTAAGGAGGTGTTGACTAAGACAGAGACAACCTACCATACTTGTTATCTTGAAGGCACATGTGTTTTTTACCTTGAATATGAAGTCCCTTTATTTGGACAGTGCCCCACTGCATCTAACCTTCTCCTAAAGAAAAACAGATTTCTACAAGTAGTGGCAGACGCTATTCTAAGTTGAAACTAAAATATTCTATTATAGCACATCATCTGATAACCATCATAATTCTCTGATGGTAATCTTGTTAGTTTAGGATAAATGTAACAGTTTTTAGTGGAAATATTAACGTAGATACCACAGTTTTAATTCAGACATATGAAAATCTGACTTCAACAACACATTTTCAAATATCTTTCTGACAAAAAGCCAGAATATACTTTACCCAAACTGTCCTCTAATTCTAAGCAAAACCATTTGCAATTCTGTTTTCTTTTCACAGTTTATCAAATTTATTAACAGACATAATTGTGGGTATTGTTCCTTGTCCTATTTTCATTGAGACAAATAAAAAAAGTCTTTCTTTTGGGCGAAGAACCACGAACTCTCGTTTTTGTTTTTTAGTCACTCAAATTCAGTGAGTTGAATGAAAAAAAAAGGGCCTAGTAACTTTGAAGGGACCTAAGAAATAATCTAGTCAAAATCTCCTCTTTTGCAAAATGAGGAAACTGAGGCCCAGAATGAAATAAGTTGCCCAAAGTAATTTAAGTAGTTTTTATAATTCGAATGAAGATTTTTTTCAAAATTACAACATTAATATTCATAGTGTAGGCAGCCTCTTACTCCTGTTTTCATGTTCCCCTCATCCAAGAAGAGCTACCATAGAATAGCCTTCCAAGATAGGTGGTCGTCTGACCAAAAGAACTCCTTGTTTCACTTTATTTCTATCACCTTGTCTAATTGCTGATCCAAGTGGCTTTCTAGGTATGAGTCAAGGAAGTCATAGGAAGTGAAGGAATAAATAGACGCTCCTATGGATACTTCTCTGGACTCTCTAATCCCTTACACCCTCTGCTCCTCTTCTCTTTCCAAGTACAACTGTGATGTTAGTCCTTTCTTTGTCTAAATTATCCCTAGTTCCCATTTCAATATCTCTTCTATGCACTTTTTTTGCTCCCCTCTCATCATTCAAGTGCCTCCATTTGTTCCTTCTCTTTACCTTAAAAACCTGTTTTTTACATTTGATCTCCAGCTTCAGTTATAAACCACTAGGGCAACTTAAAGTCAGCCTATTCTATGAAACTCTTTATAGTAAGAAACCTTTTTATTTCCCAATAGGCTAATTTTGACACCATGAAAGTAGCATGACATGGATAGAGAGCTGGCCTAAGAGCCAGGAAGGCTTGGGTTTAAGTTGTAACCATGACAGATATTGCCTGTGCTACTCTGGACAAATCACAATCTCCTAGTGCTCTACACAACTTTCCAATTCTCAAAGTAGCAAAACTGTGCTGACCTGCTTTAATGGAAGGAGTTTCCTCATCTGGGAGTTCCACATATCAATAAAATTACATGTCATGTGCTTATCCTCCTTCATCACTTGGATATAACTTTCTTTAAGTGGTTTAAATTTTAAATATATGTCCATGTGTTATATTTTATATGTAATATATTTATATATATGAAGATAAAATATATGATGTGAGAGAGTGACATATGAAAGAGCTTTTCTCTTCCCTTCCTGTAGGTGTTCAGTGGTTTAGTCATGTCAAACTCTTTGTGATTCCATAGGGTGCTTCCTTGGCAGATACTGCACTGGTTTGCCATTTTCTTCTTCAATGGATTAAGGCAAACAGAAGTTAAGTGAATGGCCCAGGGCCATTTAGCTAATAAGTATTAGAGTCCACATTCGAATTCAGGGCTTCATGATTCTAGGCCAGACAACTGTCTTATCCACTCTGCCACCTCACTGTCTCCTTGGATTTTTTTTAAATCACTATTTAAAGAGTTGTGTACTTGTTTCAAGGATGGGAATAAATATAAGCCTCAGTATGAGGCCCATGGTTCTTATGTTTGTCCTTCATTTTCGAAGAGGACCATGGCATCAGGGAAGTGATGACACGACTTGTGGTCGATTTTGATTTGAGTGAGGTAGGGCTGTGCCAGGTCACCAGACTCACTTTCTCCTCCAGAGCCATCTGGATCCAGTGACTAGATATTTGTCAGGACAACTGGAGATGACCCAGGATGCAATGGGCGACCTTGGCCCTTTTAGGCTAAAGCCTTTTCATGTACTCACTTAGAGTGAGGTAATGCCCATTCAGTGAATAGGCTTCTTTAAGAAGTGAGTCAAGGGATGTCTCCTTTAATTAGAAAAATAGAAAAAAAATCAAACTGGGAGGGGAAGACCCTCAAGGTTGTTGTTCAAAAGAGAAAATTACCATTGATATTCACTCTAAGCCTGGAGGGGCCAAAATGCAGCCATTAAGTGGAGTTTGGTCAGGGACCTATTTATTGTCCAATCTATGAGCCTCAGAGTAAACTGCATTTAAGGTTTTGTGTGTGTGTGTGTGTGAGAGAGAGAGAGAGAGAGAGAGAGAGAGAGAGAGAGAGAGAGAGAGAGAGGATATACAAAGATAAAAGTAATAGTTCCTACAGTGGAGGGCACTGAACAATCTTGAAGCATGCGGGGAGAGGGGGATAGATAATAATACATGTTCAGGGCGTCTAACACAGTGCTTTGAACAGAGTGCTTAATAAATATTAAATTCAATTGAAATGGAATGAACTTCCCTAAAAGGGCTCCATCTCTGGATGTTTTAAAATGAATATTAGAACATATCATCATTATCATTATCATCATTATGTTGGAGAGGGACTTATTGTCAAGAACAGGCTGAATCTGATTAGTTGGTCAGTCAACACACATTTTTTAAAAGCACTTCCTATTTTGATCATAACTATCAAATAATATAAATATAATATTATATATAATGTGTGTATATATATATACATATAAAATCATAATATAAACTAGCATTTATGTAGCTCCTACTATTTGCCAAACAACGTACTAAGTACTTTACTAATAGTATCTCATTTGTTCCTCACTCCCCAGTGACTTAGATGCTATTATCCCCACTTTACATTTTACAACTGAGGCAGACCAAAGTTAAGTGACTTGCACAAAGTCACATAGCTAGGAAGAGAGTCTGGGGCTGGATTAGAACTCTGCTCTTGTTGACCAGAGGATCAGAGCTCTATGCACTAGTGCCAAGGATATGCCTGGATGACCTTGATGATCTCTGATAGACTTTTCCAATCTGACATTTCATGATTCCCATGACATGAAAGAAAAGTTTAAGTCTACTTTTAAATGAAATTAACAGGCTGAGGTTTTTTGTGATTATTAGTAAATTATAATGTGTTCCTAATTCACAAGTGGGTCTTTATTTCAGAGTTTTGCATTTCACAGCAAGCAAGTTTTGCATTTCACAGACTTCAGGCTTCCATTTGAAATATACAGGAAGGTCTTATTATAGCTTTAAAAATATGATCTTTCGCAATGGAGTGTAAACATTGCACCAATTTGTGAATTACCTGTCCTTCCCTAAAGGGAGCAGGAATAACCACACCTTTGTGGTTTTAGTAGGACATATTCTAATGCTACTAATTAGGTCTTTCAGGAAAAACGATAAGACAGCAATTTCTTTTCCCCCAAACTAAGTAAGGGCTCTTGGATCTTAGGATTTTAATCCTTTATAAAATTACTTGAAATAAAAATACTTGACAAATTCTAGGGCTTCAATTACCAGGAACAAAAGATAGATTGGAGCTTTAAAACAAAAAATTCCTGTACTTTTCCAAAGGATTATGGTTAAAAGAAGGATATTCTGGGAGAAATATTATCCATTTCAGATTATAAATTTACTAGAATATATAAGCAGTATCATCTAAATAGCTTTATAATTTCCATCCTTAATAATTTTTCTTCCTGCTAGATCAGAAACTTAAATAGCTTGGGCTAAATTGGCCTTGAATGCTGAATGGCAGAGCTTGGCTCCACCCCCAGGTGTTGACATGAGGGAAAGCTGTATTTCCTTCCCTAATAAGACCATCACTCCTATGTCTTGTCTTGTGAAGGCATAGGCTACAACTTTCCCCCAACTACTGACTGCAGGATACGCTTCATAACACAGCTGTATTCAATCCTCCCAGGGCTGCCACACTAGCTGTGTGACTATCATCTCCTCTGAAACATTTGCTTCATCCTCCCTCCCCACCCCACTGCCACTCCATGACCATGAATAAATTTTTTAAAAAGTATTTTGAAGGGCATTCTATGATCCAGTAAGGGTGCTAAATGTTCAGGATATAAATAAGAAATACAGTTCCTGCTCTCTTGTACCTTACATGCTAATGAAGGAGACAATGCATCATCATTATCATCATCATCTTCATCACCGCTAGCATTTATACAGTCCATACTATGGCAAGGAAAATATTTCTAGTGTGGTAGGTTTCAGTCAAGTAATGAAGATTAATGAGGTCTTCAGGAAAGCAGATTGACACAATCCACTCAGGAACAATGGTAGTATTGATTTGACTATACTTCATTATTACAGAATAGGAAAGGTAGGGGTGATTTGGAGAAGGTAGTCATATATAGGCAAGGTACTTTGGTGTGTATGGAGGAACGGCCCTAAGAGGCAGGAATGAAATGAAGCAGAGTTGAAGCTTTTCCTGAAATAGCGTTCTAAAAGAAAGAGACAAAGAGGCAGGGTATTTGCCTCAGGCAGAATCTGTTAAATTTTTAAATTAAATAAAAAGCATTCAAGGCTTGTTTAGTGGAAAGCTTTCATTATGTTATTTTTGACACAAGATGTTTAGAGTTTATACGAATTCCTAATAGTAGAGATCACTATTATAAGGTCACTATTCCCTTAATTTTTCTGCTTCATGAGGTTAAGTGTCCAACATAAAAACTTAACAAAGTTAGCTGATTACACAGTTCACAGCTCCTCCCCCACCCAAATGTGTGTGTGTGTGTGTGTGTGTGTGTGTGTGTGTGTGTGTGTGCGCACCCGCGCCCATATCCATCCAGATAACTAGCCAGCATTGAGGCTTTTGAACTCAGTCTCATTTTCATTTTGCAACTAAATGAACTGCCATCATATTGACTGAGCTCTACTTGTTAGAGAGTTCTTGTTAGCTGTTTTGTGTCTGAAGTTATTAACTAATCTCATCATCTCCAAACCTCATTTTTCACATCTGCAGAATGGGATGAAATTAAGTTGTAGTATGAAATAACATCATAAAGAATAATGTTTAAATCATTTTGGGAATTTGATAACAAGCTAGTTCTTTGCAATAATATATTGAATTCATTTTCTGCACCATCACAATAAGTATAAAGAATGAATAGCTAGACTGGAAAATGAATGTTTTTCCTATTAGAATAGAGAGAAAACAAAAATCTAAGACTTGTACTTAGGGAAATACTGTATGACATGATCAGAGAAAAATCTCTATAAATGTATACTGGAATAGGAATTCCAAGAAAGATTGTTTGTTTTCCCAGAGGTTTCTGTTGTTAAACAGGCATATTACTAATATGAGATGTAATTAAAAGAAATTCACATTTTTTCTTATATTAGGATGGCAATATCTTTTTATCACTTTATATAATACTTTAAATCATAACCAATTTACAGATTTGTTTGTATTTAAAAATTCCCATGACTACCATGTAAAGATTTTTTTTGTCTGATGCAAAGTTTCTTTTATGGCTTCCCATCAAGGAGCTATTTCTCAAGTTAACAATGATCTTTTAATTACCAAATCTAATGGCTTCTTTATAGTCATCTTTTTTGACTTATTTGTAGCCTATGACAGTGTTGTCCTAGTTGTCCTGGATACTCTCTAATGTCGGGATGTTTGTGGTGTTCTCTCTTGGTGTTCCTCCTACATATCTGACTCGTTCTTCTTTGTCTCTTGTTGGATCTTCATTCATGGCATGCCCAATAAATGTTGCTTTCACCCCAAGACTCTAAGGATTGCTTCTCTTTTCTTTCTTTACTTTTTCACTTGGTGACCACATTACCTCAATTATCCTCCAGCTGTGATCCCTCTTTTGAGATATGTTTTGTCATCACCAACTTCTTATCAGACATTTTGAGCAGGATACCACGTGTGTATGTCAAATTTGACATGTCTAATGTCAATATCATCCCACTTTATTCCTACAAATCTTTCTTTTTTCCCCTAAACTCCCCTGTCACTGCTAAGGGTACCACCATTCTCTCAGTTTACAAGAGCGAAAAAATTGGTGTTATCCTCAACTCCTCTCTCATTCACTCCACATATCTAACTGTTTGATAAATCTTCTAAGTTGTTTCTCCACAAAACATGTATTATATAATCTTCTTTCTTTATTCACATAGCTGTCACCCTACTTGAGGGTCTCATCATTTCTTGAGGGACTATGACATAATCCTTTTTATTTGTGCTCTGACTCGTCTCATCTCATTCAAATCCATCATCCAGTAAGTTACCAAAGTGATGTTCCTAAGGCATAGGTGTAGCTTTGTCAATCAATTGTTCATTAAATCCCAGTGGCTCCCTAGTACATTCAAGATCAAATATAAAGCCTTTTGTTTGACATTTATAAATCTTTTCAACCTGGCAGCTTCCTATTTTCCTAATCTTGTTCATTTTACTCTCCTTGAGATCACTTTCAACCATTCATGGAATTCCCTTGCATGGCATTAGATCTCCTTACATATTATTCTCTTGCACATACTCTGTGCTCTAGCCATACTGGACTATTTCCTGTTTCTAACACAAAACAGTCCATCTCTTATCTCTCTGCCTTTGCACTGACTGTTCTTTATGCCAGAATGCATTCCCTCTCAATCTCTGACTTTTACAGCCCCTGGGTTCCTTTAAGACTTCGCTCAATGACCATTTCCCCCAGGATGCCTTTCTTGTTCCCTACAGAGGCTAGTATCATCATCTCCAAGGTTTCATTCCATCTACTCAATACTTTCCTTATATATACCTATTTATAGATGCTGTTTATCCCTTTAGAAATTAAGCTCTTTGAAGGCAGGGTTTTGTTCTTCCTTCTTTGTATCTTTAACACTTAGCAAAGTGCCTGGTTCATAGTTAGCATTTACATAGCTTCCCAAAGTGGGCAATACTGCCCCTTGAAGGGCGCTGGAACAATTGGAGGAGGGGTGACAGTAGTAGCCTTGAGTGCATGCAATTGGGGGTGGGAGGGTGTTGAATAAAAATAAAATTAAAGAAAGTAGATTTCCAGGGGTGTGCTGAGAAATTTATTTTTAAAAGGGGGTGGTTGGCAAAATAAGTGTGAGAACCTCTGAGAGTATCTGATTATAGACTGATTGCCTGATTAAAGGCTGTAGGCTATACTTACCTAAGGAAAAATGAAGAGGTTTTTGTCTTTTCCTCAGTTATATAATCACTAGGACCTATCATAAAGTGTTAAACTGGAGTTGTGTTTTATTCTGCACAAGATTATACAGTTTGCACCAAGAGAATGTCAAGAATACATGATTTTCTTCAAATTTCATAATCCTGGTTGAAACCCAAGCTTTTTGGCCCAAAGATTAATTCATGCTTGGTTAAAGTTACAGAGTCTTGCTCCCAACTAAGAGTTGATATAGTTTTAATGTTTGACTTTCCTTTCATTGATATGTTCCTTTAAGATAGACATCCTATTCATTGAGTGTCCACTTGGTTTGAGTTTTGCAAACATTAAAGTGCTATAAAAATTTTAGCTATTATTACTATGATTATGGTGGGCCTGTGTTTTAATAGAAAATAAATATATTTAAGTAATATTTATCTTTATTATTTACATTATATTTATATGCAATATAAATATACTTATATTAAAGCCCAAGGCTATCATAACATATTTTTCCAAATATCCAAATATATATTTATATATATGTACATATATATAAGCACAATATAGGAATATTATTAACAGTAATAATAGCTTAACATTTTACAGTACATTATGTTTGCAAAGAACATATACTCCAGGAATATTTTTGTGTGCATATATGTATATGCACATATGATATACACATATATGTATATGCATATATAATGATACATGATAGTTTCCTATGTGAAAGAATATATATGTATATGTACATATACATTTATGTAATAAACATAAATATTAGATTCAACCAAAAAATATTTTTGGATATTTCACATCAAAAAAATCATTACGTTCCAAAGGTGTAATTCCTTCTGCTAAATGGTCCCAAGGTCAGAGTGTTAGAAGAAGAAATCCCTGGAGGCCACCAAGTACAACCACTTCATTTTCTAGTTTAGGAAAGTGAGGCCCAGAAAGATAAAGCATCTTTTTCAAGCTCACTCAACTCTGGAACCCTCTGGTATTTCAGATACAATTTGAGTAGTTAAGTTAATCATAATTATATAACTACAGCTCAAGTAGCCATCTAGTTCTTTACCACAGACCAGGCAAGATCCACAGATGATCTTGTAACCATGTAATCAGGGTAGAATAGCAAAGTCAATAGCCAGAGACAATCAAGGAACAAAAGGTTGTATACCCTTCTTCCCTCATTCATGAAAGAGTACAATGTCCTCAGATTGTCATTCCAATGAGAACATCCCCTAGACGTGTTATGCTTCTAGTTATGGAGAGTTGGAATGTGGTTGGAAAACCTCTCAGCTTCCTCATCTGACAAATGGCTATTTCTTACTGCTGATCCATTCTTAGTCTTTGGTTGCTACTTCTCCATGCTTGCAAAAGCTAATGTCTACTTATTCTCTGCCAAGCTGTTACATCCATCTGCATTTTTGGCTGCTTCTGTCTCACACAGAGTTATCACCCATCTACTCTTTTGCAAGATTGTCTTCAACAAGCATGTCTAGGGGCAAGTCTACACATTTTCAGCTTGTTTGTTCATTGTGCCTGCCTGAATGGCAGACAGGCAGACCATTCAAAATTTTTTTGTTTTTACATTCACCCTACTTCACTTTTAGGAAACTTCTCATAAGAGAATTTGAGTAGGCGAAATCCTTTCAAGTCCTATTAATTCCCTGGCAGCTTGGGTCTGCTGTTCAGTCATTTCAGTTATGTCTGACTTCATGACCCCATTTGGGGTTTTCTTGGCAAAGACAGTGGTTTGTCATTTCCTTCTCCAACTCATTTTACAAATGAGGAACCTGAGGCAAACAAGGTTAAATGACTTGCTCAGGATCACCTAGGTAGTAAGTGTCTGAGGCTGGATTTGAACTCCAGTCTTCCAGACTCCAGGCTTGAAGGTCTCTCCATTGTACCACCTAGATGCCCCGGCAGTTTAGGTCTAGGCCATAAAAATTACCTTAAGGCTTTGATAAGCCTTAAAGAGGTACTTATGAACCCTGGAAGATTAAGGTCAGAATTAGCCACCTTTTCCCCTTCCTTCCTTCTCTTATGGCAATGGTTCCTATATCACTAATACTTAAAAAAGTAATTTCTTTTCATAATAAGCTCAATTCTTTGTGATAACAAGTACGAAAACTATAATATTTTCATTTGTCTCTGGGAATTCAAGGCCATTAAGATCTTGGAACTCTTTATTGGTCAGGGAACCAGATTTGTGGTTTCAGATTTAACTCTATAGGTAACTTCCAGTATGGACATCCTCTCCACCCAGGCAAATCAGCTCCTGCTCTGGATCTTAGAGGGGGTTGCCTAGGAGACACCGAAAAGTAAAATGACTTGCTCAGGGTCACAATCACACAGCCAGTATATTTCAGAGACAATGTTTAACACAAGTCGATGTTCTTCCCTCAGGGGCAGCTCTTTTTCACTATTGCCATGCTTCTCAATCTTCATTTTAGCACAGAAATAAAGTTAATTGGAGACTTTCTTTTTTGTTTTGAAATCATGTGGTGTAAAATTCAGCACTTGATCTTAGTTCTAATCAATTATGGAGTGCTACCAAGTGTTTTGATAAGCGAGTATATGTTATCTTTCCTATATAAAATCATTTCAAAATTGAAAAAGTGTCCAAAACTCTTCTTTCCAGGTACTTAAGGCAACCAACCATCAGGGCCTCAAGGGAGACCCATAGGATTCTCTGCCCACACTTCTTGTTTCACAATGTATTTCACAACCACCCTAAACTTCCAGAATGGTTTTGCAACAGAGGAAGTACTTAAGTTGAAGAGAAAGACACCAGATTAGTTTCAATATAATATTATTGTATTTTAGAAGAAAGGAAATTGGTGCTTTATTTTCTGCTTTGACTATAATATATCTGGCATTCTGTTCAGAGTCCTGCAAACTGTTCCTGTATTAGCTCTCAGTTGAATAAATTATTTCAACAAGCTATAGGCTCTTTTCTTTGGTGTGCTCAAAGTATTTTGTAGTTACTATTGAGTTAATACTCAGATTATTCCTAAAGAGGCAATGAATGGCAGGAATTCCCTTCCTCAATTTGCATGTAAGGAATTTAAAATACTATTTTTCTTTGCTAAGATCACACATATACAGTTAGCATATTAATAGAAACCTGACCCTATGACCTCCATCGAAGGATTCCACTAAAAGAGCTCTAGACAGTGAATTCAAGATCAAAAAGACTGATGGGTCCAGCAGAAAGGCTCAGTGTCTGCCGTAGCTGAAATTTAAGGAAGAACATCCAGGTCTTCTGCAGTTTAATTTTAGAGGCTATTTGTACTGCCCAACCCTTCTTCACTTTTGTTCAGTTAATATAGTCAATCTTGAGTGACACTCCAAGATTGTTTCTAAAATAAACTTAAGTTTGGAATATAGTAATAAGATTTTTTTTAGCATATTTGTAGTAAATAATTGACTTTAAGAAACAGCTGGTGCCATAGCTGATTGAGCACAGGGCCTAGAATCAGAACACCAGACTTCAAATTTGGTCTCAGACCTTGACTAGTGCCATGACCCTGGAAATCACTTAACCTCCAGTTGCCTCATATTCCTCACTTGTAAAATTAAAATGATAATAGTACCTTCTCAAAGAGTTATGAGGATCAAATGAAATAATATTCATTTAGTAAAAAATAACCTCACACCATTCCTGGCACAAAGTAGGTGTGCTATAAGTGCTTATTTTCTTCCTCTTCTTATTCCTTTTCCCACATATTAAGAAAAAAAGCTTGATTTAATATTTTCCCAACTCTGTTTTTAAACTAAAGTCTGTGCTGAGGTGGAATAGTACTCAGATCTGGAGTTTAATAGAGATTTAAAACTAAATCAATAATACGAAACAGTAATGTCAAAAAATATCTAAAGTTGCATTTCAAAGTACTAAAGGGCTTACTTATCTTCCCCCTCCCAAATTAATTAATGTTTCCTACATTTATGAAAGTGTAAATCATTCCTTACTTCAGCCATGGGTCATCCTTTAGGATGGATCAACATGGAGATTAACGATTTATCTGAGGGTCAAGTATTATTGGTAATGCTAGAATTCTTTACCCCGAGCCCTAACCAATGACTGGGCAAAACAGTCTGAAAATAAAAACAATTATCTTTAAAGTTCATTGCTCATCACAAATCACAGGACATTTAGTCCCTTGTTAGATACTGCCAACTAGTCCATAATAGTCTATTCTTATACATTTTTTGCAATAACAGTATGGGACCCCATCAGAAAATTTAATCTTTGCTCTAGCAGCATCTTTACAGAGAATATGATTATAGCTATTAAGGGAAGTCCTGGTGAACATGCTTGAATTCAAGTTCAAATATAATGTTTCTGTAGCATTTACTCCACCTCTCAAAGGAAGGCAATGTCAAACCTAATTAAAAAGAATTCAAAGATAACACAAAAGGCTATCTGTAAGCTTCGAACAGATGTAGCTTTTAAATAAAATATTTTGCTCATCTTGAGGTTGAAAATTCGAGGGTTTAGCTATCGTAGTTTCAGTGAATAGGAGTACAATGGCAAAAAGAAATCAAATGTGACATTATGAACATTGTGAGGGAAAAAAACACATAAGTAAATAGAGCTTTGCTGCTAGCTACTACTTTGTTTTAGCCTATTTTTACTGAATCTGGGACACCATCCTGAGGAAAAATAAAAAACAAGGGGAACATTTCTTGTCCACCTCTTTTAGCTAGACAACTGACTCAGTGGACTGAATGAGGGGTCTGGACTCAGGAAGACAGACCCAAATTAAAATCTTGCCTTAGACATTCGCTATGTGACTGTGGACAAGTCAGTTAACCTCTCTTTGCCTCAGTGTGCTCAACTGTGAAATAGAGGATCAGCAAAGAATTTACTTCACAGGGCTGTTGTGAGGATAAAATGAAATAATATTTGTAAGGTGGTTAGCCTGGAGTCAGGGACATAGTAGACCCCTAACAAATGCTTGTGTCCTTTTCAGCAAGTTCTGCTAATTACAGAGGAATATGAAGAGGATGGACAGCAGATGCTTCTACCTTCAAAATTGTTTAGGAAGTTTCAAGCTAAAACCAAGTGCTGGTAAATTAAGAGATAAGAGATCTGATTGGCTCTAAAAATAAGTTGAATAATTTCTTCAAAATCCATCACTACTCAACATCTAAGCAAATTCTGTTCTTTCAAAATTGCCATTTGAGAATCAGAATATTTTTTTCTACCTATAAAAAGAGGATTTTGGATCTCTTCCTTTGAAAAGGCCTACAGAACCTATAACTCATTCTTATAACTTGAAATCATTTAGAGCTATATCTGGAGAAGAAGGTGTTGATAAAAGTTGGGTAATATGTCTTTTGGCCAAAAATTCTACAGTAATGACTGAATTTCTTGGATGACTCAAAGTTGATTGCCAGACAATTCCCACATGAAATGTGAAGAATTGCTTTTTTAAGTGGTGACAATGTCATTCAAAGAAATACTTACCTTTTATTCATTACTATCAAGCTTAAAATTCCTATCAAGATGTAATGTTCTATTTTATTAAAAATAATTTTTGGCTTATAATTATATTTTGTTGGGGTTTTTTTTTGCTATTACGCCATATAGGTAGAGGGGGTTGCAGTAATAAACATGTTGTTCCTTAACATGATGAAGTTTTTTGGTGTCATGGAAGATGGATCCCACTTGCTCTAATATAATGTTTCTAAACATCATGATTAAAGTAGATTGTTATAAAATGCATCATATTTATACATTTATTATATTGTCATACATAATACATTATATTTATTGGGGTTATGTTCCTGACCAAAGAATTCCCATTAAAAACAATATGGATCTGTTCAGGGACACAAAAGCAAATTAGAAAATGTGACAAATTTCAAATATATTGTAAAATAAATAAAATGTGCCCTAGATCCTATAAAAATAGGATTTTATGATGAATTGATCTTAAATCCTTGATCTTAAAAACTGTTCTCATCTCTCAACTTTTTTTCTTTTCCACCTTTATATAGATAACTTTCTGAGCTCCTGTACCACATCATCATCTGGACAGCTCCAAATATAGGCATTCCAAACAAAGCATGTCCAAAACAGAATTTAACATTCCCCTCAAATCCAACTGTCTTTTTGCTGAGAGGGAGGAATGAAAGGAAAGAGGGAGGTAGCATCATTCATTAAGTGCCTAAGACATTCGGGTCATTGTGCTAAACTCTTAAAAAATATAACTTGGGAAGAAGTAATTATTAGACATCAAAATAGTAAATAAATAATGTGTACATGCATGCATTTAAAGTAAAAAAAATATTTTATTCCATGTTTCTTGTTGTTGTTGTTTGCCACCAGTCCATATATTTATCAATTCCCTATGGGTTGCCTCTTGAGTTGACCTACATGGAGTCATTATAAAACCGGAATAACTATTCCAGTAGTGTGATAATACAACTGAGAGCTTTCTGCCTATATTAGGAAAGTATGTTGTTATTCCCTAATTTCTACAGTAGCTATCCAATTGAAAGAGGCATTATTCCTCTAAAATTGATATTCTTACTAAGAATATTATAAGTGTATATTAGGTACATGCTTTTTATCAGCAACTTTGATCCTAATCTTAAGATAACTGTGCAAAAAGAGAAATGAGGAAAGAAATGCACCCTCATCAAACATCTCTGAAAGAAAAAGCAGGTATTATTATCCTCATTTTGAGGATATAGAAAATAAGACTTGGAAAAGTTATTACTTCCCCCATCTTTAACAGCAACAGAGTCTAGGCTTCCTCATTGCCCTTGTGGAATCCACTGCTCTTTTTTGTTAAAGGAGAAAGAAAAGAGACTTATGATCAATTTTCTATTTACAGATTTTATCAGGGGACTCATCTCTTTTCCTGAACTTCCATGAAAATTGGAATTGACCAAATCGTTCCTAATGAAAGTCACTTGAGCATTTGGATTCAAAATATAGCCTCCTCAGATTACTTTGAGAAGGAATTTATGACTTTTTCTTCTTTATGCTTTGGCATGATAAGTATCCTTTTAATTAACATATATTAAGTTGGGGGCTAATTTAATATTTATTATGCTCAGTACTTTACAGAAACCACATGAATATGGGTCCCATCTCTCAAGACAACCCTGTCAAATCCTATATTAGAGTTTTAAATATAAGTATGATGACAGTTTAGTTACAGCAGACAAACCAAAGAAAAATGACAGCTTACATCAAAGAATTCCTACACCCAAACAACAAGGTTCATCAACATTAGGGTACTCAAATTTTATAATGATGCTGCCCTATTAAATGTTGTACTAACATTCTGCTAATTACTTTGGTGAGAAAAAGCAACAGATGAAAATTATGGAGCAATCTCTGTTGAATATAAATTAAAATATTAAGTATAATATTTGTATAGAAGTTACAGCTATATATGTATCTGTTAAAATATTCACTAAAGGAAGGATACATTTATGCCAGGAAAACAAAGATAATTCAAAATTAGCAAAAACTACAACCACAATAAATCATATAATATCAAAGGTGTGTTCCCCTTTTTTCTACCCTTGCTGCCTCCTCTTTCCTTATTCTTTCCCAAAACTCTTTCATCTCACTTTTTATATGTTTTCACCATTTTAGAGTGATTTATTTTCAACTACAGAACATTAGAAATAAATGATTACAATGTTGTTATTCTACCAATAGAAAATAAATACGTAAAAAACCTTACACAAAATATAACATTTATTTAAATTAAGAGCACACAAAGCAAGAACTCATATTTGTAATTGAGAAACATTGAGAGAGGATTCTGAGAACGTGGTGGAATAAGTCAGAAAATTCCATGATCTCAAGATTTTCCTCCACAGAAAGGATAAAATAGCACCTTTGGGAGAACACAGTGAGGATAAAAAGAAATAAGAATAGAGCACAACAGGTGTCTTCCTGGGATAATTCGAGAAGATCAGAACAAAAGTCCCAGGACTAGGCTTGATCTCAGGGAAGAATAAACACCTCCAGGCTAGGATCCACTTTAAAAACAAGCAGCAAGCCCTGGGGTTAGTTGATCTGAGACTCTGCCTTGGCCCCAGCCATAAGGACTTTTACTCCTGGGATAGTGAAGAGAGTTGGCCATCTGAGCTTGAAGATCAAAATATCAAGGGAACCTCTGCTGACAAGAACACCAGACCCAGCTGTGCTGTGAAGAGCACACACCAGGTGAGTGTAGCAGAGGTGGGGTAGGAATCCCCTGGCTGTGGGCACTTACAGGAGTTTGGAGGTTTGGCTTTGGTTCCAGGATAGAGGGGAGAACTGAGATTTGGGGCAAGAGGCACCATCCCCTATACCCCAGGGCTAGAGGTGATTAAAAAAAATTAAGCTATTACCAAAAAAAAAATGCACAGGGCAAAGGAGAAAAAAATCAACCATAGAAAGCTACTATGGGAATAGAGAAAATGGGATTCAACTTCAAAGGAGGATATTGAAGTAAAGAAACCCCCTCCCACTCCAAAGTGTAATGTCGAATGGTCACCTGTTCAAAAAGAATTCATACAAGATCTTAAAAAAGACTTTATAAATCAAATGATGGAAATGGAGGAGAAACTTTAAAAAAATAAGAATAATCCAAGAAAAACAAGAAGATTATGAAAGGAAAGCCAACCAATTAGAAAGGAGATCTAGAATCTTAAGGAAGAAAATGACACCTTGAAAATGCTAATTGGGCAAGGAAAAGCCAGCAAAATTATAAGGGATCAAGAAATAATTAAACAAAATATGAATAATGAAAAAAATAGAAGAGAAAGTTAAACATTTTATAAGAAAAGCAACAGATCTGGAAAACAGATCCAAAAGAGAAAACAAAAATAACTGGACTAACTGAAAGCCATGATAAAAAAGAGAAACCTGATAAAATAATACAAGAAATAATTAAAGAAAATTGTCCTGAAGCATTAGAACAAGGGGGGAAAGTAGAAATAGAAAAATCCATTGATAACCACTTAAAAGAGATCCTCTGAGGAAAACTTACAGGAATATTATACTCAAATTCAGAAACCACCAGCTCAAGGATAAAATATTAAAAGCAACAAGAATAAAACAATTTAAATATGATGGTACCACAATTAGAATCACACAAGACCTAACAGGGGAGACAATAAAGGACCACAGGTCGTGGAACACTATGTATTAAAGAACAAAACAACTGGGGCTCTGGACAATAATATCATACCCAGCAAAGTTAAGCATAATCCTGAATGAAAAAAAATAGACATTTGATCAACTTTGAGATCTTCAAGACTTTATTAAAAAAAAAAAACCTGAACTTAATATGATTTGACATACAAGAGTCAAGAGTACATACCAAAGATTAAGTACATGGATTCAATAAGGACAATTTACTTTTTATATATGTAAAATGCAAAACTTTTGTCTAAGATTCTTATTAATAATTAGGTAGCTCATAAGAAAGATTGGGGTAAACCTGAGTATGATAGGAATTTAAAAAGTAAAACCATTTAGGAACAGCTAAAAAGAGTAATTATTCTATATAAATGAGGTCTAAGAGGAAGAATCTATACAGAAGAATTAGATGGGGGGAGAGCAATACATATATATTAAGAAGAGTATAAAAGTCTTCTAAATTCAGAAGAAATAAAATGGTAAAGCGATAGGGCAGAGAGAGAGGATAAGAGATCTTTAGAGAGGAGGGGTAGGGAACAGGTAAAAGAAGGGGGGGTTAGAAGGGTGTTTAGATCAATAGGAATGAGAAGATAAGGGTGGGAACTCGAGAGGGGAGGATAAGGTGATAGGTTATAGGGAGCTATAGAAGGGCATCTAGATTTATGGGACCGGGAGGATAGAGGAGGAAACCTTGGAGGGGGGTAGGCAAGTAAGAGGACTAGGTAATAGTTGGAAGTAAAGTAGAGGAGGTAAGAGGGAAAGGAAACAAGAGCAATGCACAAACATGCAAAGATCAGGAGTAGAAATTGTTTGGGAAAGTATGTCTACATATGTATGCATATATGTATGTGTGTGTATATATTTATGGCTATAGAGAAATATATCCACATTTAATTGTAGCCTGGGGGAGGTAGGAAGTAAAAAAAAAACAAAGTAAAAAAGTACACAGCAGAGAACGAAAGAAAACTTACAAGGAAGCAAAAATGGACAGCTCTCAACACAACTTGTACTATTTATCATACAGGCTTTCTTGAAATGAAAATTTGTCACATATTTTGAATCCTCTCATGTTTTGCTATGCACATGACATGTCTTTTTTCCTTTCTTATTTTCTATTTAAGTTTCAATATTTAAGTTTATGATATGTTTTTGTTTCTTTTCTCTAATCTGTATTTGTGTTCTGGTGTTTGAGTCTAAAATAATTTTTTTTAAATTTAAAAAAAAATGAACGATTTCCTAGTAATATCAAGTGCAAAGTAAGAATACCTACTATTTCCACTATTATTTAATATCAAGCTAAAAGTATAACATATAGAAATAAAGATAGATACAAACTGACATCATAAGTATCAAAAAAAAATAGAGGAAAAGAATTATCTGTTTTCTGGTGATCTGATTCTCTAGAGAATTAATTAAAAACAGTCAAGACTCTGGCAAAGCATCAAAATACAAACTGAATCTACCAACATTATCAGTCTTTCTGATATCAGAAAGAGAACTAAGGTATAAGATAACAAATTAGATTTATGATAAGAGCAAAAATGAAGTAAATATATGGGAATTTTCCCATCCAGACTAACTTAGAATTTCAATAAAACTATAAAACAAGTGTCACAGAAAAAGGAAGACCCCTAAATAACAAGAAAGACATTTAGTATTCATAGGTGAGATACTTAAAATTACATTATGTAAATAACTTTTTTGTTATACTAATCAAATAATCAAAACATTGCTCAGAAGAGTTAGAAGAAGCAAAAAATGAAATGTTTTGTAGGAATAAAAAATCACGATTTTTAAGAAGTTAAGACGTATCAGTTATTGAATGAAATGAAGCAGGGGAAATTGATGTTCTCAGATTTTATCCTTCCCCAGAAATAATAACTATCAAATCTAACTGGTATTGGATTTAGAAGTAGAAAAGTATATCAATAAAATATATGTTCAAGGCCCACAAAAAAGTGCATTCAATTATGCAATTAACACAAAAACACAAGTTACTTGGGAAGGGTCTCTTTATTTGAAAATACGAGGTATGAAAACTGAAAAGTACAAAGTGAAACAAGATTTCAGACCTCCATGCTATGCCTTATACCACAGTAAATTCCAAATGGATAAGCTAACTTATTTTAATCCCACTATAAAAACTAGAGAAAATAGGTTATATATGTGACAATTATATATGGGGAAAAATTTTGTAACCAAATATGGAATAGAAGTTATGAAAGATAAAACAATCTTGATCATGTAGAGAAGAAATAAAAGGTTTTGCACATACACACATAAAATCAATGTAGGTATAGTCAAGAAAAAATGATTAAAAAATCTTTAAACAAAGTATTTATGACAAATGTATGGCACACAAAAATCTACAGGGAATTTATACAAATATACAAGATTGGGCCATTTCCTAAAATGATTGATAAATTATTGACAGGAAGTTTTCAAAAGAAGAAATATAAATTTTCAATAACCAGGAAAGAAGTTCAAAATCTACTTCCTACAAGAGAACTTTTATGACCCCTGATAGTTATTTTTCTCCTTCAAAGATATTATTGCATGCACATTTTGCATTTTCTTCTCTTTGCATAAATACTCCTTCCCTACCTCAGAAGAATATGAGCTCTTCAGGGGATACCATAGTTTCATTCTGTCTTTATACTTTCAATGCTTACCCAAACACTTAGTAGGTACTCAATAAATGCTTTTTGAATTGAATTGTTGCTTGATGAATTGAATAAACAGAAACTTTCAAAATAAAAACCCATGAATTATTACTTAACACCCATGAAGCTATCAAAGATGCTAAGATACATACTGCTTAAGTGATTATGGGGAGAAAGATGATTCTTTTGGAATTCAATTCTTATGTAATTTTATTCAATTGTGGAATTTTGTGGTGTAATCATTCTGGAGATTATTATGGATAATACTTTCCTCCTCCAAAATAGGTTACTAAATTGCCGTACAACCCATTTGTCCCACTGTCTGTACTACTTGGGTTATATATCCCAAAGAATTTGTTGACAAACAAAAAATGGGTATGTATAAGCATATGCAAATGCAGCATTATTTGTGTGAACGCAAAGCTGGCAACAAAATATTTGCTTACTGATTGAGATTTCACTAGGCAATAGATTCAGGAAGCAATTCCAAGTTTTAAGAATGGTTTGAGCACAAGTACGGATGCAAGGTGCTCTTCATGGCTTAGTAAATTTTGGTACAACTGTCATAGGATCATAAATTTAGAGTATGAAAAGACCTTAAAGCTTGTTTAGTCCAATCCTCCCAGATTATAGATGAGAATATATTACAGCAGAGAGTTTTTATAGCAGAGAGCTTAAGTCATTTGCCCAAAATAGCAAATAGCAGAGATGGACTTTATGTCATGCTACCTTCCTAAGAAAGTAAACATCATGTTAGGAGATTAATGACTTACCTATATTAATGTGCTTTAGGTACAGTTTATAAAATCTGCAAAAAATACATTGTTGTTATAAAGATGATAAAATAATGATAATGTTCACTAATGAATAAGGGAGAAGGAGGCAGTTTGAGTTCCAAGAGGTATGAGGCTAACAGAATTAATATTAGTTATAGATAGAGGGACATTGAAATGGAAGTTAAGATCCAGCTAGAAATAATGAAAATGTAAGAATACCAGTAATTCAACAGCATAGTGAATGAGACCACACTTTTTTCCAAAACTTTTCCAGAAAATAAAACTTTATGGCCTCCATCATTGACGAGAAGTTTATTTTAAACCTCTACACTAATTACCTCACAGTGTAATAAGACTCATTCAAAATGTAAAAAAAGTATGGAACATGGAATTATATAGTCATGAACTTTATTTTGTTAGGTGATTAAACTTATAAAAATTAATGAAATTCCAAAACTCACAAGACATGCATGTCCACAGTATCAAAACTACAAAAGCCTCTAAAATATCCACCTTGTTTAAGAACATGGGATAGTAGAAATGGAAAATAATGAGTAGAAGAAAACTTTCCACAGAAACAAATATTTAATATATACTGAATATAGATAAAACTCTATATACACATGTATTTGTAAACAATTTCTAGAAAATATGTATACAGATTTCTCTAAAGCAAAAAATCCACTTGCTACCAACTCAAAGCTAAATCTGGATTAATTTTTTAAAAATACCCAATGATTTATATAAAAGATTACTGAAAGCTCAATTTTTCTACATACACAAATATTAGTATCATATAGGTAAAATACCTAATTCCTCTGGTATTATAAGATCATAGGTGTTACATATTCCTGATGAAATTATCTTCCTCTAAAGAATAAACTAATGGAAAATGAAGGAATATATCCAAGCCCACTGGAGAGGTCTCTATCAACCTGAAACCTTGACCACAGGTGTTTTAGAGGTTTTTTAATAGGACTCTATATTACACAACTGAGCCATTATATTCTGTATGATTCTTTGCCTTTAAAAACCTTCACTTCAATTTTGGTAATATTTTGGTGAAGTAGATTAGTATTTCTTACCCCATACACACCACCTCATATTAAAGACAGTCATTGGAAGATATATCTATATTACAGCAATTTCCATAAGACTTCCTCCTTAAAATGGTTATATGTGTGTGTGTATACACACATATACATATATGTACATATATATATGTACACATGTGTGTGTGTATACATTCAGCTTAAGTTACCACATTACCCCCAATATAGAGGCCCAAGTCTTATTCAGCTCTCTAATTGTCCAGTTCTTTTGATATTTGTCAATTCACTGGATGGGGAAAGGTAGGAGGGAGAAAAAATAAACGTTTGATAATTAAAAAAATATATAGATAAGATTACAGACCTTTGCATTTAGTTTAAATAAGATGGGTCACGGGATTTTTAAAAGCAGATTTAAACTGGCCATATTAGAATGGAGCCTTGTTTAAACATTAAGCATTAATTAAGCATTCCATAAATTAAGTATTCCGCACCACACTCCAGACTCACTACAGAACTTCATCTTCTGTGCCATTAGAAACTTCTGCACCCTAGAAACTCATTCCACTCCTGGACTACTCACGTTGGCAATTTTCCCTAACTCTGCAATCTTTGCCTCTGACTGGCTGGTTCCTTCCAGAAGTTCTATTGTAAGGAGAGGGCTGAGACAACCATATCTTCCTTTCTTTTCATGCCGCACTTCTTACTCTCCTCAGGACCATGCCCTGACCCCATGAGTACCCTTTTCTGCTCCCTTTTTACATCATGTCTTCCCCCACTAGAATGCAAGCTCCTGTATCCTCAGTGTTTAGCACAGTGTCCAAAATGAACTACGTTCTTAATGAATGCTTGTTGATTTGATTTGAAGGACCAACTCTTTGATTTTGGCTGAACCATCTCACTTCTTTATAGCTATTACAAAGAAAATATTAAATTCATTGGCAACTCATCTACAATTCACAACTGCCAAAATGTGCCTGAGAAACTGAGTTTAAATGAAATGCCCAAAACCAGTATATGTCAGAGGCAGAAGTTTATGGCCAAAATTGAGTCCAAGATTGGTACTCTTATATACTATGTTACCTCTCTCTCATAGTTGTATAGTTGTATTATTAATATTGAAGGCCAACAGTTCTGCAAATATCTTCTCAGGTACATTGATACAATAGTTAGGCTCCTATCCTATACAGAATAAGAAATCACATATGACATACACAGAATATGAGCACACTGAAAAATCAACATGAAATAGGTGAATGTACCACATTCAGATTGATGTGACCTAAATCATTGATCTCATTTAAGGTTAATGACTAATCTAAGCAAATGTGATTGAATTTCCTTTTTTAAAACTACATTTTAAATAGTCATGAATCTTTTAAATTGTGTTCCACTTTGATAGACCTATTGCCATATGCTGCTTTCACTATGTAATATGAAAGCAGTGAGTTACAAAAATACAAGGTACCTCATGATACACATTTTCGTACAGCAGCTTACTCACATTCTTGGTTCATGTGACCAATCTTTGGGGTTGACCCAAAAAGTTGTTCTTCTCTTTTACTCATGTTTCTCTCATCCACAGCTTGATCAATTCTATACATGATTGTGTTTGTGTGTGTGTGTGTGTGTGTGTGTGTGTGTACAACTGAGAAAAACAGGTCTGTAAATCCCTAGTGCCAATTATTTCTTGTTAAATATAAAGAAAAATAGTTTTAAAATGTTCTACATTCCTACACCAATTTAATGTATTTCATATTATAAGCCAGGAGGATTTTGTTATCCTTTTTAGGGTTTAGTTCCCAGGCTCTATGGCTATAACAATCTCTAGTTCCTAGGTGCTAGATAATAATTCCCAGAATTATAGTGGCCAAAACAATTCCTACTGCAACTGTGCAGTGAGATATGGGATGACATAATGTGATACTATACTGACGATATTGCTGAAGTTAAATTGTGAGACTGTTGCTCACAAGATGCCTTCTTTGTCTGTTGCCCTATAAACAGTGGGCACTGGTCAGTAAGGGGGGAACCTATTTGTGATTTGGGATTGGGGTAATGCATGCAGCAGGCATTTACCTGCCCTGATCAGCCCCTATTAAGGCTTGGGGAGAATCTGTGTTTGCCTCAACCGGCCCCCCTTGAGGCTTGAAGGGATTTAGGGGAGTGCACAAGCTGGAATGCTGTGCCTGTCTCGGCTGATCCCATTGAGATGTAGGGGTAGCTGCCCCACCTTCTCACCAGCCCCTGTGGGAAGGGCGATTAGGGAATGCTGTAGGGTGCTCCCATTATTAGGAAACTAGCTTACTTGACCCCTTATTAAGACTCTGTTCCTGTCTTCCTGCCTACCCAGATCAAGAGCAAACCTGTGCTAGTCCTAGAACACCTGCTAGCAGGCCTCTCATGTGTTTACTGTCTAACAACTGGCATAGTCAGTGTTATTTGTGAAACATATTTCACAAATGTGAAAAATATCCACTTGATGTCTCATTACTATTGTTAAATTAACATTAAATTTTAAATGGATATACCATACATTGTATAGGCTATAGGGCCATTTAAAATACAATTGGCTGAGGTTCCTTCTAGCTATCAAATTCAGTGATGTTCTTTTCTTCCCCAAATACACATATGCATAGGCAAAGTGACATGTGTATTTCCTTCACCACTGCAGGTCACAACCTCTCCATGTCTCTTCATCCTCTGTGATTTGTTCCTCCATATTTTCTCACAAATGCTGTTTAGAGGTGCTACAAGAGGAAATTTATTTCCTTCCTTTTAAAAAAAATTTCAAAAGTAAAAGTGCACTATTTAATTCAATAAACATTTATTAAGTTCTTACTATTTTCCAGGCAGTATGTTAAGATCTGAGAATATAAAAAGTAAAAGAAACATTAGTCTTTGCCCTTAGGAAGCTTACAATAAATACAAGTTAATTACTTTACCTTTTGTGATCACTGCAACCTTTTTATGCTAAAAAAATTCCAATAATCATAATGGAAAGATATCTATTCTCCTTTTGATTGGATTTCATAAATTAGAATGACCAATTTCTGGAAATATTAAGTATTCTTGAAGTACAATAAATAGGGTTATTTAATCTGCATGTCAGTAAAAGTAAACACTTCAGAAGTCAGGTTGTAATCCATCCTAAACAGAAGCTCCATTTTTTCCTTCCTGCTCAATTGAAAAAAAAATTAATTCAACAACTGTCAGCAAGACATTCACTTCTTATGTTTTCCCAATAATGATGATTTATTTCTACTGATCCAACCATACACTCTTATTCATTTTGTGACCAAGGGCTCAGATTTGAAAGGATGCTAGACTGGGTTGAGGGGATAACATGTAGTCATGAAAGCTAACTTGCAGTGAAAGGTTCTGAAATCCAGGCCTTGGATATCATCACAAGGCTTTAACCACAGACAGCCATTTATGACTGAAATTAGAGTTGAACATGTCGGGGAGCATGACCATTTACCCCTCCTTGCTTGTCGTTTTCTGTAATATATATAGTTCAGAAACATAGATTTTTTTAAAGTACATGAACAAACTCTAGACTATTTTGTGATTTCCTTCAGAAACAGCTGAAGGAAGGATTTTGAAAGAGATTTAATTATATGGGAATCACAGAGTCAGCTCTTTCCACCTAACCTTGGCTCAGCGCTCTCCAATCTAGTTCAACTTAGTGAAAATCAATTTTTTTTATTTTAATGGTAAAGAAAGTAGAAACAGTGTTAGCCAGAGTAATTAAATATTTACGACATTCTGATGTGTTATTCTGTGGATATTTCACGATAATTACAATTCACATTTATATAGCACTTCAAAATTTACAAAGTATTTTCCTCATAACAACCTTGTGAAAGATATTATACAAATATCATCATTCCTTCATGCAGATTACAAAATTCAGGTCAAAATATGGCCTGCCCATGCTCTATATCTAGAATATATTACACCTTATTCAAAATACACTCAAGGAGCTCTCTATTTCCTCCAGATCAAATATAAAACATTCTGTTTGGTTTTTAAAGTTCTTCATCACATGGCACTTTCCTACATTCCCAATTCTTAAACTTAATGATCCAGTGACAGTGGTCCTTTTGCTCTTCCTCTGATATATCCTGACTCTATGTCTTTTCAGTGGCTGTACCAAATGCCTAGAATGTTGTCCCTTCTCACCTTTGCCTCTTGACTTCCCTGGATGCCTTCAAGAATGAGCTCATGTGTTACCTTTCCTCGGCTTAACTTACTAACACCAACATCTCTCACAGTGCATTCCCTCTAAGATTACGTCCCATTTATGGTATGTGCATAAAGTTGTTGAAATATTTTCTCCCTCATTAGAATGTGAGCTCTGTGAGTGCAGGGAGCATATTTTTTTCCCTTTCTTTGTATCCTTAGTGCTTAATTGATAAATGCATCATGATGATGTTGATGATAATGATTACAATGTCAATGACAACAACAATGATGCCAATGACCATAAACTCAGGTCCCTGGACTCCAAATCTTGGGTTATTCTTTGTCTATGACGTTATGTTTCCTTTCTCTGAATTATTAGTGTTAAGTTAGTTTTTTCCCTAAAATACTAGCAAGGAAATTATAGCATTAAACCACAAAGATCATACACTATGACCAGATGGGATTTATACTAGGAATGTAGGCCTCTTTCAATATTAGGAAAAATGTGAACATAAATATATCAATAACAAAAATAATAAAACTCATGTGATTATATCAACAGGTGCAGAAAAGGCCTTAGACAAAATAAAACAATCGTGGCTATTAAAAACTCCAGAAAGCATAGGAATATATGAATCCTTTCTTAAAATGAAAAGTAGTAGCAATCTAAAACCAAGAGCAAGCATTAACTATAACGGAGATAAACTTGAAGCCATCGCAATAAATCAGTGGGGAAGTTAGGATGTCAATTATAGCCTCTATTATTCAATTTTATATTAGAAATGCTAGCTAAAGGAATAAGATAAGAAAAAGAAAAATCTCATGAGACGTGACTAATGCAAAGTGAAGTAAGCAGAACCAGAAGAACACTGTACACAGTAACAGCAATATTGTAAGGATGTTCAACTGTGAAAGACTTGGTTACTCAGATCAAGACAATAATCTAAGATCATTCCAAAAGACCCAAGATGAAAAATAGTCCACAAAAATGCTCTATCCTCCAGATAGACAACTGATGAACTCTGAATGTAGACTGAAGCATACTTTTATTTTACTTTCTTTGCTTTCCTTATTTTTTAGTCAGTGTATTCTTTTGCAACATGACTGACAGGGAGGTATGCTTTGTATGCCTGCACATGTATAACCTGTATCAAATTGCTTGCCTTTTCAATGGGGGGAAGGGGGAAGAAAGAGGGGGAGAGAATTTGAAACTCAACATTTTTTTAAATGCTAAAAATATTATATGTGTAACTTGAATATATTTAATAAAATAAGTAAAATATATTACAATAAGAAAAAAAGAACATGCTAACTAGGAAGTGGAGAGGAGGGGAGGGATGGATAATGGAATATGGATAAATAATAGTGAATATGGATAAAAACTGGACAGTAAAAATGCATTGGAGAACTATGATCTGAATTATATGAGCACTGAGACCATGAATCTATCAATTCACAACAAATCACAACAAAGATATTACTGAAATCAGTAAATATATTTTGGATCTTGCAGTTATATTGGGGAAACAATGTAGAAAGGGGGGTTAAAAAAAGCTTGTAGTCAGAGTCTGAAGACCTCATCTTGAAACTTCTAAGTACCCTTTTATAAGAACTTACTTCCCCCATTTAAATCCAGAAAAGTCTCCTAGTTCAACCCTTTGTTTTATAGAGGAGGACTTCTCTAAAGTATAGAGAGGTTAAATGACTTGCTTGAGGTCAGGTAGTTATTAGCAGATAAGAGAATTAAAACCAGAGCCCTTTCTTCAAATACCATCTACTGCATCACGATCTATTTCTCAATGCCTATAACTGCCACTTACTCCAATGACATTGTACCTCATCCCATCTATTCAGCCATAATTTGGCTTGTTTCATTGCAGCCCAATCCCAGTTTCTGAATGGATTTGCCAAATCTACCTCTTCTGGTGACCTATATCTCCCCTGCACATTTATGATATTCTCGAGGACAGCGACTATCTTTCACAGTGCCTAACAAAGTGCTTGGGCCAGTAGGTGTTTATTGCTGTCCAGTCTTTTCAGTCATATCTGGTTCTTCATAACCTCATTTGGGATCTTCGTGGCAAAGATACTGGAGTGCTTTTCCATCTCCTTCTCCAGCTCATTTTACAGATGAGGAAACTGAGTCAAACAGAGTTAAGTGACTTGCCCAGAATCACACAGCCAGCAAGTGTCTCTGGCCAGATCTGACCTCAGAAAGATGAGTCTTCCTGACTCCAGAGTTGGCGCTCTATCCACTGTGCCGTTTAGCTGCCTAGTAGTGTTTAATAAATGTCAATTGCTTAATCTATTTTGTAGTATAGTTATTTGGGCAATATGGCCTCCCTGCCTAGAAGTGAAACTCCTTTTAGGAAAAGAACAAGATTATTCATACTTGCATTCCTTAGTAAATTAGATGGAATAAGGTACTTCTTTGGTTACTAGCATCTTCCCCCTGCCTCCTTACCTAGCCGTAATCACTGAATGAGCACTTCCTCAGTCGAAGTGAGACCTGGGAAAGGCCTTAGCTTAAAAAAGCCAAGGTCTCCCACTGTGTCTAGGGTCATCTCCAGTCGTCCTGATTTATATCTTGCCACAGGGCCCAGATGGCTCCAGAGGAAAAAATGAGGCTAGAGACTTTGCACCATTCTACCTCACTTAAATCCAATTCACTTTCAAGTCATGGCATCACCTTCCTGATATCATGGTCCTCTCAGAGAACAAAGGACAAACAACAACAACAGTATCTGACACTTGTAAAGTGTAAAGTAAGAATGGGGACAAAACTTCCCATGATTTATCTCTATAATACCACAGGTTATCCATGAGCCATTTGAAAAAGCTATGTGAGCTTTTTTTTTTATTTAACCTCATTTTTTGATTCTATCTTTAAAAAAAATTGAATTGATCATTTCAAAACATTAATCAGTTAATACAGAGTAGAATGGTAGGGTATTTGGTCTCACAATCAAATGAGATAATATTTGTATAATGCTTTAGTACAGTGCCTGACACATAGTAGCTATATAAATGCTTATTTTCTTCTCATCCCCCACTTCCTTTCCCATTTCAATAACATGTTAGTCCATTAATATTTCTTTTAATGTAAAGAGAAAATGTGTTATAAAATTTATACACCATTTGGTGGTAGTGGTGATGATGAGTTGATCTGGGGATTAAAAATGGTGTTTTTCAAACCACTCTAGATGCTGGTGAGTATTATATTTCAACTTCCAAGATGTTCTACTTCCTTCCTCAATAAGTTCAGTACCTGACTCACAGACTTTACACACATACACGCATGTACACACACACACACACACACACATCTTCAGAGTAGAAAAAAATCTACATAATTTCCTGGTTCTTCAATCTACTCAGTTTCCCCACAGTCGAAAGTGATATCACAAAGTGATAGTCATAACTTTAGGATTTTGTCATCACCATCAATTTTCCACTTCCATGTTCACAAACTCTGGAATTTCTTTTATCTGATCATAATCCTTTTAACATATCCCTATTCAATTCACTTTTTCCATCACTACAGTGACTATTCAAAACCTTCCCATCTCTCTTCAAGTTTCCCATGGCAGCCTCCCTCTCTAACAACTGATGCCCTTGTCCCATATTAACTGGAAAAAAAATGTGACGCTATTTTCAAAGAATTCTCTCATCCTACCTCCTCATTCCACACTGCAAGCATTTCTTCCATTATCTCATTTTCTTTACTCAGCCCAGTGGCTCCAGTTACCTCAAGGATTAATGTTCATTTTGGCATTTAATGCCCTTCACAAATCTGTCCTTTTCTATCTGTCCAGTGTTCTTACACTTCATTCCCCTCTATATACTTTTAAACAACAGTTGTCATTTGTTGTTCCTCACCACATGCATTCTATCTCCCAATTTTGGACATTTTTTTCAGAGACTGTGCCCCATGCCTGAAATTTTTTCTCTCCTCACATCTGCCACCTGCCTTCTCTGGCTTCCTTCATGTCTTAGATAAACTCTTGCCTTCCATAGGAAGCATCTCCTGATCCCTCTTAATGAAGAACCTTCCTTCCTTCTGTTGATTAACTACAATTTGGCCTGTGTGTATGTGTGTGTGTGTGTGTGTGTGTATACCTTGTTTGAACATGATTGCTGACATGTTTTCTCCCCCATTCAAATGTAAGATACTGAGGACAAAGATTGTTTTTACTTTCTTTTATATCTCTAGCACTTAGCATAATGCCTGGTACCTAGTAAGCTCTTAATAAATATTTGCTTATTGATTATGTTCAAAATACAAATATTTAAAATTAAAGACATGTATTTATACAACTTGATAAAATTATATTCAACTTTGGCATTTATATTATAATTAATCGAGTTTTAATCTGTCAGAGTGAAAGAAATTGCAGAGCAATGCACACACAACTATGGACAGCAACAGAAAGCCAAACAGACAATTTAACACTTGAGTGTTCTCTACCTGCAAGATCTGTGCTAGACTTTGAGGGATATTTGAGGGCAACAGCAAAATAAATGAAATACTCTTTGGGCTCAAAGTATTTATCAACTAAGATAAGAAACGTTTATACACATGCACACATATATTCTAAACTAGAATGTCATTTCAAAGAAGAAGAAAAAATATTATGACAATTTAGATGAAAAAAATTACTTCTGACTAGAGATTAGAAAAAGCTTCATGGAGCAGGCCAAGTCAACAAGAATTATTAAGTGCCACTATATGCTAAGCTCTTTGCTAAGGACTACGGATAAAAGGCAAAGAAACACAAAAACATTCTCCACTGTCAAGAATCTCATATTCTGTCACAGAGAGAAAACATGCAAACAGCTGTGTAGAAAAAAAAGATATACACAGGTAAGGCATTAAAATTAGGGAGGAATAAGAAAGGTTTCTTGCAGAAGATTTTAGTTGAGACTTGAAGAAAGCCAGAAAGTCTAGGAAGCAGAGGTGAGGAAGCAGAGAATTCCAGGCCCCGGGGAAAATCGAGGAACTACACTGATAGATTAAAGGAGGAATGTCTTCTAGGAGAAACAATAAGGAAGCCTGAGTGACAGGCTCATTGAGTACATGGAGCAGAGTAAGTTATAAGATGGTAAGGGGCCAGGTTATGAGGAACTTTTAAGGGCCAAAAGACTATATTTTATATTTAATCCTGAACACAATAAAAGCCACTTGAGTTTATTGAATAAGGGAACTCGTAATACCTGAACTGTAAGAAGATCATTTTAACAGCTGAGTGGAAGACAGGTTGGAGTATATGGAACTGAGGGAACTAATCCCCCCAAATCAGGAATATTTTGCAGAGGTACTATATACTCTCGTTACTATTGGTTTTTATTAGACATCATTTCTCAATATATTTAGTATTCCTTCTTAGCTAATATGCAACATTTGGTTTATTTATTTTATGAAAGTTTTCTTTTAATATCAAATTTTTTCCTAGAGAATAAATTACAATTTAAGAAGGCTGCATAATTTAATATTTGCCACTCATCAACACAGAATAGGCCAGGATTTTAGCCATCATACGGGTAAAAATATATCAGAGGCCCCTATATGAGATCTACAACCACTCAAAAAAGTTCACCCTGAGTATATGCACAGAAAAAAAAAGGGATGAAGGAAGTCTACTGTCTAAACAATAGTATACAGTTAGAAGGCCCATTTTTCTTTGAGTGACATGATGGATGGAAAATGAGTATGATCCAGAACTGAAAAGGAAGAAAAGAATAGGATCTGTTGGTTTTGGGAAATTATGTAGGCTTCCACTGAAAAACAAAGATTCACCTTTTCAGTATCAGCATGCTTCTAAGTGATGCCGCATTGTTATAAGCTAGTCAAGAAATAATACAGAATTAAAATTGCACATCACCCAATGAGGAACAGAGAGAGAAATGGTATACAAGAGTAAGCTATGATATATTACCACTAAAGTAGTGTGCAGAAGAAGCATTGTAAAGGATCCATCAACAACCTACTATGTACCAGGCTCTGTACTAAGCACTATACGTATAAGAAACAAGTAACACAGTCCATGACTTCAAGAAGTTTACATTCTAATTGGGTAAAAACCATATCCATCTTAATGTTAAAGGAAAAGGAACTAGTGTCTAGGAAGACCAAAAAAAGGCTTCATATAGCAGGGTTGTTTGATTTGAGTCTCGAAGAAAAGTAGGGATTCTAAGAGTCAGAAATGAAGAAGGGAGAGAATTCTAGGCCTCTGGAACAGCCGCTGTAATTTCATGGATGATGTAGGAGATGGAGAAACTCTAATAACTAGCAGGCTGGTACATTTGGACAACAGAAAGGGGGAAAGGAAGCAATGTGTAAGGAGAATGAAATAGCAGGAAGGGATCACATTGTGAAGGTCTTTAAATATCAGAGGCTCAAATGTATTTGACCCTAAAGGTAACTGGGAGCCACTGTAGCATATTCCGTGATAATGTTAACCAAAAAAAAATCACGAGTCCATGAGATATGCATTGCAACTGGATTTATTACAAGCAAAATAAACACGCATTTGGAACTCCAGGTACGTAGAATTCAGCAGCACAGGAAAAGACTGTGGAATGCAGGCAGCATCCTAGCTAAACTCGATAACTTTAAGTAACTCCTTTAATTTTGGAGTGGTAGAACCAAAAAAAGCTCAGAGTGAGACACGTTTTCCAACCTAAGACAACCTAGGTGGTTGGAAAGAGAGATCTTTGACAATGAGGTGCAAAGAAAGCCTGGAAGGAGCTCTAGCAGTGGACCTTGGAGCCAGCTGTGACAGCAGGCACAACAGCAGCAGTTCAGGTGCTCTCAGCCCAGAGAGGTCATAATAATAATAATTGGTCATAAGGAGATTATAGGGGATCCTTTGCCAGCACTGGTATAACTGGCACTGTTTCACAGCTCTATTGAATATAAGCAGTTCAGTTCTAGGTCACAGTTTCACAGAGGAGAAGACTACTTATGGTAGGTCACAAGGGAGTATGGGCACTGGACACAGTTCCAGGACCAAGAAAACTAGCACTTGGAGCAGCAGGGGAACAGGGACTTTTCCCAGGTAAAGATCAGAGAGCAGACCAGGCGAGCAGTGATCACACCTCCCATAGGATCACACCAACTTGGAAGCACAGAAAACTTGCAGATCTCCACAACTAATTAGAAAGCAGCAACATTAAAAGCCTGAAGTTTAGGTCAGTGCCTTCCCACCACCAATTGAACAGAGCCCAACTTTAATCTAAAGTGCAAAGTTAAGAAATAGCCTGGAAAAATGAGGAAACATCAAGAACAAAAAAGAACATAACCACAAAAAGACACTACAGTGACAGGGATGACCAAGATACAAACTCAGAAGAAGACAACAATGTAAAAACAGCACAAACAAAGCTAGAAATAAAAAATGCTAATTGGATCCAAGCCCAAAAAGAGTTCCTGGAAGACTTAAAGAAAGTGATAAGAGTGATAGAGGAAAAACTGGAAAAAGAAATGGGAATGATGCAAGAAATTTGTGAAAAGAGAATTAACAGCTTGGTAACAAAAATAGGGAACAAAAAATAACATCTTAAAAAACAAGATTAGCCTAATGGAAAAAGAGATACAAAAGCTCATTGAAGAAAATACTGCTTTAAAAATTAGAATTGGACAAATGGAAACTAATGGCTTCATAAGATATCAAGAAACAACAAAAC
>CM053622.1:268891305-268943866 GCA_028646595.1 Phalanger gymnotis | reverse complement strand
TATCAAAAATGCTCTAAATCACTATTGATTAGAGAAATGCAAATGAAAAACAGTTCTGAAATACCACCTTACACCTATCAGATATGACAAGTGCTGGAGGGGATGGGGAAAAAATAGTTACTCTAAAAAACTATTGCTAGAGTTGTGAACTAGTCCAACTACTCTGGAAAACAATTTGAAACTATGCCTAAAAGGCTATAAAAGCACACATACCTCTTGTCCCAGCAATACTACTACTAGGTCTGTACCCTGAAGAGATTTTAAAAAATGGAATAGAACCTATATATACAAAAATATTTATGGCAGTTCTTTTCGTGGTGGCAAAAAATCAGAAAGTGAGGAGAATTTCATCATTTGGGGAATGTCTTAACAAATCTGTGGCCCTATTTGTGCAGATGATCCTGATACTAATCTTTGCTGTGGTGCTTAGACTGTACAGCTTGATTATGCCTCTATTTCTCTCTATAAATCAGACTCCTTTCTTCTCCCTTCTTCTCAGGGACACCCCCTCAATTCTCATCCCTGCAGTCATGAGTATGATGTAAAGAGCCGTCTTGAACTGCCCATCCTTCTCAATTTACTACAGAGTAAATGGCCTGACACTTGGTTCACTTCTTCAGTCTGTAGTAGATCTTATAAATGCACAATGTCTCAGTGACTTTTCTATTTGTGTCACTACCCCCTGAATTGGACAGCCCCTGCACTGAGGACTCCTAGGGTTAGCCAGGTGGCTATGCAATCTCCCATCCCATTTGCTGTGAGTACTCTGTGAACAAAGACAAATTAGGATGGTTATTTTTCTCTTCACTGGATGTTTATTTATTAATATTTACATGTTCCTAACATTTACAGAGCAAGAATTTTCAATTTCCTATGCTATATATTAATCTTATATATAGGTGAATTAATGTACTATAGAGTTAAATGTCAAGTGCTTAGAATTCCTTGGATGCGATCACTTGAAATTCAAGACTGGAAATTCAATCTTGGAAATTCAAGCTTGTTGTAGTGCACTGGTATACGTAAGAAATGTATGATTGATTTGGAAACATGTTGAACATGTATTTCCAGTGGTGCTGTGGCACTGGGCCAAGGCTCACAGTGATGGTTCCAAATAAAGTTCTGACAACACAACAAAAAAACAAAAACATTTCTATTGCCTCCCCTCCCTCCTTTATTTCCCCCTCTGATGGCTTCTTGCTACATGCTCACTTAAACTGTGGCAAAGGGTAAAGTAGTTTTATGCAGTTTGAAATTAATACTACATTTTGGGTATCTTTCCTTTCCTCATCAAATTCAAGTCATTTCTTTTATAGAACATGGCTCCTATTCAACTTTTGAAATAGATGATTTTCAATGCTTGAATTCTTCCACTAATTTGTTCAATATTAACCTCCAAGTTTACATGATAAGGAAGCTATAGTTTTACAGAAAATATGATCATTTATTTATGCTGAACATTGCATCATCACTTACATATTCATAATACATAAGACCACAATTATGTCTAAGGGTAAGTGGTTTGAGAGGTTATTTCTTAGAATTCTCACTCCTTTTATGATGACTGTTGTTTTATATAATTGTTTAATATTTATAAGGTATCCAAAATGTTTTGGCATGATTTATGTGCATATATATGTATATGCATATGTATATGTGTATATACACACATACATATACACGTGTGTGTATATATACATGTATATACATATGTAATATATATATACATATATGTAATTTTTTTAGTGGCAAGTCACGATCCCTAGACCAGATTTACAAAGGATTACAAGATGCATGTAGAAAATTATGTGAAAAGCCAAAGGAAGAAAAGTAGCATATTTTCAGTAAAAAGGCTAAAGTAATTTCCTTTATTTCCAGTCATCTTGGGCCAAGATATACTATTTAAAGTCCATATCTTTAATGAACAGTTTCAACCCTCAACATGAATAATTTTAGTTAACTGGCCAATCCAGATAAATGATTAGACATATCTACGGATCTGACCGTATTTGGGTTCAATTTCTGCCCCCCCCCCACAAGACTGTGTGACTCTGGGCAAGTCACTTAACAACTCAGTGTCCTAGACAACACTCTAAGAGTATATGTTACAGAGAAAGTGCTTACCTAATTGGCAGAAGGAAATTTCTTCACCTGGCATTTCCTCATACCAATGCAATTGCAGCTCCACACCTTTTCTCTATGCCTATCCCTATCTCCATCCTCATCCCCATGCCCATCACTGTCTCCAATCCCTTCCCTTTCCCCTATCCTAATTCCCATCCTAGTCCCCATGCTTATCCTTATCCCTGCTGAACTGACATATTTGGGCCAAATTTCAACGTGTCATAGAAGTAGCACACAGTTTGTACATTCTGGAATCTAACACAAGTTCCTTTTGCAAGTGAAGCAGGGTTTTGTTTTTTAATAGACATAGCTTCAATGGGTCTCCTTGGTTCTGAATGAAACCCAATTTAGTTGTACTGTGAAAGTTCATGCTTCAACAAGCCCTTGTCTTCCCAGTTGCTAAGGTCTGGTGGTCCTGTCTATAATACACAGCTGCTTTGAGAGGCTGTATCTCAGAAGTAGTCAGAAAAATGTATTTTCATATACATTGCAGCATAAAGAAATCACTGTAGTGTACATTAATGCCATTTATGGAGCAGGATATAACATCAAAAACAGGAAATAACAATTGAATTTCCAGTGCCTATATTACTCAAAATATTTATAGTCTCTCACTGCTGAGAATATGAACTGGAGATAACTGTCAGAAATAAGATAACCTTAGGGGAAAAAAAAAGTAGAGATCCCTACACCTGTAGATTTAAGCCTGACCTTGATTTTTCTGGAGCTAAAGGAGAGCTGAAGTCTTCATGGAATCAATCAATAATCATTTATTAGGTACCTCTATGTGCCAGGCATTGTGCTATTTGCTGAGGATATAAAGAGCCTATAATCTAATATCAAAAGTCATCATGTCTTTGTCCTTGAGGTTTTCTTTCAGCTTCAAAAATTTCCTCCATCCCTCTTGACCCTCCTTATATTCTTTCCTTAAGAAAGGGAAGAAGCTAACCTTTAGAAAACTTTTAAAGTATCCTGTGAGCTTTGTCACAGTCTAATAATGGTGTATCAGATAATTCCATTCCTTTACTGCCAAATTCAATTCAATTATTTATTAGTCATTCACTGTGCTGTCCTATTTGCTTGAGTAAATCTCAGTAAGGTTAAGTTCTATTGGGAGGAAATTTTTTCCCCTTCTGGAAATACACATTTGCTTAAGTGGCTGTCTTCTCACCACTGTTTGGCAAAATGCATCACAAACAAAGCTGCTTATGATTTGGCAACTGCAAATATCACATAAAGTTATTTCAAGAATTTTAGACAAAAACAACTTCGGTTCAATTAAGTTATGTGAATAATGACCTAAACATCAAATTTTATGAAAGAGTGACCCGAAGGAAATACTTTGTCACATTTACATATGTTTTGTTTAAAGATACTTGTTTAAAGATATTTTAAAGACATTTAAAGATAATGTTAATGATGATAGAGAAGGAGCCCATTATGAGATTTCCTCCACAAATGAAAACTACAATCTGGTCTGCACACTTTTCAGTACCTAGGACACTAAAAAGTTGAATGATTTGCCCAGTCATACATCAATGAGACAATGTAGACCTTCATAATTCATGTACTTTCAACATGAAAGAGGTCACATTGGTTACGATCCTTCCCTAAAGTCCTACTCTGGTCAGTGCCTCATTGTGGTGCTGAAGCGACTGTGGATTCTCCAAACCTGATCCAATGAAATGAAAGCTTGCTTATATCCTTCCAAGCTGGAAAGACTCTGGGTTTGGTTCCATCAGTGGACCATATGTGTATCTATTTTCTAAGAACAAGAATACCTAAATTAGAGATTCTCAGCAGTGGACCGGAAACTACTGATTATTTTTAAAGCTACAAGAAGTCATGAAAGTCACCTATTACAGTATAAATGAATTGTCAATAATTTGCATAAGACAAATGATATACTGTTATTGCTGTTTTCCCTGAAACTGAGCACCTGTGCCTATGTTTCAGCTAATATCCATATGCATAGGGGAAGCAAATGATCAGTAAAATTATGAGTTATCAGAATGAGGCAATTAATATTCATACATGATATTCTTTTGTGATTTACTTAAGAAGTTATAAGGATATTAAAATCTACTACCTTTTCCCCTACTATGCTGCCTGCACTACAATCATCTTTTTCATCCTCTCCAACTCTAATTTTGTATTTCATTCCTGGGGTGCTGGACTCTTACTAAGTCAGTTTTAGCTTTATCTTGCCCAGAATCAGGAAGCTACTAGGGAGCCATCTCTACCATATGCTGTAGGGAGTGAACGACTATGCCTTTCATCTCCCTTTTAAGTATATTCTTCCCACATTAGACTATAAGCTCTTGAGATAAGGGGCTTTCTTAGTTACATGGTTTACATCTTCAGGGCTTGGCACATATTAAATGTTGATAAATATTTATTCCCTCCTTCCTTCCTTCTTTCTTTCCTTCCATAATACAGGCTTATATATTTAAGTATAATTTTACAACATAGTCAAAAATACGTTTAGAGGATAAATATCTTCAGAGTAAAGATGTGGTACCAGAAACAATAAAACAGTCCCTAGTTAACAGTCACCTGGGTTTTCAAGATTTAGACTGGCTAAATGACATTGCATATATGTAACTGGTCTTTGTAGACATAACATTGAGGAAGATAATTGATCAGAAATGTGTGCTATAATTTCCTATCATAGAGACAAAAAAACTTATTTTTAAAAATATATTATTTAAAATAATTTGTAGAATGTCCTATTTTTTCATATTTCTATCATAATGATTTGTACCTCAAACACAAAAATGACAAATTACGTAAGATTTGTTTTGAAAACCAAAGCAGAGCAAGAAAACTAGGGGGACTACATGTTATTATAAGCTTCCAGTATTATTTGAGTGTATCATTGAATTAGTCTATAATCTTTCACTGACTTCATTAAAGCCGGGGTTTCTTAACAATTTTTATGGACTTTTTGGTAGTCTGGTTGCCCTGTGGGACCCCTCTTAGAATAATGTTTTTAAGTGTATAAAATAAAATACATACAGTAACAATTTTATTTTATTGAAACCAATTATATTGAAATACATTTGTCAAAATATTTAAAAGTTCATAGAACCCAGGTTAAGAAACTCTGCTTTAAAGTTATGTTAAGTGGTCTTAAAAAGCACAATTGGTTTGCTTAAACATAAATGTTATTCACGGTTGTAAGTCCAGATTCTTTCATAAAATTAGGGATAATTTCAAAGTCATAAAGATGAATGTAGTACTTTGTAATTCTAATTACTAAAGCGTATCTTGATAATCATGACTAAGACAATTGAAAGGCGAAAAATATTTAGAACTTGTGAAATACCATGATTTCTAGAGATGTAGCGCGTCAGGTAAAGAAAAGAAAGCATTTATCGACTCAGTGCTATGGTCATCCACAGCAAAACCCAAATATAGCACTAACATAAATCTTATGTGGGAGATATTTCTCCATTTAATTCTACCAGAAATAGACATTTAATTGAAACACAGGCTGGTGCTGTACATGACTCCCTTTTGCTAATTGGTCTTTGGAGACAGTTAGGAGTTATGCCAATTATCACCTGCCTAAATCCCCCAACAACAACCAAAAAAAGAAAACTAATAAGGTCACCTTCTCCTTCCACTAATGAGCAGTGCTAAAGAGTGTCAGTTGGAAAGGTGTGAATGTTCATAGCGTGGTCTTTAGACCTCCTAACAGAAAAGAATCGCGGTGTTCAGTCACATGCCATCAAGGCACGTGGCCTAACTTTAATACGATTAGTGATGTTATGGTCACTTAAAAACAGACTCTTAAATTTGTTTTCTTCGGCACAAAGTGAAAATAGAAAATTGAAGTGTAGGTGTAAATGTCCTGTGTAATTTATTTGAGTCAATATCTTTGTAGGGTATTTGAAACAACTGATGTATAAGCTGGGTTGATAAATGCTTTTGTATCATTCACTAGAAATAATCATAGATATCACATATCTTTCTTCAAAGACTAACATATTAGTTCATGTATTTCTACATTAAGGTTGTTACAGAATATGTACAAACAACAGAAACAACAACTGAACTATATTTTTATTCAATATTATGGCTGCACTCAGTAGCAGTTTCATAAACACAGTTTTATTCAAAACTACCTACAGTGACTTTCAGACTTGAAACATTCTTGAGTAGAATGACACATGAAGCCATTGGGATTTTACCATTAGTCGTAGAGAAATTGCTGCGATATCTTCTGATATCTTCGTTTCAGATATGTCATTTCTCTATAGCTTTGAAAGCCTGAAGGCATAATCCTTCCAACCCTAAGCTCTCATTTGGTTCTGCTGGTTAATAACAGATTTTCAGAACATAGAAATAGTTGCTGTGTAAGAAAACACTGAACTGCAAGCATAATTATTATGCAATTCTTTATAAAGAAATGCATTATTTACTGATTATTTGAGGTTGGGATTTTTTTTTTTTTACCAATATTCGGATACTCACATTTTCAAACTAGTTTCAAAAACTAATTCTATTTACACACAGTTAAGTGTTATTGTTCCCATTTTATAGACTGTTAAACTAAGAAACAACCCATAAACTGTTATTAGTGTTCCACAGTTCTTCATTATTGAAGTTAAAAAGTATGTATCTACTCTAAATAATAGATGTCAATAACTATCCACTCTTTTCTGAACCTTCTTCTCTGAAAATAGAATCAACCATTTTATTTTCTAATTAGTTTCCTTTCTTCTGAATGATTCACTCAGTGATTTTACAGCCTTGGGAAAGAATATGTCAGAAGCTTTTCTGTGTAGGTAGCTGTGTACACAGAAATATATGGGCGGTTTTGGATAAAATGTTTTCATTGTTCAAATTTGTTTATTGTGGTAAATTAAGAAATCATATTTTTTCATATATATACATATATATTGCATGTTATACACTATCTACGTATATGTAAGTGTATATTGCATACATATATACACACATGCTCTGGAAACATAGACTTGGACACATAACATAAACAGAAACATAAACACAGAAACATTTGCTTGGGGAGGGGAGTTCCCAAAGCATGTTTTTTCACTGTTCAAATATTTCCAGTGTGGTAAATTAAGGAATACTACATCTTAACTAAATAAGGATTTATGTGTGTCTAAACAAGACATACATTTGATATAACTAATAAGACAGATGGGAAAAAATTTCAAATGGAAATCACTTAACATTTTGATGGCTTTGATGGGAAAATGTTGTTTTAACAACATGACACAAAATAAAATTAATGTAACACTGAAAAGCTTATCCACAAAGTAGAGATTAGACAGAAAAGAGAATCCAAAGCTGAAATGCAGGTATGATAAACACGAATTCTACGATCCCCACCAGACAAATCTATTCCTTTTGTTACATTATAGTTGAAGTATTGGACATAGGTGTCTTTGATGCATCCACATTGGGGTTATTTGTGTATAAAACAGAGATGTTGGAAGACATGAGATATAAATGGGTATTTTGATGGAATAAAATGCCTCCAAACACAGAAAATGATGACCACATCAAAACAAAAAACAAAACAATATTAACAAAAATGAAATTCCAACTAAAGGGAGGGCACTGAGGGAAAAAAGTAAAATTTGAAGATAAAAGAGGAGTCTCAAAACCTTAACATACTAATTCTAGCAAGTCATGTGAATGACAATGAGACACACTTATTTTGTTTTAGATAATATTTTCAAAAACTTAGTTGAAGACCAGGGCTATGTTTGATTTTTTTTAAATGGAAGTATTAAGGCCTAAAGTAACCTTACAAAGCACATCAAATACTCAATTTGAAAAGCCATTCCTCCAATAACAAAAGGAAAAAAAACACCTATAAAAGAAAAAAACCAAGTCCCACGAGTAGGGATTATATATATTAAAATGCCAATCTTCATTAGCTCCTCAGTGTTTTCTACTTCTTTACCCCAACTCCTAAGGAATTTCAGTGCACTGTTTTGTTTATGTTTGAATCATCCTTTCATATATTAATCATTCATTGAGGCTCTTTAAATATTAATTTTAAAGAAAATTTGATAAATAGCTTTCAAGTTGTATTTTTGTGAGGTTAGACTTTTCTAAATTATATATTGATCCCAATTCTCCTACTGTATGTAAAACACATGAACAAGTAGGTGAAGTTATATAGAGCAAAGATTCTATGACCACACATAAATCACTACCCCATCCTTCTATCATTTTCCCAGGTGCCTACTTGTGCTTAATGTAGACAAGGTGGTTGAATCTGACTCAATCTACCTAACTGTCAGATTCAGGGGTCATATATGAAATGCGTCTCATTAAGTTAAATCAACAAACATTTATTAAGTAGCAGCTATGTGCCAGGTACTATGATAAGTCCTGAGGAAACAAAAAAGAAGGCAAAAAAAAAATTTGTTTTGATGTGGCTTACAGTCTGATAAGACAATATTTGTTCAAAGTTGCAAAGATATGTTATAAGTAGGAGATGGATAAATTGGAGGTAATGAACAAAGGGAATATACTAGCATTAAAGAAGACTGGGAAAGACTTCATATAGAAGATGAGGTTTCAGTTGGTATCTAAAGGAAGCCAGGTGATGAGGATATAGGGGAAGGGAGTCCTAGGAATGAGGGACAATTAATGAAAATGCACAGGGATAAGAAATGGAGAGTTGCATGCAAAGTTTGGACTCCCCACCTTCTTCAAAGCAAGAAGAGGTTTTATTTCACATAACCTCTTTGGGTCCAAATTCAGTAATTATAATTTCACAATATTCAGTTTTGATTGTTTTGTGCTTCCAGTAATATCAAAATAAATTTTGTAATCTTTTTCTATATTGTCCTTCTGTCTCTGCTTACCTTACTTTTCATGAGTTTATATTACTTTCAATGCTTTCTTGTACGTCACATTTGTTATTTCTTATATCATAGTGATATTATATTATGTTCATATACTGCCTTTTTTAGCCATTTTCCAATAGCTGTGTACCTACTTTATTTCCAGTTCTTTAATATTACAAAAAGGGTTTAATATTTGATGTCTATGGATATTTTCTTTTTGTCACTGATTTCCTTGAGATATAATCCCAATAGGGAATTTCTGGGCAAAAAGCTAAGGATATTATTTTCACTTCAATTAGTCCAAAATTGTTTTCCATAATGATTGTACCAATTTACAGTCTCACCAATTACTGATTATCATGTCTGTCTTTGCACAATTTCTCCAACATTGGCAATTTTTATAATTTGTCATTGTTGCCAATGTTTTTGCATGTGAGGTGAAACCTAATGGTTCTTTTGATTTAGATTTATTAGTAGTAGTAACTTGGCCATATACATTTGCACATGTAGAATAACTGTTTATGACATTTGAGAAATGTTTATTCCTATTTTGCCAATTATGTATTGATTAATAGCTTTCGATTTTTTATTTCTGTGACTTGTCAGTCAGGCAGTGAAGAGTTAGTAAGTGCCTACTTATGCCAGGCACTGTGCTAAGTGCTGAGAATACAAAGAAAGCCAAAAGGAAGTGCCCGTTTTCAAGGAAGTCACAGTCCAATTAATAGGCAACATACAAACGACTATGTACAAATGAGTTAAAAAAGAGGATAAATTAGAAATAATAAAGACTTCTTGCAGAAGGTAGTATTTTAGCAGAGTGTCTGTGGATGAATAAGATGTCAGAAGATTGTAAACATACGTGAGACAGTTTACAAAGGACATTGAACACCAAATAGAAAACTTTATATTGGATCCTGAAGGTAATAGGGAGTCACTGGTGTTTAATGAGTAGGAAAGTGATATGGTCAGGTGTGAACTTTCAGAAGATAGCTTTGACATCTGACTGGAACGTGGGCTATAAGTGGGGAGAAACCTGTGGCAAGGAGAACAATTAAATGATTACAGCAATACCTGCAATAGAAATAGAGAAGTGAGGAAGAAGGGAGATTCCAGGGGAAATAAAAGGAGGTCACTTTAGGACATGTTGAGTTTAAGCTGTCTATAGAACATGCAGGTCAAGATGTCTAATGAGCCGCTGGAAATATGAGACTGGAGGTCAGTAGAGAGGTTGGTGCAAAATAAGGAGATTTGAGAATCATCAGCACAGAGAAGACAATTAAATCCATGAGGTAGCAAGGGTAGCTAGGTGGTACAATAGATAGAATGCCAGGCCTGGAATCAGGAAGATTCATCTTCTTGAGTTCCAAACTGGCCTCTGACACTTACTAGCTGTGTGACCCTGGGCAAGTAATTTGACTCTGCTTGTCTCCGCTATTTTTTCACTATAATACAAGGTAAGGTTCTCAGCTAAGAGACGGAATAAAGTGCTATGGGAGGTTTGACAAGAGATAAGAAGGTTTGGAAAAGCCTCTAGGATTAGTGAGTTAATGTGTCAGTTAATCAGGGGTAAAAAAAAGACTGCTTCACTGAGGGCCCATTTGAGAGTATGTAAAAAATTTTTAGGGAATCCAGTCAGTTATCATAGTTTAATGATTTACTTCAGTTTTGTTCAACAGTCAGTGAATAAGAGGAAAGGAAGCAGATCGTGGGAGTTATCAAGGGCTAAAGCGTGGGGAAGTAGATTATGGAAAATACAATCTGAAGAAGTAGGAGGCAAGGGTGTTTGAGGGAGTATCAATATATATGTGAAGTTCCCTAGTATTAGGGCTAGAGTTGAGGAAGAGAGAAAGATATAGAGCCAGGCAATGAAACTAATGAAGAAAGAAGGGGAGTGTCCAGGAGGTCAGTAAACAACAGCTACCAACATTTTGATTAGGTTGTAGATACGGATTGAGTGACCTAAGAGAGGTTACTGATAGTGGTGGAAGGTGAGCTTGGATGTGGCAATGGAGAAGAAGGAGATTTCAAACTCCCCCACTTTGACTAGTGAGTCAAGGGGAATGAATGATTGTACAACAATTGCTGGAAAAAGTTGTCAGGGAGGCTGGGTCATCAAGAGGCAGCCAGGTCTCAATGAGAGCCAGAAGATGAAATGAGTAAGAAAGGAAAAGATTTAGCATGAAATCAAGTTTGCTACTTATGAAGCAAGCAGTATGGAGAGCATAGTGGAAGGGATGAATAGTTTTAGAGGAGGATGAGGAGAGAGGTGGAGTTTGGGGAGGTAGAAATGGGGAAGAGTGCAGTGGTGGACAGAGAGCAAGGTTTGAATAATGACAAGTTTCAGAAACATGGGATAGAGAGTATATGACTAAGTAGGAGTTCGTTGATCATTGATGAATAAGTTATAGTAGGTTATTGCCATCCTAGAGGAAGTCTATGTATATTGGATATCAAACTCTTAACAGGGATCCTTGATACAATTTTTGTTTTGCTTTTTTGCCCATCATGCATTTTTATCTTCAATGCATTAATTTTGTTCATGCAAAAGTTTTCTATTTCATGTAATTAAAAGGAATATTTTCTTAACTCCCTACCCTCCATTATTTAATTAAGAATCCACCCTTCCCCTCAATTTTTTATAGTATAATTTCTAACATTCAAGTTACATATACATTTATCTTGGGATGGGTGTAACACATTGGTCTAAATCTAATTTCTGCCAAACTGCTTTAAATTTTCCCTAAAATTCTTATCAAAAAGGGTATTCTTTCTCAGTTGACTTATGTTTTCGGGTTTTTCAAAAACTATTATTGAGTTTCAGTGTATTAATTTAGGTTACTTCTTTCAATATCTTCTAAGAGACATCTTTTTATAGATAATGTTAGTCAGTTAGAGGAAGCTTTACTGCCTTTCACAGGGCAGGACAGTAGTTGGAATTTAAAGTTCTTGATTTTTCTTGTATTATCTAGCCAATGGACCAAAACTGGCCAATGATAGCATGGTTTTTTAATTTTTATGTTCTGCGTCATTTGTCAAATTGATGAGAATCAACTTGGATTTTGCTTGTGTCATTTAATATAGTTGGCAAGAAGTTATATTTGCCCTCAAAAATACCCCTGGCTCCTACACATATATTAATTTTTGTTTAGTCCCTATTTTTAAATTTGCTGTCACCTATTCAAGCACATACTGATAACTATGAGACATTTCACGGGATAATTTTGAGAACATACGTATTTTCTATCTAAGTTTATACCAAGATTATGCCTAATGTTCTTATTGTGGGACATTATGTAGAAAAACATGAAATAACCAGCATTTGAAAAGTATTAGGCCAAAATAGCTTATTTTCTCCTATATCTACTGCACAGCTAACCAGCAAATGCTACATTTAATCTCTGAGCCTGATCAACTACAAATCTATACAAAACTAGCCAACAGATGATGTTTGATTTAATTGGATATTTTCTCAACGTAGAAATACTCAAAAGAAAAGTAATCGATTCAATTAGTAGTCATTAAAACTACATGTATTATGTTGAATTTGCAGCTATTACTTATTTTGATACAGTTTCATCGCATGAAGAATTCAGACACAAATTAATAAAAGTTTCTCTGTAGGTACACCAGTTAGAGAATACATTTATATTAATATACCCAGAGTGATACTTTTTATTAATCAGGAATATAAAAGGCTATAGTGGAAAACAGGCTTATATGTGATATACTCAATTAATTAACAGTTTTAATAACTAGGCTTTTAGCAAGATTGAAAAGTGTGTGAAAGTGTCAGCAATGATTTTCACAATATCCTTTCTCTTCTGTTCCCATCGGGAGCTTCTCATGTGTCCTACATTAATGAAACTATCACTAAATTTGTCATACCAGAGTAATTCCTATCTAGGCACTAATTTATCTAAGCTTTCTGAGAAAGACTGCTATTTCCCATGTTTTTAAAAGTGACTTTTGTTGCTAATAAGCAATTTTTACAATTAGAAAAATCTTTACGATGTCTTGAATCTCTTCTTCAATACATATTTAACATCTTTTGTTCTATGAAAATTGTAGCTATTTACATTTAAAAGAAGCATTTACGGATTACAATAAAGTTGAAAAGTTATTTAGGAACCCCGGATTCACACAGATTGACCATTTGAAAATAAACCAAATAGAACAGAAATCCGAGTCTTATTAATGACTCATAATCATTCATTATGATTTCTAAACAAGTTACTATCATGCATCATAACAGATATAATAATTAATAGTCTGAAGATAGTCAACTTAGTGGTGCTAGAGTCAATTATAAATATGGGCACACATGTTATTATTCAATTATAAAATGTTAATTTACCTAAGCAATAGCAATAGTAGAAGAGATGGACCAGAACACTGACGACATGTTCTCTACTTCTTTTCTTATAATTGTTATTAGAGGTACCTACTACTTACCTCCTTTAGATTTAGCCTAAAAGCCAAAAGAAAAAATGAAGAGGATTTTGGATTCATGAAATTATTCCACTTTCACGGAGAAAAGTCACTCAGAGTGAAATTTGCTTGCTCCTCATCCCCATACCTATCATTTGATCCTATTCAGGTAAGAGTGTGAAGCTGTGATAATTCACATTTGAATTGCACCTGCCTAAAGGGCGCAAACAATTTGGAGTATTACTTTCAGGAAAATTATTAATAGAAGGAGAATTATTCCAATATGAATTTATGTAGTGGGATAGTTTACCCATGTATAATAGGTCACACAGATTTAGGAACTTAATCAGAAAATTTAAAGAAAATGAAAAATGCTAATCTAATCCATCCTCCAGACCTCAGATAAATGATTTGGCCAAAGCAATCGGTAAGTGAAATAAAGCTAAGCCTTCACCTTTCCTGTTTATGAACCCTAGCTACTGGGCTATGAGGATTCTCTCAAATCACTCTCCAAAGTGAGACTGTGGCATGGGGAAGGTGGGGCAAGATAGAGTGAAAGGAAGCATTTTTGCCTTAGCTCTTCCACAACCTCCTCCACAGGGTCATCTTTTCATCCCTGGTAGCTCTGGAAGAGAGACAGGAAGTTCTGTGGGAACATGAGAAGGGGTGGTCCAGGAGTACAGCACAGCAGCAGTGGGCTGTGGCAGTGACAGTTATGGCACAACAGAGGTGCCAGCAGCCCAATACCCAGAGACAGTAAGAGGACTGAACACTTGGGTAGAAAGGGATCCTAGGTGACTCCTGTTAGTATACTAGCACCGAGATCAGGAACTGGTGAAACAACAAAGTAAAACATATGAAGTGTTCGAAGTTGATTTTCTAATGCTCTTCCAAGTCTCAAAAAATCCTATGCAATGACTATTTCATTTGCTTTGACAGTAACATATTCATGTGTTTGTGTATTAATGATATGCGTTGAACTACGTAAACATTCACTACACCAGAGAAGGATCCCACCTAGTCTATATTCCCACTGTCTGTCTGTAAATAGGTAGATAAATATATACACTAATTTGTGTGTTTGCCTCATTAACATTCGTTTTAATTAAGAATTCCTATTTTCATAGTATTTAAAAATTTACAAAGTATTGTTCTTTGAAGTAATTAATGCTGTTACTATTGTCCTCACTTTAAAAATGAGGAAACTGAAGCTCTGATAAGGTAGTTCAATGATGATCATGAAGCTAATAGTGTCTAACAGAAATTAATTCAAAGTCTGACTTCAGGTCCGGTAGTCCATCTATTTACACCACGCTGCCACCAGAATAAAGAACTTTGTTTGGATTTAGAGCTTAAACTTCTAATGTTACTAAATATTCAAATTCCATACACATCTTATAATGTAAAGTAAATCTATTCACTACAGTGAGTACTTTTCACTGAGTAATATTAGGTCTTTGTTAAAATTCACAGGGAACTAGGGGTATGATGGTGAAAGTCTACAGCACATGCTCCTAGGGAGCCCAGGACTGGAAGTTCTCTGGGGCTTGGGAGTTCCAAGTTCAGGAATATGGTGTGCTCCAGAAAGGGGCAGGGATGGGACTTGGGGGGGAGGGGGTAGGCATACCATGCTGTCTAAGGAATGAACTGTCCTTGCTCAGAAACAAAGCAGGTCATGATTCCCTGAAAGTGGGATCAACACTGGTCCCTAAACTTAAAGCCTGAGCAAGATTAGTATAAAAAAATAAATAAAATAAGTTCACAGGGAACGTGTTAAGTAGGTTTCATATCGAAAAGTTTATGTTTTCATTACAAAGGGCTTTAAAATTTGAATATCTTATTTTCATTCTCAATATAATATCCACATAGGTAGTTCATCAAAATTCAGTTCAGATATTATTGCCAGGTACCAAAATAGCTTGTCATATACAAACAGAGCTCATATCATTGGTCCATCCTCTGAACAACAGGAACCTTGAGTTGTTTCTGTTGCTGATTTCTTTTGCTTCATTTTCCCCCAGAATTGATAGGTATATATTTATTCAGTATCTCTCTCACTCTCCCTTCCTATTTCTAATCCAATCCCCTTACCTTTCCCTTTCCTCCCTATGCCCCCTCTTTCAAAAACGCGCGTGTGCGCGCGCGCACACACACACACACACACATGCAAGCGCGCGCACACACACACACTCATTTGAAGATCATATTGGTTTATTGAGATAGTTGTCTGGGATGAAGTCTCTGGCAACAGACTTTGAGTCATGACCTTGGCCTCATTAGCACCACACTCAGATAAAGCAAGCTAATTAGTTCCAATTACACAAGAAACCAGATTGTAGTATTTATAGAGACATGAACTTTTTCACCATGAGACAACAATAGTACACTGGATCAGAACACTGAGTCCCTCCTAACGTGGAGATTCAACAATAAATCTATTTCCTGGCTTCCAAGTCTCCTATGTTCTTAAGGGCTTAGGATTCATAGGCTTACTTATAGCAGAAGTGAATATATCTACTAAATCCCATTTCACAGCCTCTTCCACCGCCTTTCAAGTAACTCAGCCTCTTAAAGGATCGGTAGAATTTTCTCAAATATCTCCTTCTCCCCCTTCTGTTATTAGGGTTAGAATTCATTAGCGTTGCTTTTAGCAAAACACAGAAGCTTTTCTAGTGTCAGCTAGTCCTTAGTTTATTCATTATGATTCTATACTTGGAATTTTAGTCATCTCTTCTCTATAGAGAGTCTCAACTTTTTTTTTTGTTACAGATCCATTCCAATCTAGCAATCTCATAAAGCCCACAGATTCCACCTTAGCAAAATGTTGATGGTTTTTTTGTTTCCCTTCATAATTGAAAATGCTAACTTTTAGTTACAAATTAGTGAAGATAAAATTGTGTTTTTCCTCAACCAAGTTTATTGACACTCTGAAATATATACCCAACTGCCTTAGGGGTCTATATAAGCAGGATAAGAACCCTAGTATAGAGTCTCTCTTCAATTGGCCCTGAAAAATAATTGGAATCATTTGACAACTTTGAAGTATTAAGTTGTATAGATACATCCAAAAAAGTTTGTCTTCTAAAAATTTTCTTTTGGCTATCAAGAAAATATGGTTTCCTCACACTTTCCTGCAATGAGGAGACAAGTAGTGATGGGAATTTTAGGCTTCCTCAACAAGCAAGATGAAAGAACACCTATAAAGAACAGAGAACTAGACACAGAATCAAGAAACCTAGCATGCAAAACTCACATCAAATACTAGTGTAGTATGATCATCTAAACTCTTTGGGCCTCAGTTTCCTCATTGGTATAATGCCACTGGAGTCAATAATTTCCAAGGTGTTATGGAAGTATTTTGTTTTTACATTATAAACATTTATATTTATGATCATACTACCTTAATTTCTTAATGTTTATAGTTTCCTAAACTATGACATCTGATGTCAAGGAGAATAAATTATTTATCTCTGTCTCTCTAACAGTACCTAGAACATTGCCTTGCAAATAGAGAATAAGTGTTTCTATAATTTGAAATTCTGATTTTATTTTTCAATATTATATACTGTCAATTCTTTTGACTATTACAGTTGATCAGATCCACATGATTAATAAGCTAAAAACTATTTGGCATAGGGTGGCAGGAAAAAATTCATCTAAAGGAAAATTCAATTTATAAGTAAATTTCAGTGAATACCTTTTGTCTCCCACAGCATATTTTCTATTTTCAAATTATCTGTGGGTATAGTGGAGAGGTGGGGCATTGAGGGATGAGAAAATGATAGATAATTCAAAGATGACATAAGAGAAAAAGGAATGATCATAACACAAAAATGGGTTTGAAATGGATTCAAGCTATTACTTCCTGCTAGTCTGGGTGAATACTTTGGGGCTCATCTCACTACAGTTTCCAAAGTGTGTTTAGTCAAGAAAGATGATGAGAATTGGGTGAAAAACAGGTAAAAGCACATTATTGAAATGACAGTCTTCAAAAAGAAGTACAACACTGAGAAAACTATATTGCTAAATTATGATTTCTTTCCTATATCCTGAAAGTAAATATCTGAAATAAGAAGCAGTGATTCATGAGACAAGTACATCATATCTGATTCAGACTGTTTCTCTACCAGTCAATCAGATACCCATTTCTTACATGTGAGAGATGAAAACTTTCCTATCATTTTGTATTGGTGATCTGCTTTGCTTTTCAGGTATTCTAGGGATAAATTAGTATTGGCCTTCAGCATCTGAACTTCTGGAATGCTTATAACAATAAACTATGGTATGATATCTCTGTCATTAAAATAGTTACATATAGGCCATAAATGTCCTATGCTTTATTTCCAATTTGAAACAATAATCTCAATGCAAATCAGGCAAATCAGGAATTATTTATGATATACATATATATACATATGAACATGTATATATGTGTAATCTCAAATGCAGTGCCACTCATTTAAAAAGTATTTAGTAAAAGTGTTGAATGAACATATTTGCATATCATTAATTTTAAGAATTATACCTAAGAATACATTCATATACTTATTAATTTTAAGAGGTAAGCCAATGCATTCTCTGTCAGGATTTCTTTCATCTCTCTTACTGAAGAAGCTTAAAATTCTTATTGCCACGAATCGATTCATTTCAGAAAAGTGTGGTTATCCACCACTTTAAATTTATGTGGCAATAAAAATTATATAAATCCTTACACATCTTATATATACACATCTGCATTTAAATATATAATATATAACATAATTCATGTTTGTGTATATAGTACATATATACATCATCCCTAGAACTTAGTATAAATGTTTATTAGCTGATTATACATGCATATATACAAATAATAAATACATACACACATTTACACATACGCATGTTAGCATACACTTATTTGAATGAAACCTCTGATTTCATCGGTATAGGGAATACCAAGTGAGGAACTTCCTCCATCAATTCAGATCAGTACTTGTTTGTACACTGTACTCTTAGACAGTGGCATGCAGACACTGTATAGTAACGTGATTCATGTCTGGTCATATAGGCAGTATATTTGTGAGAAGCAAGACTTGACTCAAAGATGGGCTTTTACCTTATAGCTATGCTTTTCTCCAGACCTTGCCATACACTTATGTGTGGAGACACACATGTTACAAAGATCTATGCAGATTCTATCTGAATTATACCTATGTGTGTAGAATATATATATATGTGCATATATATATATATCACATTGATATCTTTTATTTTTGTCTCTAAGTAAAATACATCTCATATACCACTGTGGATACAAAGGAGTTTAACATGTACATTGTCTGGTTATACCTGTCACAAAATAATAGATAATCTTTCCTTTTCTCTAACCCTTATATTTTTAAAAATAAAAATAAAAAGAACTTTAGCAAAATAACTGTATGCCTGACAAATAAATGGCATATATTTTAATCTAGAGCAGTAGTTACCTAATGTACAAATTGTGATGCTGTGTACAATTTTGTTTTCAGGGTTACTAATTTGATTCTGGCCTTCTAGTTTTATCAGTTACAAATGGTCTCAAACTGCAAAACTTGATTGACTATAAAAAATCCTCACCATTCTCATTTTTCTGTAGGCTTTAACATAATTTAACATCATCGCTTCTGTACACTCTCTCTACTCTCTAGGTTTTTGTGACACTAATTTTTTATGTGTGTATATGTATATATGCACACGTACACAAAGGAATCAGCCTTATCAATCACCACCTTTAAGTAAAAAGAACATACGGTGTATATGTATATATGCACACATACGCATATGTATATATGTATCTGTATGAGTACACATGTATGTAAATATATGTGTTGTGTGTATATACCTCCGTTTCTTGAGTCATTTGTCTCTAATTGTCTATTGAATATTTCAAACTGGATGACCCGTTGGCATCTCAACTGCAGCACATCCAAACTTGAACCCATTATCTACCCCACCCACTGACCTCGATTATTAATTAGGCTATTTCTGTTGTGGGTACCACCATTATTCTAGTCACCTAGATTTGTAACTTTGGTGTTTTCCTTGATTCTTCACTCTCTCACCTCACATAATTCGTCAATTGCCACATTTTATTTTTGTTCCCTCCTTCCATTATATCTCTTGCATCTGTCCCATTCTCTCTACTTAAACGGTAATTACCAAACTTCATGTCTTCATCATCTCTTGTCTTGACTGTCCTGAAACAGCATCCTAAATGTTCTCCTTGTATAAAATCTCTCCCATCTTCAATCTTTCCTTTCTGGGGCTACCAAAGTGATTTTCCTGAAGCACAGGTCTCAGGATGTCACTCCCGTACTTAAGCTAGTCCCTATCTGCACTGTATAGAGGTCATAGCACTGGCTAGTTCCACAAACTCATGTTTTGACAAAAACCAGGTCTGCAAAAAAGGCATTAAAACCCTAATCTCAGTCTCAAAAAGGACTTCAGAAGTAATCTAGTCCAATCTGTATCTCAAGTGATTTTTCTACTATATCCTTAATACACAGTCCTCAATACACATAGATAGCCACAGAAAGGTGCTTCCATAGGAATCCCAATTTGTTGTGATGAAAATATTTTTAGAGCTAATCTGCATAATTAGCACAGCAACGCTAGTTTGAAGAAAGTAGAAGTATTAGTTAGACCATTTTCAATCACTCAATATGCCCATGATCAAAGAGATGGAGAACATTGGATCATTCCTGTATAACTCTGCTATAGTTCATTGATATCTAAAGTTAATTCAACAAATCCAACCAGAATCCAGATAAGTTAGGTAAAAAACTTCTTTTGTTCTAATTGTTTGAATATTTAGGCCAAAATATGTTTAATAGTATAACTTATGTTAATATTGACTTCTATTTTCTTATCTGTATTTGGAAAAGCGGTCTCAGAACACTTAGGCATTACTGTTCCTTTCATGGATCTTGAACATTAGGCCTAAAAGTTTAAATTCATTTATGATATGTGAAAAGGCCAAGTAGGGAAGCATTATTTCTCTCCTGCATAAACCAGAGGAACAATTTAGAAGCCTATGTTTTCATTTCCCTTTTCTGGGAACCATAGTGAAGGTGAGTGAGTGAGAAGCCAGATAGACTATTTGACCATAATCAGAAATAAACTATACATGAGAACCTTTATTTGTCCCTCCAAAGGTCACAAAAGTAAAAGATTTGAATGTCAATTCAATGACTTAGATGCATGTTTTTGAATATAACTGGTACCCACATTGACAGAAAAGCAGAGTTGCATGCATGTCCACTGGACATGGCTATTATAGAAGAACGCTACGTTAACATTCTCCCCCTTCCCGAGTGGAGTAAAAGGCAAAGGGTGACAGAGGAAGAAATACTGTATTGAATTTGTTGCTGTTACATGCCACCCTTAAAAAGTAGAATAAGGGGGGATGAAATATTCATTGTAATAAGAATAATGAGCATTTCATAGCATTAGGTAGATATATAGTAAAAAGACCATCAGAATTTTAAAAATTAATAAGAAAAATAATATGATAATTTACTTCCAGAATAAAGTAGCCATGTTTTGTTTCAGTGACAGAACAAAGGATGTATTCATGGAGATGATGCATCTTTTCTTTTCCTGGTGGGTCTGCCATTTTATAAAATACAGAACAGGCTAGTTATTGATTATTTCATGGGAGGTATAAATTTATTTTTTTTTAAAATAGTGAGTAGGACTCAGTCTATGATAGTTGGCCAGGTTGAGATACAGGCCTTCCCCAGTGGCAAGTATCTGTGAAGAACTTAGAGAATAGGTTTGGTGTCAGAATGGCAGACTCAGTAGTGACTCTGCTGTCACTGAAGACCAGCAGCTATGAAAATCTTGATAAGATTGATATGTCTCTGGATGAGCTCATCAAATTGAATAAGAAGAAAAGAAAACAGAATTTTCCAAAATTGAATAGACTTAGACTGGTGCCTGGCAATTCAGGATGAGAGTAACCAGATGGGGACTACCACAGCAGACTGGTTTTAGTAAAAATGGTTTGGACTGAAGAGGAACAATGGGTCCTGGAAAAAGATGTTCGTATGAAGTTATCACTAGCCTGGTTGCTCAGAAAGCAAACGGGGTTTGTAAAGGAATTAGCCTTATCAATCACCACCTTTAAGTAAAAAGAACATACAGTGATATTATCCAAAGTTAAAAAAAGAAAACAAACCTTCAGAGGCAAAATAACATGCAGAGGAAACCAATCTCAGTTCTCAGGATTAAACAGAAGGAATAATGTTCCATTCAATTTCACGAGGAATGGGACAAAATTAAACAGCAAAAAGACATGCCAGGAAACTTTTTTTTTTTCATAGAGGCCTAAAGGTTCAGATCCAAGTGTACCTAGAATAACTGTTAGACAAAGCAATAGCAAAGAGAACTGGTGAATGGTGAACTTCTACCACAAATGGAGGAATTTTGACTGCATCCACTGACAATCCTGGAGCAATTCATCCTTCAGTAGCTCAGAGACCCTGTTGAACTCGCACTCCTATACCATCATTTTGATGAAAAGGGATCACCTTGAAGCGAAGTTTTCTAAAGTGGTTCTCTTATAATTTGAAATAAACAGTGTTGGAAAACAGATTAGGATGACTTTGAATGAGCAATTTGGAATCCAGAAGGAACAAAGAATTGCTCTCACTCAGAACAAAGGAAGCCACTTTGTGACTATGGGATAGATCCTCCATCAAAGGGACATTTAAGTAACAACTTGTTTGAAAATTTGAGTTGACAGAAGAAAAGTGTGTCCCAGACATTCCATGGAACTTCATTTCAATACTGACAAATCTAAATAACTCTTAACTGCTTTTACTTTGGAATAGTATTTTTTTTAACATATGAAGTAATCCCCTGAGAGAACATCATGGAAGCCCTGATGTATTTATTCTTAAAGGTGTCCTTTTTTAGTCTGACAGAAAATTCTACATGAACTTAATTGGGTAATAATAAAGGGGTTGCATTCTTCTTTGGTTCCTCATGCAATATACATGCAACAGACCTGCAGAAGCTAATTATTTTTGTGATAGTGCTATTTGGCATCTTTTTTTCCTTTACACACATTCAGATTTCATAGACATGTCTACTGTAACTCACATTTTAAAGAGGTATGAATCTATATCATTTTATTTCTTTTCAGACTGGCATTTGACATGGAATTGATTTCATCAGCATGGGTACAAAAAAGTCCATCAGGAAATTCAGAATTTCAATGTTTGCCTGTGTATGTCCAAAATTTGTTATTTTCTCCTCAATCAAAGATATTTTTGGGCAATGGGTCCATAACAGAAGGTAAGTTTCCCAGTATACCTTTTACTTTTCTAGAATAAGTCTGTAGTGATGATATTTTAGCAAGAGATTTGACTCCAGGCATTAGTCTCAACTTGTTTAAAGGTTGTAAATACATGTTTGCATAATTACCTATAGTGAGTGACCTTGGGGAAGAATATCTGCTTTAAAAATCTCACTTTTAAGTTTTTAGCAAATGAAGGAAGTGAAAAGGGAAATAATTCAAGGAATGGCTAGTCAAAGAGATAGATGATTGGACTTGAAACTTGACATCTAGGTCATACATACTGTCTAGACTGGCCATAGGCCTGAGACCTGTACCCATGACCAGGTGTTCAAATCACATTTTAAAACAGTTGGTATAAGTTGAATCTGCCTTGTTAGAAATCTCAGCAGTAAAGTTAAAATCTGTAAAGTACTGAGCTCTTCCATATGGAGTGTTAAATTTTACATTCATTAAACACACTGGAAAAAAAAGTTGAAAGTGACCTCTTAAAAAGAAAACAGCTTTGTAAACTTGAACTTGTTAAACAGAAAAAAAAGAAGAGATAGTAAAAGTGGGGAGCTGTAACATTGTTTAATACTTATGACCAACTTCATGTCAATGGAGTGATGTTGAGATACTTGCAAAGAGAAATGATAATGTATTCGTGTTTTAAGGAGTCTGTTGTGCCAAGAATGTGCTCGAGGGATCCTTAGAGAGTTGTATACCATAAGTAATATGATGCCGAAATACAGAGGAAACATTTCACCTACAGATCTTGTCCTTTCTAAACCTGACTTTCCTGATGTGCCACGTCATTTAGAAAAATTCATGATAGGGATTTCAGATCAAATTAAGAGTACTGACTTTATTTTCCTATAAAAAGAAAAATACCCCCCCCATCCCATTTCCTCAGTTTATACTCCCCTCCCATCTCTTGCCCCTTCTGGATTTTTTCCTTAGTCTCTTAAGAAGCTAGTGATAGAAAGCTGTCAATGCCATCTGTGTACATATACCAAAGAAGTCAAGTCTGTATCTGGTTTATACTGATAAAGAATTTTAAGGAGTCAGCCATGGAATCCAAAAAAAAAAATTAAAATTGCTCCTAGGGCATTTATACTTCTATCATAGAGACCGGGGACCCATTTCACATCATTTTCATAGATACAAAGCTTATAGTCAATCCAAGAATAATGGAATTTAAACTGAGGACAGTCCAGCTTGATTGATGATTTTAAAAAAAGAAATAACCAAAACCTGAGCACAAGTTTGCTACTATAATCTTTTATGGAAAAGATTGAAAGGGAAGTAAAATTATTATTTTCCTATTACATTAGTCTTGGAAATGATTCTACAAAAGTAATATAGGTGAGGTTTCATTCTGAAATCCCTTTTTGAATGCTGACATTAAATAAAACAAGCAACAGGACTTCAACAATAAGCTTCTTATCTTAAAGCTTCCATAATATTATTTAACCTAAAGCCTTCTTTTTAAAAATACAAATTTACATTTGTTACAACTTAGTTCAAATTCTTGAATACAAACCATCATAGAAAATGGTCATTTTTATTAAGGGGAAAAGAGTTCCTCTGTAGGAATTTAAGCAGCTAATTGGTGTTAGTCATCCTCTTTCAATGTATATAATTTCTACATGCCAGGATGAAACACAAAATTCTTTTTGCATGAAGATCGATGCAAAACATTGATGCAATGCATCATGAAAAGAAAGTCTGTATTTAATGAGAAGGTGCTTTACATTGCACCTTTTGGTATTGGGGGGAAAGTTATTACATTTGGAACAATTCTGAAGCTTAGTTTTTTAAATAAAATGTTTCAGGTTTCAAAAAGAAATAAAAATAAATAAGTAATGAATAGGTGAAAATTGGTAGTTCCCTTATCTGGCATTCAATAGGACAGAGAAGAGTAGATTTCTAAGTTCAAAAATGAATGTATGGATTGTGACAAGTTGCTTTTTTCATCCTTAGTAACTAACTTTGATGACTGGAATGAGATAAATTTGTAATTCCTATTGAAACCTTTGCTATTAGAGCTAACAAACTGTTATTCCGTTAATACCAATAGAAATATGCATGAGACAACAATATTACAATTTTGTGAGACTATGTAAAGAAAGCTGCCTTCCTTAGAAAATTCTCTGATAATCATAATGGCCTTTATCTGGGCAAATTCAGCATGATGACGTAGTATTGTTTGATTTCTAAATGGATATCTTTGGAAATTTCAATTTTAGTAATGAAACATCTATTTTATAAATAGGAATGTTGAGCTTCCATAGAATATAGGAGCATTGGAAGTAGATAATGCTGAAGTTTCAAGTCAGTAAGGCCTAGGTTCAAATCCAGTCTCTCTCACTTAATAGCTGTGGGCCTATGGGCAAGTTTCTTAACCTCTCTGTGTCCTGATTTCCTCATCTGAAAATGGGGATAACACTACTAATGTATGCAATAATTGCTCAAAGCACTTTGTAATGTTTAAAGTGCTATATAAATGCCATTCATTATAATAATGACCCTGATGATGGTCTCTTGACCCCACAGGAAGAGGTGAATCTAACATAATTTTGTTTTGTCTTGCTCTATCTTCTTGGTTGAAGAATGCTGATATATTAAAACAGTCTTACCATTCAGATTTCTGATGTGTAAAACTTTCTATCTTCTATAACCAACCCTCATTGTGTAAGCTAATGAACAATTAGGAGATGAAACAGGGTAGGGGGTAACATAAGGGAAGAAGCAGCTCTATAAAGCCTACTATGTGCCAGGCATTTTGTTAACTGCTTTACAAATATTATCTCATTTATCCTCAAAACAACCCTGGGAGATGGGTTTTATTATTATCTTCATTGAGGAAATTAAGGCAGACAGAGGTTAAGAGACTTGCCCATGGTCATAGCTAGTGAGTGTCTGAGAAAGGATTTGAACTCAGGTGTTCCTGACTCCAGGCCTAGTGCAATTATTTGTGCCCCCTAGTTGCCCGCCAGGAAAGGCAGAGACATCCAAAGATAACTAAATGTAGTAGTATATCTATGAGCCATTTGAACTTTAATATTAAGGTAAAAAAGGTTTTTTTTTTCCCCTACACAAAAGGTCTTCTGAATTTATGTTGTAAAACATCATTTTTAATTCTGTGAAGTTTTATCCTATTACCTGTCAGATCCAATAGTTGTTATTTCATTAAAAAAGCATGATGTCTAGCATGAGAACAAATGTGCATATAATTACCAAATGCTTTTGTTCTTATTATTTGTCACCTTATTAGCTGTTAGCATATGTTCAGATATGAACACTCAGATATGAACACCAAATGTTACAGATTTCTTCCCAAATTGAGATAATTGCTGATATTGCTTCAAAGGGGGTTACTATTTACTTGTTTCATTCTCATTTTTGGCATTTCTATCATCCGTTAACTCTCATTTTCATGTGAGTTCTATCTATTTCTCTTCAAATGCACATGGGCAAACACTTTTTAAAATGCATAATAAGTTATAACCTCAATAGACTCTTTAGTGACCTTGCATTTTTCTGCTTTGTCCTCCATTCTCCACCAACGCATAAAACATCAGAAGAAAGAGGTAGTCTCCCCAGACATCTTTTAGACAAAATAAATTCTGACGGCCTTTCATGAATTACTCTGCCAATCATAGCCCATAATCCATTCGTGTACCATGATTAGTATTCAAAGGTGTAGATTCCCACCTGTGCCATGTAGTACAACACCGTGAAATAGGGAAAGGAGGAGAAAGAAGGTTCCCAGCAGATCTCAACATGACAGAATGCACGAATCAATTTTAATTAATTCTGCCTCTTTAAATCTGTCTGCTCTTTTGGAGAGATTGCTATCTGAGTCAGACGCTAAGGCAAGATAATTAACAGAAACACTGCAGGATGTTGATAGCACCAGCAGCCAATTCACTTGGCTACAGCTCTGTTTTATGAGAGTGCTAGGTTATAAGGTCCATTGTCATATGATGGTAGAGGAGGGATTTGAATTGTAACATTCATTTTATGAAATAAATTTATTTTACTATTGTACACCTTGCAGAGCATTAATTGTGTAACTCAGAGTGGCTTAACAAAAATATTCGAGCACAACTTCAGCCTTTTATGGGGAAAAATGCTTCTAAATGATATAGTCAAAAATTGTAAACACAAACAAAAATAAAACATATCGATTTTTTAAAAAATACACATTTCAATAAAGTTAAGTCCAAGAATATACATTTGTTAAGTATATGTTCTATGGCATTAATTTCCCATGATTTAAAGAAGTGCTCTTACTTTGTGCCTCTTTCTACTTTACATTCTACTTCTAATTAGGGGTCCTCAATAGAAATGTGCAGCATAGTTAAGCACATGAATATTACTTTGGCAGCATTACCAACAATGAGCTGGCAATTTTGTATGCCTTAATTTATTAAGATTCAATTGCTAAATATATTTTATTGTTAAGTACGGATCTGCTCCATTATTTTTTGAGATGGTCAAATCATAGATAGTAAGATGGGTGAATGGATATATGGACAGACATACTGTATATGTCTGTATATACATGGGTGGTACATATGCACATAAATATGTAATTTTCCCCTCTTAATATGACATGAAAGATTAAAGGGCTTTTCAAATGCTATCCTTACCACTCAAATTAAGAATACAAGTGATGTGATACAACTGTGTGATAAAGCTTAATGTGGCTCAAAAATTGTTTGACACTTGAAAACTCTTCGGAAATTCATGTTCAAGAATCAAAGGATCATATAAGAGGGATGGGAACTAAAAAGTGATTATATCTCATTTTGCCAATGAGAAACTGAGTCATGGAGAGGGGTTAAGTGACAGGTAGTGAGAAGCATTTTCTGTTCTTCCCGAATGTGATCTATATACTACAAACTTGCTTACGTTATGAAGCATATATTTCATAACTCCCTTGGGAAATGGGGGTCTCTGTTGTTTTGGTTGTGTCTCTTGGCAAGGCACCTAGTTTAAACCATTCACTTTACAGAAGAGAAGTAAAGGGATTTGCACAAGGCTGTATATCTAGTTTGTGTTAAAGCCGAGATTAGAATACAAACCTTCTGGCTCCTCACATCTCATTCCACCATATTAAGCTGCCTCCCAGCCTAAAAATGACAGATAATCTTTTCTAAATGAAGTCTCAGAATACATTAGGAACAAGGCTAGTATCTTCAGCTCACATTTTCTCCACCTCCCAGTCCCCTCGAATTTCAGTAACAAGAAGGAAACTCAGGCCATCTAGTTCAACCATTACCTGAACAAGAATCTCACCACAAATTTTCCCCGATGGCAACATCCAACCTTTGCTTGCAGAATTCTAATGAAAGTGAACTTTACCTCTTCAAACAGGTAATTCCACATCGGGATCAGTCTAATTCAAGAGTTCTTCACCTCTAGTCCATAGACTCCAATAGGATCTGAGAATAGCTTTCAGGTATCTGTGTCTGCGTACTTGGATCAGAAATAAAGTATATTTTATCGGCACTAAGCTCTAACTGAAATTTAACTTTTCCTTATTTAAAAACATAACTATGAGAAGAAGTAGATAGCTTTCATCAGACTATAAGAGGAGTCCATGACACAAAATAACATTAAGTAAGCCTACTTTATTTAATTTTAGGAAGTTTCCTCAGGAGAGGCCAAATTTGCTTCTCTGCAACTTGTACCTGTTGATCCCACTTCTTCTCCCTTGGTTCAAATGGAATACATCAGCTCCCTGTTTTATATTAAGGTTCTTAAAGCAAATACAAATGACTATTATGCCTTTCCTATGTCCCCCCACCCCAAGTAAAATGAACATTTCCAGTTCCTTAAACCAATTCTCGATTGACATGGTTTTGAGCCTCTTAATCATTTTCTTCACCTTCCTCTTAGCATATTATACATTACATTTGGTCTATTCAGAGAAGTATAAAAAGGGCACACACGTGTATACAAATGCATGAGCGCATAAAAACATATATACTCGCAGACTGTACACTATATGGCTTGACTACATTTAGAGGAGGAACGGAAAATAAGATTTCTTGTTCTAGTTAACATAAATGTTCTAGGACATATTCTTAGTAGCTGGGTTGGAAAGACAAGATTTAGTATAAACAGCAAACATTCCATGTCAGTACTAAAATAATCTCATATGTACATATTATTATGCATCCCAACATACTTAAAAGTAGAATAAGAAGAACAGAAGACCATCTGAAACATGGGATGATCAGTTAATCAACAAACATTTACTACGTGCTAAGGAACTGTGCTAAGTACTGGGAATAAAAATGCAAGCACAAAAAAGGATATTCCTTATCTTCAAAAACTTACATTCTAATAGGAAAAGAAAAGATACAAAAGAGAGCTAAAAAAGAGAGTGGGGACCACAAACAAACATAATATTTAAAGTGTCAAAGGGAATTAACAAGGGAAAAGGAAGGGTATGAGTATTTATTAAGTCCCCAACAACGTACAAAGTACTTTACAAATATTAGCTCATTTTATCCTCACAATAATAGCACCTATCAGTTAGGTGCTATTATCATCCCCATTTTACAGTTGATGAACCAGAGGCAGGCAGAGATTAAATAATTTAAGCAGGGTCACACAGCTAGTAAGTGTCTGAGGCCAGATTTGAACTGAGGTCTTCCTGATTCCAGACCCAGAATACTGTCTGCTGTGCTATCTAGCTGCATAGTTCATAGAATGAGGGATGGCTGGTCTGGGCCTTTCCCAACAATGGAGGTTCCAAGAAGACTTCACCATTGAGAGAAGGGACCCAGATTCAGGACGCACCTAAGGCATGATGGCACAGTCTGGAGAACAAGGGATGGCTATTAGGAGGCCCTTGTAAAAAATCATAGCAAATAAGACAAGCCAAATAGATAAATTGGTGAAATAGGTTGCTCATCAAACATCTCATGAAGATTTTCCATTGCATTCTTATGGACAAGACTTGAAATATCTGCCACTTTAAATTTTTACATTTATTAATAATACATAGTGGGGCTCCTCAGACTAATAAACCAACATACAGATGTCTCCCCTTGCCCTAAGGGGTTTGGTGGAATGCCAGTAGTTGATTAAATGGAACTGCCTCAAGATTCTAAGATTCTCAACCTCTTTAGACATGTGGTTATTAGAAGAATGAGTTCATTTCAAGTCTGGGTAAAATATAATGGCCTTCAGATACATGTGGTTCTCTTCCTGCTGCTTTATTCATTCATTTAGTCAATAAACATTTATTATCCACCTACCATGTGCCAATCACTGTGCTAAACGCTAGGAACAAAAAGAGACAAAAGGCGGTTCCTGCCTTCAAGGAGATCACATTCTAATGAGGGAGACAACAAGCAAACACACATGTAAAAACAACCTATATACAGGATAAACAGGAAATAATTATAAGAGCACTAGAATTAAAAAGGGTTGAGAAAGGCTTCCTGCAGAAGGCAAGACTTTAGTTGAGACTTGAAAGAAGCCAGAAATGCTAGGAGGAAGATAGGAGGAGGGAGAGCATTCCATGGAGACAGTGAGAGAATATGCCCAGAGGCAAAAGATGGAGTGCCTTGCTAGTGGAACAACAAAAAGGCCAATGTTACTGGATTAAAGAGTATATAGTAGTCAAGAAGGTGTAAGAAGACTAAAAAGGAGGGGGAGGGTATGCTATCTAGGATTTTGGTTGCCAAATGGAGGATATTTGATCTGGAAAGTGATAAGGAGACACAGGAGTTCACTGAATAAGGAGGTGACATGGTCAGATCTGAACTTTAGGAAAGACTTTGGCAACCGAATAAAGGATGAATTGTAGTGAAAAGAGACATAAAGCAAGAAGACATATCAGCAGGCTATTGCAATGATCTTAGTGTGAAGGATCTGCACAAGGATGTTGGAAATACCAGAGGAGAGAAGCTAGAGTATCTGCGAGATGCTGCAAAGGTGAAACTGGTAGGCCTTGGCAACCGATTGGATGGGGGGTAAGGGGAGAAGTGGTGAGAGATGGTGAGGAATAGATGATGACACCTACATTTTAAGCCTAAAAGACTGGGAGATTGGTGGTATCTTCAAGAGTAAAAGTGAAATTTAAAGGAGGAAAGGTTTAAGAGGAAAGATAGTTCAATTTTTGACATGCTGAGTTTAAGATGTCTACTGTACATTGAGTTCAAAGTTATAAGTAGACTCATGAGTGCTCTGAGCCCTCTGGAAAATTCTTAAATTATAGACAGAGATTTATCTCTCTGACTTATTTTCCATTTTACTTATGTCTAGTTAGCCCTTAACCTCTTTATGACTGAGGCAAAATTCAGAATACAAGAAAACATCATGTTAACCTACTATTACTCTGGTATATTATCATGTCTCTTTATAGACAGGTATCAAGAGAGGAAGTTTTTCTTAGAACTTCCTTCCCTTTGTCCTTCAGGAGGTAGGGACAATTGGTGGCATTAGCCTGAGTCTTCTCTTCAAAGTACCTGTCTGATTCCCATATCTTCCATCAATTTCACTGCTTAGTCCTACTTTTTCTTCCTTCCTGCTCTGTCCTGGATATTTCCTTTTCTTCTCTGATGCCAGGCCTTTGAATCCTCTCTTACCTCTTAACCTTTATCTCCCAGTTTTGGCACAGATGTTTTATTTTACAGAAAGCCCATAGGATATGATTAAGTTTCCTCCGATAATCCCAATACTCTTCCTGTCAGCATCATGCCAAGTCATAAAGTCTTTGACTGATTGTTCAATTGAGATTTGTTCTCACCTCATTAAAGTTTCTGGGGATCATATCATTTACTTTAAGTGAGGTTAAGGTAACAGTTGATTTATTCAACCAGCATCCCATCCCTACACTCTGATACAGCAATATTTATCCTGGCTTTAATCTGGTTCTTCTTCTAGACAATTTCAAAGGCTGAATGTACAGCTTGGCCCACAGCTGACTTTCCAACTTCAGTGCACATATTTTCAGGTAATATACAAACTAACCAGCCAGCAGGCTGAGTATCCACTGAGATCCCAAAGACCTAATTAGCCAAACTTAAACCCACATTAAATTTCTACTTCAAGTTAAACTTTGCTTGGGTTTGATAAAATTCATCTTAAGATGAATTTTACCATTTCATTGTTATACTTACACATGGACTTGGAACTTGAAATAGTTAAGGCTTTTAGGCCACAGTTTTATTCAGACATGATTATTCTAGTCAAAATTTTATTGCATAAAGCTGTAAATATCTAAGTATTTCAAAGTACTATGAAACTCTAATTTTTATTTAGGATATTCTGAAACACTAACATTCACCATTAATACTCTTATTTACTGCCACAAGCAACAAATATATGCAACTTGTTCTTCATCTAGTTCCACTTACAACCTACAATAAAGGATTATGGGAAGGACAAAGAAAGAAAATGGAAAGTAAAATTTCAACTTTCAGGTCTAGACAAATGTTTCCTGTGCTTGAATGTCTGATGTAGCTAAACATGTGTGAAGTGCACAGACAAGAATGTTTGATGAAGAAATAGATTCCAAGAACTTTGCTCCCATATTGTCCACTCTTCAGGGATTTGTAATCTAAGAATATAATGTAATGGGTAGAGCATGAGATGACAGCTATAGACTTCTCTGCTTCATTTATATTATTTGGTCTTATAATTAATTCTCCAGGTCACAGTTCCATAAGCTAAGAAACGATCATGGGATGCTATGTCCACTACTTGCCCATACTAAGATGTTTGATCACTTAGGGTATTATTACTAGGGTCCTTGACATAGTGGCTAGAGCTTTGGGCTTGGAGTCAGGTTAGAATCTAGCCTCAAATACTTCCTGGCTGTAAGACTTTGAGAAAATCATTCAATATTTACCTGCCTCAGTTTTCTCAGTTGTAAAAATGAGGATGATAATAATAGCCCCTACCCTCACAGGTTTGTTGTAAAGGTCAAGCACTATTTGTAAAGCACCCAGCAAATGCTTGCTCTCTTGATATGAATGGATAAGGAAATATCAATATATACAAGCTTTATAGATTGAGTTCCTCTACTTTACTTCTACTTTTTTTAGCTGTAAGTTAATATTTGTGAAATGATGCAAAAGGAAGATACTTCATTTATGCCCATAATTGAATTAAATTTAACTGCAAGAATAATTGGGTATGTTCAAAATGATGCAATAATAGCCAATCTCATTAAAAATGCATGCTTTTCAAATGTGCACATCACAGAGAGCTGTAATACCAGAGAGGTAAGCATGGTAGGATGGAAACAGGGAAGATCTTTCAGTACGAGTTTGAGTCCAAGCTTAGGTAAGGATTACAGGTGTACGTAATTATGATCATGTTAATTCATTCAGGCTTTCCTTAATCTGAAAAACAGGGATAATAATCCTTTCACTATATACATCATGCTTATTGTGAGAGAAGTAAAGAGCTATAAACATGTCATTATTATTTTAAAACGATATCATTTGTTATTCAAAAATGACTGACATTCCTGAATCAGCCCTATGTTAGGTGTCAGGCCACTGACTTGCTAGAGCAAGTCACTTCATTTCAAATGATTAAATTAGAGCAAAGATCAAAGTTGATTTCAAAGCATAAGAATAAAAATGAGATGAGATGTACAGTTGAGGGAACTTCAATTGTGGGATCTGACCTATTTAAAAGAGCTGCTAATGATGGTAAGAATAATATAAGCGCTACCTATCAGAGGGGTCCCCGAGATCCTTCTAATTCCAGGATGGGTGGAGAGCTCTGCCTCAAAACTTCATGTAAGTAGGGTGCCCAAGCCAGCCATCTCTTCATTTACCAATGCCAGCTGCATTCCTTTGAACTTCTCTGTTATGCCCCACAGTAACAGTATCATCCTGTAAAATCACACTAGCCTTGTTACTCATAACTGTACCCCTCTGCTATGAGACCTTTCTGATGAAATGGCAGAGTGAGGAGCTCCTTCCCAAACCTCCATTTAAGGAAAGAGTCCAGATCAGACATCTAAACAAAACCAACAAGTTGCTGTTCAGTCCTGTCTGATTCTTTATGACTCTATTTGGGTGGGGTCTTCCTGGTAAAGATACTGGAGTAGTTTGCCATTTCTTCTCCAGCTCATTTTACAGATGAGGAAATTGAGGCAAACAGGATTAAGTGACTTGCCCAGAATCTAGTAAGTGACTGAGGCCAGATTTCAATTCAAGAAGATGTGTCTTCCAGACTTCAGGCCGTTGTACCACCTAGTTGCCCAAAACAAACAAATGAAACAAAATACCACTAAAAACAAAAACAAAATTAAGTTCCCCCTATCTCCTTAAAGATAACATTTGACCTTCTTTAAGTCCTTGACTATCCTGATTTCCCTTCTCTGGGCCTACTTTAGTTTATCAATATTCTTCAAAAAAATTGTGCCTAGAAATAAACACTAAAACTTGGATATGTTCCCACCAGGGCAGATTACAGAAGGAATATCACCTCCCTGGTCTTAAATATGATGACTCTCTTAATATAGCCTAATTTCACATATATCAACCTCCTCTCGCCCTCATACACCTTTCTCCTGCTATATCACATTTTTGGCTCTACATTTGCAGTCCTTTAAAATTCTTGGATGTTTGTCTGAGGAACTGCAGGCTAGATATGCCTTTCTTATTTTGCACTTATGAAGTTCATTTCTCTGGAAGCCAAGTGATAGATTTTACACTTATTCTCATCAAAATATATCTTTTGATTCAACTCTACAAGTTTTGCTAATTTGTTAAGATTTTTGGATCCTGACATCTAACATGTTAGCTATCCTTCTTAAGCTTATATGATATGTAAATGTGATATTCATGACATCCATGAGTTTATCCAATTGTTCTATGATATTAAGTAACTTTTCTTTGAATCTCAGTTTGTTCATCAGTAGAAATAGGTATAATTTTTCACTCAATCTCGCAGGTTTGTTTTGAAGGGATTAGTTTCTTTTTTGGTTTAATTTTTGGAGGGGTGCTATATAAATGTAATCTCTTATGAGTAAGTTAATTGGAAAAACACCCAATGGTATTCAAAAATGTTAATCTGGATTGGGGTTCAAAGAGAAAAGCAACCTGTATATGATCGAAGACCATCGACAGGCAGCATGGAACATTAGAAATAGGGAGCCAAGTTAGCAGAGGACTCAGAAAGGAAGTCAAGAAAGCAGTTAACACCAAACTTTAGCTATTTATTAGTTATTAACTTGTATTCTACTGAAAAGTTAAGCTCTAATTCTACAATTAAGGCATTTAGACTAGGCTTGGCTTTTTTCTAGTTTATTTATTCCAATCTTAGTCTGGTTCAGCTCTGCCTCTTCTCATCTAATCCTTTCTCTGATGAAAAAAATAAAGAGGGGAGTGGGGAGAACAAGGCAAAAGAAGGCAGGTAATTGGAGAAGTGATATGTTTATGTGCTCATTACCTCCATCTTAGAGTTTCGTTTTTGAATTCTGATTCTTTGGGAAGCTACAGTCATTTTAATACCCTTTCACTATCATTTTTCTGGGCAAAGGTCCGAAAGTAATAGTGTGTATCCAAGAGGAACTTTGTAACAAATTCCAACAGAGGCTCTTTTTCAAAGGAAGTTCTCTTAAAGTAGCCCTTATATACAAAGCCAAAAGTCTCTATTACTTGGAGTTTTAAAGACGCTGCAATTCGGTTTCTTCACACTCTCAACAACCAAAGGAAGTCCCATCCATGCCTTCACACATTCCAGGAAACCAAATCTGTAATGAGCAACATTCAGATATGATTTTTTAAATTTTTATTTCTGTCATCATTTGAGATAAGGTAGTGAGAGTATTATGGAAAGGATACCCTGTTTGGAGCCATTAAGATCTCAGTCTGCAAATTTACTGGGTGTGTGACTCCTGGGTAAGTCACTTGACCTCTGAGTTTTCCTTATCAGCAAAACAGAAGCCCAAGACACTTTTACTTCATCTTCACAGGACTGTTATAAGGAGAATAACTTGGAAAATAAAGTATTCATGTAAATTAGCGTTGTTTCAGCATATGGAACTCCTGATGATGAAACTCCTCCTCCCACTCAGGAAGATCACAACTCCTTTATGACTCCATACAAAATTCTTAAGGAATTTGGAAATTAAGTGACTTGTGTGCTATTGGTGTCAGAGGTAGAATTTTAACCTAGGTCTTCCTCATTGCAAACCTGGCACTCTTATGACTCTTGCATTTTTCCACACTTTATTAATAGCTGCTATATGGTACAATGTATATAACCTTGAGCCTGGAATCAGGAAGACCTGAGTTTGAATCATACCTCAAATCCTTAACAGCTGTGAGACCCTGGGCAAGTCAGTTATCCTCTATTTGCATCAGTTTCCTTATGTGAAAAGTGGGGATAATAATAGTCCTTACCTTACAGCATTCTTGTCAGGATCAAATGAGATAATATTTGTATATACAGTTGCCCCTCTCTTATTATTATCACTATTATTATTTGTGGTTATTGTTGCTAATTATGAGAAGAGGATGTGAGAGAACATCAGTATCAGGTTTGCCTCATCTACCTCTCTTTTATGAGCACTATTCAACATACATCTTCAGTACACTGTTGTCACAGTTGTACTACTGTATTTACTTATTTGTGAAAATGTAAGCCAGTAGAATATAGGCTCCTTCCTAACAGAAACAATCTCCCTTTTTATATCTGAATGCCTAGTGCCCAGAACAGAGCCTGCCATGATGGCTGACACTTAAAAAATACCTATTGGTTAATTGGTTCTCATCCCATTTCCAAGTCCTCTTCATCCTCCAGAACACTGTCTCCTGTATCTTCAATCTCTTCCTTTCCACTGACTCCTTACCACCTACTTACAAACTCACTGAGGTTGCCTCAATACCTTGAAATAGCTAGTCTCTTTTTGCTGTTGTTCAGTCATGTCCAACTCTTCATGAGCCCATTTGAGGTTTTCTTGGCAAAGATAATGGAGTAGTTTGCCATTTCCTTCTCCAGTTCATTTTACAGATGAAGAAACTGAGGCAAAGTTTAGGTGACTTGTCCAGGGTCACACAACTAGTAAGTATCTGAGGCCAGATTTGAACTCAGGAAGATGAGTCTTTCTGACTTCTGGCCTCACACTCAATTTACTGTGCCACCTAGCTACCCATTTAGCTACCATCATATTTCTCTCCTTCCCTTCACTACTAAATTAGAAAAAGTTATCTCTGCCCAAGTGCCTCTACTTCCTCATTATTCATTCTCTTCTTAGTCCTTTACAATTTTACTTTTATTTCTATCACTCTATTGAAACTGATCTCACAAAGCCCAAATCTATGGACTTTTTTTTCTTCATTAAAGACATCAGCTTTCTTTGTAGCTTTTGACAGTGTTGACCATTTATATCTTATTATACTCTTGTTCCTCTTTTGGTTTCAAATATATCCTGGCTCTCCTAGCTCTTTAACTTCTTCTTCATTCAATTAAATTCCCACCAGGTGAAAGATACTCATACAAGAATAAAAAATGAAACAACTTGCCCTTAAGAAATTTACATTTGATTTTGGAGTACAAAGTAATCTTTAGGGAAAGGGAATATTAATAACTTTAGGGTAGGCGAGAGGAGGATCATAAAAGGCCCAGTGTAGGAAGTGGAATCTTAACTTGTGTCTTGAAGGGATTCTGTGGGAGAAGGAATTGCATTCAAGAAATGGGACACCATGTGTTTTTTCTCAGTTTTCTTAGCCGGAATCACATCCTTTTCCACACCTCTTAATTTGGGTCCTTCTCCTTGGACCTCTTCTTTCTTTTATTAATTCCTTTCTAGGTCCCTTCGACTAACAGCTCTATTTATATGTCCCTCACACTGACGTTTCCATTTCTGATTTGTCATCTGAGCTTCAGATTTGTATTTCCAGCTACCTGAAGACAGTTCTGTGTCTCAACAGCACTTCTATCTCAATGTTCCCAAAGCCAAGATCATTATCTTTTCTCCTATACCTGTTGGTCCTTCCATCTTTCTATATTTTTGGCACCAAGATTTGCCTAACTCTCTCATGTTTATAACTGAATTTTTCTCTTGTAACTTTTCCCTAACCCTCACACGTCATGCTCAGTACAAAGTCCTATATATTCTACCACTGAAATACCTATTCAACACAACTCTATTTCTATTGTAACCACAATAGACTAGTACCCCTATCACTCTATAATTAGTCTATTGTAATGGCCTCCTTAAGAATGTATTGCCTTTTGTCTCTCTCCCCACTATGACCCCATTCTTCCTTTATAATAATCTTTGTAATGCATAGGTCTGTTCCAGAGACTCCTCAACTTTAAAAAGCTTCACAGTGGGTACCTACTCAAAGTTCATTCACTCTTCAAATCATTTAAGGATTTCCTTCTTATTTATTAAGGATTAAGGATTATTATTATTCACTTTTAGTCCTTTTCACTCTTCTCCCGGTAATGCATTTTCTAGTAGGGGTAGACATCTCTCACAGCTCTATTCTTTTTATTTATTAATTTTGTTAGCTAATGAGGCTGTTCTCTAGGCCTGGAATGCCCTTGCTCCGCTCCTTCTTTCCATCTACTGAATTCGTACCCAGTCCTTAAAAGCCAATATGAATTCTACCTCATCCCTTAGCTATTAACATGCCCCTACTCTAAACTTATCACATTGTGAATCTGGATCTTATGCAAGTCACTTCTTTTTTTCCTCTGTTTCCTCATCTGTAAAATGGGGATAATAATAGTACCTACTTCACAGAGTTGTTGAAGAACACGTGATATTAAAATATATAAAGTTCTCTGTAAACCTTAAAGCATGATACTATTGTTCTTGTTATTACTTTCTAGTGAATTTACTACATACTATAGATTTTTATTCATAAGATTTGCTGCTGGCATGGCCTTGGCCAAGTCACTTAACTTTTCTGAACCTGTTTCTTCAGTTGTAAAATGAAGGGTTCAGGAACAGGTCCCTTCAAGTCCTAAGTCCTCTAACTTCTAAAAATAAGATTATTAAACATAGTATGCACTAAATAAGTGGGGTTTTTTTTAAAAAAATTGGGTTGAAGTAGACCACAGACAAATCACTTTTGAGCTTCAGTTTCTTCATCTATAAAATAAGAGGTTGGAATACATGATCCTTTATATCCCTTCTAACTTTAAATTCTATGATTCTATAAGAAGAAAATCTTGTAGCAATTTTATTTCTATGCTCATCATATGGCCCAATTGAATGTGATAACTTGGCACAGAGATGTGGGACTGAATATAGCAACTGTAGATCAGGAAGCACCAATTTAGTTTATTGATTTATCTTACACAATTACATAGAACTTTTTGGAATCTCAGAGAATGCTTCAATATTCCAATTACCTATGTGATTTTATCAGCGTGAGTAATTCTTTCATTGTCACAAATCACAAATCCTTTATGACTCAATAGAAGGTCTTTCAATGTTATGGTAATGAAAAAACTTCATTACCCAAAGGCCAGTCTAGTCACAAATCTCTAAATTTCTCCAAATGTAAACAGAGACCATCACAGGAGCTATGCTCAGAGCCCAATTTTATAGACACACACCCCACGTCGATATAGATATAGATATAGATATAGATATAGATATAGATATAGATATAGATATAGATATAGATATAGATATGCACACACCCATATGTAATTTATACAGAGAGACAGATAAGTAGATAGGGAGAGAGATAATGCTTTGAGCTCTGAACACCTGTGGTGTTTTAAGGAACTTTCAGTGACAAATCTCCTTTTAGCAGTGAAGACTGGCAACACCTGCTCCACTACTTACAGCCTTATTGAGTTGTCTGGGGCAATGAAGATTAAATAGATAGATCAATAGATGAGAGAGAAACAGAGACAAAGCCAGGAGACAGAAAAAGAGAAAGGGACGAAAGAGGAAGACAAAAGAAAAAGAGAGAGGGAAGGAAGAAGGGTGGGGGCGAAGAGACAGAGGGAGGGAGTGGGGGAGAGGGGAAGGGGGAGTAAGAGGGGGAGAGGGAGGTAGGGAGAGTGAGAGTGTGTGTAAAAGAGATATGAGGCAGTATGAATGATGGCTAGAGACCTAGCCCTGTAGTCAGGCAAACCTGTTCAAGAACTGCCTCTGATACTTATGTTATCTTGGGCAAATCACAGCCCTGGGCAGCTCTTTGAGACTATAAATTACAGAAGCATGAACAATCTGTATCTCGGCCTGGAGTTTCTACGCTAACAACTCTCCACACAGCTGAAATTACATCCAAATAGAAGATAATCAAGTTCTTGAATGCATTGCTAGTAAAACTGACCCTGCTCAGGAGGTCCTTAACACAGTCATTTTGGATTTGTTCCTTCAATCTGGCCAATTGGCACTAGGAAAAACAAACAAACAAAAAAGTAAAAAATTCATGGGAAATTCATTATACCTTCCACTAATCCTGAGAAAATAATCTAAAGCAATATTTTGAAAATCTCAAGATAGTCATAAAGGCTTTGGAACAAAGAACAAATCAGGAAAGGTAAAATTCCAGCTTAAAAAAAAGTTGTATATATGATACTAATCACTCTAAGGAAACAGAACTCAGAATCACCCTGGGATATATATTTATAGACTTACAATGTAACTTTCATGCTTTGAGCCAGGAACTGTGAACTCAAATTAATAACACTAATTACACAAAGCCACCTGCATTTCATAGCGCTACACAATATATACTTGCTATTGCTCTCAAAAATATATCTTCTGCAGAAAGAGGGCACAAAACTAACCAAAAATTAAACTAAATGTTCCAGACTCTGGGAGACTATTCTCTTCAAAATTAGTATCTGCCCTTGCAAATTTAAGCCATGAATTTTATGGAATTTTTTTCTTTCTCCAATTTGGGCAAAATTCATAGAAAACCTTTTTTTCTTTTCTTTTAGGGACTCTGATTACACCTCAGTTTACTCTTTAGCGTGAACCTAGCATCATTCAAATTCATTTGCTCCCCATAGCAGGCCCGCATAAGCCAAATCACTGTAGGTTCACTATAGTTTACTCTCTGCTACCTAGAGGGAGAAATGATCTATTTCATACCTCTCTCTACATATATAATGAAGATGCTTTACAATTCTCCTTTTATTGGCCCAGTATATATATGACCCTATTATAGGTCTTTCTGTTATCCTTTTTTCACGAAGTCTTACCTGACTGTTCTAGGAAAAAGTTAACTTTTAAGTATTGACTTCAATTTTAAAATTATTCCTTAAGTCAACAAACAGTGCAAAAATATGGGTTTTGGTTTTGGCACTGTGCAATTCTACTTCCTCTTTTGGTATAACACGAGAGGCCAGGAGAGGGAGATAGAAAAATAAAACATAATAACTGGTTATTACTCTCTGATTTATTGATTTTGTATATTATCTGCTACATGCATTTGATATCTTTCTTGGTTTCCCTCACCATTTGATAGGCACTTGGCCTGTTACCTGAACCCTCATCATCTCATCACTAGTTTGTGCATTCTAAGAGAAAGTAAACTTATTTAAGAAGAGTCCACAAAAATCATAATTGTAACAATAAATCTCTTACCTCTTCTGTAGTTAAAAAAAACTCACAAAACTTCCCAATGGAGAAAAAAATCTAATTTGCTGCATAATAATTAGCAAATAAGCCATTCATACTACCTTCTTTGGACATGGCCAGGCTGATATTTGGATAACAGACCAGACAGAGCAATCAACTTCTACCTAAGACCTTTTTCTCTTGGTAGAATTTCCCCAAGTTATACTCTACTAAAGGTCTTTGGTCTTTGTGAACCCAGGACGACCATGTTGATATGAAGACTGAGCTCTGCAGTAGAGAGCTGTCTATTCACAAATGAGGTCAACAATGAGAATGGCCTACATATGAAAAAATAAACAGTGCTTAAATTCAGAATTACAAAATTTTTGAGCTAGAAGAGAACTGGAGATCATCCAGTCCAATCCCTTAGTTTTACTGATTAGATACTCAAAACAGTTAAATGACTCCCTTAAAAAAATCACTCAAAATCTCTTCTTCTTCCTCATCAGAATGCTAGGAGTTTGGGTAGAAACACACATTTTTGTAACTTCAGTATATTTTGCTTTCATTTCTGTTTTGTTTTTAATATGACACAGAGATAATAACCAGATGAAGAAATAGATTGTTTTGGACTGCTAAAACATTAGCACTCAGATAAATCTTTGGGAGTAGAAAATTGTATAGCCTAAGGCTTCCACAGAAAAAAAGGTTTTCTTCTGGTTATTTTTAGCTAATCCCCAGGGGTTGGAAACTGCTGCATTTCCTATCCTCAAAGAGGGAAAATGCAGTGCTAAATGGGCCTAAAAATTCAGATCCAATTCTTAAGATTAAGGGAGTTGAGAAGTATAAGGGTATGGTTAGTTATATAATACTTTCATAAGGGGGAGGGGAGAGAAGGATGAGAAGGAAAAGGAAGGGGAGAAGGAAAAGAGAAAAAAAAGCATTAATCCTCTACTGAAGTCCTTTTTCTGATATCACAGCATTGCATTGTGCTGATTTCTTTTAATACTAGGTCAGCAGAGTTCAACTATAGTTAATTCAGCCAAACTTGAAAGATCTTGAATATGGATTTAGAAACTATGAGACTCTTGTCAGAGCATTGGCTTAGGTCATTTGGGAGATGTTCAAGACTGGAATTAGCTAGCAGGTGATGATATTTTTTTTGGTCAAGATAAAGTATGTGGAGTTGTATTTCATTTGGATCAGTAGTGGGAATATACAGCATCCTTCTGTTAGAACATAAATTCCTTGAAGGCAAGGATTATTTCATATTTATCTTAGCAAACCTTATGCCTAGCACAATGCCTGAGATATAACAGACACTTAGAAATGCTTGCTGATTGAGGAAGGTTAACAGTGATAAAATAAAACTTTCAAATTATCAGAGTAAACAGTGACAGTAAGTATACACTATGTTTCACAAATATTGTATCTTATTTAATCTTCATGATAACCCTGTGAGGTATATAATTACACAAATTTTATAAGCAAAGAGAAACTAATGACATTAAGGTCAAATAGTTAGAAGTAGCAAAGCAAATGTCTGATGCCTTCAGCTCCTTTGTTCTCTCTACTTCTCCACAGGCCTTTTTCACCATTAAGAAAAAAAAAATTAGGGGTCATGAGAATCTTGTGTGAATGACAACTATCAAGACAATCATAGTTTTGATTTATTTTTTAAGCCTCCTGAACATTAAAAGCAATCTAATACAATTTGGCTCGACTTTCCATCATTTCAAAGCCAATTTCATTGGGTACTTTCATTACTGAAACAGAAATGAAGAATATGAAGCCTCAAGTCTGGACTGTGCGATAACAATGGCTTAAATCATGATAGACCCTCTTATATACAGTAGAAGTCCATTACACATGATGTAAAGCAGAAACAGGAAAACATGTTGGAAGACACCAGGTAACAAAGAAATCATATGAACAAAATAATCACATTAAATAGACAAATGTTTCCTTTGCCTCATTTGGAAAAATGTTGTCGAGAAACAGAAAAGAGGTCTTAGCAACCTTGCAGTAGCTCACACAAAGACAATGGAGTCAACAGGTCTAAATTCTTCTAGTGCTTGTCTCCACTGTATGGAATGCTCTGTCTCCTCACCTCTACCTCTCACCATAGAAATTCTGATCTTTAAAATTCAGCTCAAAGCCTGAGTCCCTCTGGCTGCTAGTGTTTCCCCTCAATTCCAAGTTACCTCTTATGTGAATTATATGTGTTTTCTATGTATATGGACATGTTCTCTCTACTCCATTGGAATGGAAACTCGGTGAGGGCAGGAACTCTTTTGGTTTAGTCTTTGTGTCACATGGCACAATGCCTTACACAAAGCAGGCATTTAATTAATGCTTAGTGATTGATGCCTAGTTCCATTCCTAGGTTTTCTGACATTATCTCTCACTGGAGTTAATCTATTTAATATTTGTATACTTAAAATAAGCATAGTGGGACATTCATTGGTTGTACAACTCTGGAAACATTAACTAACTTCTCAGTGCTAGAAATGCCAAACTCAAGGCCTTACGGGTGTTAGACAGCTCACAAAACTCCCAGGTGGCCTGAATTAGGTTAAAATGTAATTGAGGATTGTTTAATACAATACAACATAATGCTAATTTGTAGTTTTCTAAGTCAATATGTGGCCCATAGGGATCAAATTTCTATTTGAGTTTGACACCACTGTGCTAAAAAATTCTTAACCACCCTAAGTTGCAGGGAGGTGCTGACCTACGTTGGTAAAAGTCATTTCCTCACCAGGGAGCTCCATATACCAAGGTAATTTTTTTTGTTCACTTCTTATCTACACCCCTATAGTTAAAATGAGAGTTGCTGCACTTCTTGTTTCTTATATGTTCTAAAAATCAACTATATGATATCTGGGATCCTAATATCAACATTTTTTACATTACTGCAGAATGGTTCGTAAAAATACAGATTATATAAAAATATGATTACAGATCATAGAATGATGCAGCTTAGGGGAATGTAGACATCACTTAGTATGACTCCATCATTTTTCACATGAGAAAACTGAAGCCCAGAGAGATAAGGTCATATATGGCAAAATTAGTGGGAGAACTGGCCCTAAAATCCAAGGCACTTGACTTTAATTCACTAGTCTCATTTACATATGTTAATTTTAAAATAATATATCCAAAAATGAGTGAAAGAGATAAAGTGAAAGAAAAACACAATGACTTTGGAGTTAGTGCATACTGGGGTCCAAACCCCATCTCTGCTATTAATTCCCTATGTGTCTTTGGCCTCTCTGCTACTCGGTTCTCTTAATAAGGGATTATGCAACCTTTAAGCTCTAGCTCTAAATTGAAGATGATATGATCCTATGAACAATATTACTAAAACTGAATCAAGCAAAATTAATTTTGGGAAAGTTATTTTTCCATTTTCATAAATTTACCTATATTTAAATATGGTTAACAGATTAAAAGTTGGGTTTAATTTTCTAATGCTAAGAATAAGAATTTATTTCTTTTGTATTGTCCCAATGCAACTGAGCCTTCTAGTGAACACTTTCATGGTTTTATCAACAATGTTTATAATTGCACTCCTGCAGAAGTCTGAATGAGATCAACCCATAACAACCTAACAACCATATTTATGTCTTCTTAACTCATGGATGCAAATTTTCCTCCTTAAACAAAAGATAGTCTAAGAGGAGAGAAGAAGAACTAAAACATTACTAGAATAACTTAAAGGAAATTGTTTTCTTTAAAATTACATAGGTATAATTATATATGTATATATCCAGTCACATAAGTATATGTACAAACACATGTATACACACATATATCTATATATCTATATCTATATAGACACACATACATGTGTACAAACACAGATATGCCAGTCACTAATAGTACATGGCTTCCTTTATTCTCAATTCAAGTTCTATGAGTGGAAAGTCAGATGTTCAGTAGCGGTGAAAAACTCAAGCATTATATGGCTACTGGTTAGACTTCCTTTGGGAGTATAGTTGTGTATAATTTCTATAAAACAGAAAGGTTCTCACTCAGGAATGACACCAGTCTAAAAGAATCAAAGGGAGTCTAGCCAGTGGTCAAATAATGCTAGGGCATGGGTGGGGAACCTGTGGCCTCAAGACCAAGCATGGCCCTATAAAGGATTTGTTATGAAAAACTTTGACTCAGTCAAAAACCACAACCAAGGACCTAAAAGGCCACATGTGGTCTCAAGCCCACAGGTTTCCCACACCTGCCTAGAGTTTTGACCCCTCCCACCCCTCCACAATTTGCCTTCCACTCATTGAACCTGAACAGAGAGCAGAAATCATGTTTTATTAGTTACTAAAATCACTGGCATCTGGAAAAATTCACAAGGAGGTGTTTTTGTTTTTCCTATTGTTGCTTTTCCTTACAGTCATTAAGAAGGCACATTGTTTGTGTCCTGGAAATAAAAGGGACACAGATCCAGGATCAAAATTTTCACTGTTATTGCTTACTACAAACGTACACTCTCTTCAATTAGCTAGTTTATATAGCAATTAAATTCAAAACATGGATTTGGTTCAAGGCAGTGGCTACTTTTCTTTAACCTGTATGTTTACTTTTATGTTTGGTATGAAGTGAAACAGTAGATCAGCAGTAGACAGAAAGTATTATGTTCTATCCATAAAATTTATCTTTGTTATAAAGAAGTTATAGGTTAAGGGATGCCACAATCAAAGCAAGACCTGTGTCATTTCTGAAATCAATATATCACTGAGACAAAGTCACAATCCTTAACATCACCTCTGGGTCATGGTAGCTTATGGTGATATACTCAAAATTCTCATATAAGAAATAGATAAGATGCCTGAACCATCTGCTTCACTGAAGCTGGACTCAAAATTTTCCTTTGGAAGATCTATTAGGTTATGCTCATTCTAATTTACATTCTCAATTTCTCAGTATTTGACACAAAACCTTAGGATAATTTCAATGGGGTTGATTTACTAGTAAATAATATAACTTATTAATGATGGAAATGCTTACTCATTTGGTATAACACCTGTTGTACAGGCTTCCTAGTTAATAACAAGACTTTGATGGGTCTTTTTTATTATTTAATCTTTATATATTGTATAAACTAAAGACTGCTATAACAGATATAAGAAGCTGGAAAAAAACTGAATTATATTACAATTATTTGTCCTGATAATTCATTAAATTTAAAATCAATCTATTAAAAATGAATAAAATCTACTTATATTCATTTTAACACAGTAACAATAATAGTAAACATTTACAAAATACTATGTGGCAGGCATTTTACAATTACTATTTCATTTGATCCTCACGACAACTCTGGCAGTTAGGTGTTATTGTTGTCTCCATTTTACAAATGAGTAAACTGAGGCAAACGGAGGTTAAGTGACTTGCCCAGAGTCACCCAGACTTAAACTCAGATCTTACTGATTTCAGGCCCAATGTTCTATTCAATTGTGCCATTTAATTGCCCCTATATATGCTTAATAATATGCTCTTCCTAATCTCAAGCACCATAAACCATAAAAATAGATATGAGAGATACTTATATTTTATAGTACAGAGCCTATAAGGGAGATTCCCATATCTTCATCATTATCCTCAACCAAAGCAGACATTTAGTACTTAATTTATATGTAGCACCAGCTAATTGGTTGTATACATTTTCTAAGATTTACACTTGAAAGAACTATCACTTGATGATGGGGGAGACAGGAGGAGAAATGGAAAAAAACAGAGACAGAAACAGAGACATGGAAAAAATAGGACACCAGTAAAATGTAAGATTCTTGTCTTACCATCCCTAGTGCCAAGCACAATGCCTGACACACACAATAGGAACTTAATACTTACTGTAAAATGCTTGTTAAATTTAATTGAATAGAGGAACAGAGACCTGGAAGGGATCCTGAAAGTTAATCTAATCTAGTGCTACCCAAGATTTAGATCTGGGAGCTATCACAGGAGTTATGTAGTGCAATTACCTCCTTTTACAGCTTAGGAAATGGAGGCCCAGAGACTTAAATTACTTGCCAGAGATGACAATCAGTAAACCGCACAGTTGGATGGTCTGATTCCAGACCCAGTTATGCTTCCTCTACTCTATGCTGGCTTTAGGGACCTGGACCATTGTGTCTTTTATGTAGTGTTGTACAATCCCGGTAAGAACAGTGACAGGAGTACAGCAGCTTGTAATCACAAGATCACAGATTTAGAGCTAAAATGGAGGTCACTGGGTCCAACTCCCCTCATTTTACAGATGAATATGAAGTCCATAGGGAGGGAAGTAACGTGTGTCCAAGGTTATAAGTAGTAAATAACAATGCTGGGATTTGAATCCAAGTCCTCTGGTTCCTAATCTGTTGCTTTCTCCGCTGTGCCACAGGATCTGAGACCAGTAGAGAGAATGAGGGTGAACAAGAGACATCGAAGGTTATAAGTGCATTGGGAATAAAGTAGGATTAAAGGAGGAGCAGGCCAGCTGCTCAACTTTGATTTTTTAATTTTTGCTTTCTCTTCCCAAGAGAATAATTTGTGGACTGGAAGACAAATGAACAGAATAAATTCATATGTATTATAAGTCAGGAGATAATAAGGGAGCATCTATTCAAATTACACATATTGGGTCTTAACAAACACACAAAATACTAATATTTGATATTTTGACTCTGTCAGTGCTCCTTGGAAGATTAGTGAGAATGGAGAAATGGAGAGATGTACTGTAAATTGGAGAAAGAGTTAGAAAGGAAAATAGTATGTTCTGCCAATTACAGGCCAGTAAATGATTTGCATTTCTAGAAAACTTCTACAATGCATTTTATTAAAGGGATTTATAGTGACCACTTAGAAAAAGTAGCACTGATAACAGAGAACTGGCATGGCTTTCCCAAGAATTGACCATAACAGATTAAGCTCATTTCCTTTTCCGATGAGTTTCCTATTTTGGAATACCAGAACAATGCTGCAGACAGAAGTTACTTAGGTTTTCCAAGATATTTTATAAAAATCTCTTAGGCTATTCTTGTGGGGAATTATTGAGAGCTGTGAAGTGGAAAGCCCAATCAGGTAATTTTTTAAAAAATGCTTGAATAGTGGACTTGATACATAATCATTAATGGTTTGATTTTTAATTAGAAGAGAGAATCTAGTAGAAGGATCCAGAAATCTCTGTTTGGTTATGTGTTAATTAACATTTTTATCAATGATTTAGATGAAGGAATAGATATTATGCTGATCATATTTGAAAAGGGACAAGAGGTGGGGCAGGTATGTGGTGCAGGGAGTAGAGCACAGCCCTAAAGTCAGGAGGACCTGACTTCAAATCCGGCCTCAGGCACTTGACACATTCACTAGCTGTGTGACCTTGGGCAAGTCACTTAACCCCAATTGCCCTGCCTTTCCCCCTCCTAAAAATAAAAAGAAAAAAAGAAAAAGAAAAGGGACAAAAGGTAAGGAGTTAGCCAATATACTCAAGATACCATAAGATCCCCAGAAGTCTGAATTTGGGGTAGAATTTAATACAATGACATTTAACAGGAATGTATACCAATTGTTACATTTGGATTAAAAAAAACAGCTTCATCAAGATAAAAGTATAGCCAGATAAGCATTTGTCTTTAATTATAACAAAAATGAGGTCTCTAGAGGGCAACAGTCTCAATAAAAGCAAATATTGTGATCTGACAGCCAAATAATTTGAATCAAAAGAACCAGAGCATCCAGGACTAGAGAGGTGATAATTTCCCTGAACACTGTTCTGGTCAGGATGTGCTGTTTTCTGGGGATGGTGGTGGGAGGATATTTTTGGAAAATAATTGATTACCTGGAGAAAGTACAGTGGTCTTAGGGCTGGGGTAATGATACAATGGTGAAAGGCATCAAGGTTATGCTATATAAGGATCAGTTGAATAAACTGGGGTATGTATAGGTTGGTGAAAAGTCAGAAGGAATACATAACAGGTGTCTTCTAGGATTAAAGGGCTGCCACCTAGAAGAGGGATTCTACTTGTTCTATTTTGCCCTAAATGGCAGATGAGGAGCAATAGGTAGAAGACTGAAAGAGAATAATGTAAACTTTGTATAAAGAAAACTTCCTAAAATTAAGTAAATTCAAAAATGAAATGCAGAATCTGAAGACTTTATGGCTTTCCCCTTCTCCCACTGGAACTTGGATCTCTAACATTGAATCCTATAAACTTAGAATCTTCAGTTTGCTTTATATTATTTTCTAACAGAACTTCTGTTGTAAGCTTTTTTCTTTATTTTTTTCCTGTTTTCATTCAGGAACACTGGAGCAGCAAGACCTGACACAAATTGGATTAGACGATCTCTGACATACCTTCCAATACAGATATTCCGTGATTTTGTGACTTCGAGGCCATAAATGATTATAGTCTAGAGATAGAAGTATTTTATGGAAGCTTAGAGCCCCATATGCAGAGATTTTAAAAAATCAGACATAAGTTCTGGAAGAGCTAAGAACCTTAACACTCTTACCATACTGAATCAGCTAAGAATTAAGAACCTGAAACTTTAGACTACCACACCATATCTAAGCAATTTAATGTGGGAAGAGAAATTAAAGGAAACAAAGATAGAATTAATTAAGGAGGAAGGGCTTAGACTAATTTAGGCCTGGTTCCTTCCAAATTTACAAGGCAGAATAGACCTAGTTCTAAGACTTACAGATAATAGGAGCACAGATTTCATAGGATTTAAAGCTGGAAGGGATTTCAGAGGTCATCTCCAAGACCCTCATTTTATAGGTGAAATGTTTTACATATTTTTTTTCTTTTTAAATTTATTTTAAGCCTTCTGTATTTCCCTGTAGTGACAAGTGGGGAAAGCTTTTAGAGAACCTAAAAGAAATTTGTATGCTTATTTCAGGCCTAGAATGATAGAGAGAAGGGCAGTAACCTTCCCCAACTCAAGACCTTCCTCCTCCACTAATGATTTATACTACCTCAACATTTCCCCAGTTTCTCAAGAACACGGCATAGGATCTGAAATCAGAAAACTTCCATTTTAATCCTTGCTCAGATGCTTACTGGTCCCATGATTTTAGGCAACTCACTTTATCTCTCAGGGATTTATAAGTAAAATTAGGAGATGAAATAAATAATTTCTGACATCCTTCTTAACAGTGAATCCCCCAACCTTATAACCATCAGTTTGTCTCAGAATGTCTTTTTTCTAGTACATTTCAGTTCAGGGATTTTTTTTTTGTGGATTCTTATTCAACATAAGAAAAGGAATCTGCCCCCCCAAAAATGCAGCTTCATATATTTAATATAGTCAAGCATTCCCTTAGGAGCTCGAGTTTCACAGAAGAGACTTGGTTAAAATTAATTAGTTATAATTTGTACTATTGTTTATCCAAGGGGAAAAGTTCAAGAATATAAACACATACAGGAGAACCTTCAATAACTGTTCTGTCTTCAGTGATGCTAATTACTCTTTAACAATTAGATGCTTCAAACATCATTAGCTATCCTTAACTTTGAACTTTATGGGCAGATTGAAAATGACCTTGGAGTTTGCTACTTCCAAGAAACAGCTGTTTGACCCAAATGCTAGACTCTCTGTAGAACTATAAATAATGTAGTGATTGTTATATTTGGAAGGCTCAAACATTTTGTAGAATCTAGGTTTTTGATGACTAAATCTGTACTGTTTGCTTCAACTTATCAATGGCTTATCATTTTTTCAAAGTTATATTAAGCCTTCCTCTCACTGACATGTAGTGAAATTACTAGCTTGTTGGCCACCTGAAAGTTTTCACTTCCTGAGCAATAGCTCTTTTGAGCTGATCCAAGTCTTCTACTTGAGAGGCACTCAGCAAGAGGTACATTATATGTGATTACTCAAAAATTATTTCTAATCAGTTATTTCCCTGACCTCCAAATAACAATTAAAAAGTACATGGTCAGAAATTCTGTTGGATCATTCTGACGAGCCAAGTTAATTAAAATATTAATATAATTAATCATTGTTTACAGTTTCAAAATAGCCAAATATAAACTGATGAAATATTTCCCTAAAGCGTCTGGCTTTTCTATATGTAGTAGCGATTTGATGAGACAAAAAAGCTCATCAAAAGCCAAAAAAGGAAATATTTCTGTGTGAATCTTGGTAGCAAAGTGGGCAAACTAGGGAAGCTGAATCTAGTCCTTGAGAGACTATAGTTCCTTGAATCTTGAAGAGGAAGAATCTCTCTTCCACTAGAGGTAAGGAACTATCACCTCTCATGGTGTGGGTTCTATTTCTATAAAAAGCTTTTTCTCTAATCCTAGGGTCATATTGCTTTTAAAGGTGGTTTCCTCTTCCTTAAAATAGTATTTTTTTAAAGTTAATTTTTAGGTATTTATTGGGAGTATTTTGAGCGGTGTCTGATTCCTAACATGGATCTCTATTAGCCAGAAGCCCTTTGATAATTACTTAGTTTAAATAAAGATTGATAATCTGCCTCTTCTTCCCTGTTTGCATTAATTTCATTGCTACCATTTTTATTGTTGAATGGATCTAGCCATTCCAGTAATTTCTAAACCTCTGTATTGTGTTATCTTGCCCATCTATTCCTAACTACAAATACAACTTTACCTTTACACTTATGCATTAGAAAGCTTTGTAACTTGGGCTTCTGAGGTATCATTTTATACAACTCAATAGCTCTCTCTGCAAGCCCATTTTGAAGGATTTTTTAAAAACTGTATACATATCTTGAAGTATAACTATTACTTTTCTCCTTTATCTTGTGTATATTCTAAGCCTTCAGAATATATCTATTTATCTAGACTCTTTTGATGTTTTCTTAATCCACTAAATTTCTCACTCTTTCCAACAAAAGTGACAAAAAAGCCCTAGCAATATACTATATATCTATTAATAGTTAAAAACATTTGAGAGGTTTACAGAAGAAACCAGGTTTCTTTTTCAAATTGGGCAATTCCATTAAGGCACAGGCACATTAAAACGTGACCAGACATGAGGAGGTTAGATTTGGTCGGAAATGTTCTGCTCATTTGCAAATAAGAATACCCAAGTGAGAATAGAAGGTTACTTTTAAATTTGTGCAGGTCTGATATAGAAGAAAGGTGATGCAGAAAGATATAACTATGCACATACTGAAATATATATATATATATGATACATATATACACAAGCATATATATGTTTATAAATGTGTATACATATAGCTATATACATATATGTGGGTGTGTATGTGTACATATATATATAATACATATATTATCTTGATTTTTTTTTTCCACTCTTTTTTTTTTTAATTTATTTTTGACATGTTTGGTTTTCAGCATTGAT
>CM053622.1:268849116-268890805 GCA_028646595.1 Phalanger gymnotis | reverse complement strand
TTTTTTTATAGGTTTTTGGAGGTACTTGGTGGGGAGCTCACGCCAGTTACTGCTTTCCAGTCGCCATCTTGGCTCCACCCCCGAAGGAGAGCCATGGTGATTCCTTCTTATCAATACATGTAAGATGAGAATTCTCTTCATCAATATACTTTCTTTTTTTCCACTGGCTCTGATTTTTTTTTTAATTTTTAAAAATTTATTTCTTTAATTTCTTTAATATATTTAGTTTTCAGCATTGATTTTCACAAGAGTTTGAATTACAAATTTTCTCCCCATTTCTACCCTCCCCCCCAATACAAGATGGCATATATTCTGGTTGCCCTGTTCCCCAGTCAGCCCTCCTTTCTGTCACCCCATTCCCCTCCCATCCCCTTTTCCTTTCCTTTCTTGTAGGGCAAGATAAATTTCTATGCCCCATTGTCTGTGTATCTTATTTCCTAGTTGCATGCAAAAAAACTTTTTTTTTGTTTTTGAACATCTGTTTCTAAAACTGAGTTCCAAATTCTCTCCCCCATCAGTATACTTTCATTGAGTAGAAACCTGGCTCTACACAGCTTCTACCTATTCTTTCTATAGTAAATAGTTCTTCTCTCTAGGGCCAAGTAGAATCAGTCTATTGTCTGTACTACACAAAGACCCTAGAAGTAATTGAAGGCAGCTATTATGAGCTCCCTGTCTTCTGTTCCCTGGGGAAACAGTCCTCCATTCCTTAATTTCATTCCTATGTAATGTTCTTGAGGGATCTCAACCTCCTGGTCAATCATCTTGGGATGTTCTCCAGTGTATCAATGTTCTTCTCCTAATATGGTACCTAGAACTGAAAATAATACTGAATACTTTATTTTTCAAGGAGAAGGGATAGCAATAATCAAAATAATATCTGACATTTATATAAAGCACCAAGGCTTGCAGTGTTATACATATCTTATCTCATTTAATCCCTTTTTCATTATCTCATTTTAATCCTGGGAAGTATATCTCTGTTAAAGGGTTGGCTCATTACAAAACCTCTGGGATTTATAGCTCTTCTCACCTTGGGATAAGAAGAAACTGAGGCCTAAGGTAAGGCTCCCTGGGGACAAAGGGATATGTGGACATTTTCATGCTTGGTAATTAGTTTGGGAGACTCTTGAGGAAGAGAGGAGAAGACAAGGTGGCAGTATGGCAACAGGCCTGTGGTTGCAGAAGTCAATGTCCGCCATATCTGCAGTTCCCTTGTACAAGATAATAAATAGGACCAAGCTGAGAGGAGTGTTTGAGTGTGCTTTTTTGACTGGTGCCTACTCTGGAAGCAGGTAGGCTGAGAGTAACAAGCTAGCCAAAAAAACCAACAGGCAGGCCCTACCCTACTCTGGCCTTACTTCCACTTAAATGAGTTTTAAAAAATTTATTCTATTAAGGAATACATTTGCTGGATTTAATAAAGACCTGTGGATAAAGCTATTCTTATTTTGTTGGGTGTCTCTTTGTTTATAGTATGAGGCTGCAATTGCAGACACAAAGGAAAGCAGAATCTTTCCCAGTACAGGGCTGAGAGGTTAGCCTTCAGTTTTTGTTAGAGAATTATGTTGTCTAACTGGAGGCATAAGCACAAACCATTTCACAACCAGCTTTCGAAATGCAGAATTACTATGAATACAGGACATATTTTATAAATCTGCCTCATAAGAACAAGCCAAGGTTATACTATTATTATAGCTAATCTCAGTTCCATGAAGGGAATATGTTGTATCTAAAATTTACCTCTCTAGAATGTAGCACAATGTTCTGAACACAGTAGGCAAATATTTAACTTTTTATTGAATTAAATTTATTCCTGAATTATAGAATCATTGTATCTTAGCAATGGAAAGCACTGAAGCAGTCATCTAGTCCAATCTGTAACCCTGGACAAGAGGCCTTTCAAGAACATCCCTGACGAATGGTCCAGTACATACCATTTGAAAGTGTGTTTAATTGTCATACTTCAGTGAATTTGTGATCTTATTATGTGGTATCTCTTCCATTTGCACAGGACACAATCCAATCCCACATCTGATCTGGTACAATTCTTTCTCTCTGTATTTCTGCAAATTCTCCATAAACCAGATGCCCAATGTGTTGGAGGTTCTCTGATTCTCTTAATATTTAATGGAGACCATTGATTATCCATCTGCTCCTCCCCATTCTATTTAAATGACTCTTAATCTTTCTCCTTTCCTAATATCCCATGTCTTGGAAAATGGCTTTTACCTAAACACCATTGGTACCTATGGTATTGTTATGAAATCAGTGTGTGGGGGGCAGCTAGGTGGCAGAATAGATAGAGAACCAGCCCTGGAGTCAGGAGGATCTGAGGTCAAACACAGCCCCAGACACTTGACAATTACAAGCTGTGTGATGCTAGCCAAGCCATTTAACTCCTACTGCCTCACCGCCCCTCTTCCCCCCAAAAAAGAAATCAACGTGCACAAAGAATCTCTGTTCTTTCTTGAATAACACTACCAGATTGTCTATAATTTGATCTGTCTGAATTAAAATTGATTTCACTAATTTTTAGGAAATGAGGCATTCCCTCCTTTCTTAACTGAGATGACTTTGAGAAACATAGAAGATTTTTGTGTGTACAGAATTCACAATTTAGGGAATCATAGAGATGGGAGCTGGAAAAGAACCAGAGATCATTAGACTCAATCTGGTTTTACAGATAATCAAAGTGAGGATCAAAACTATTAAGTGACTTGCTCTTGGTCACGCTGGTAGTAAAACACATAAGGGTCCATTTTAAATCCAAGACTATATCAAGAAACATAATTGGTTCAATCATATAAAATCTATTTCTAAAAAGTGGATATAGCTGTGACCTCCTGCTTCTCCTTTTTTCCTATCCTCCCCCCAAATATATGTATACATACATATACACACAGAAAGTGGAAAGCTAAGCGTTTTCTTTGGAAGAGGATATAAGATATCAACACTTTCAAATGTTAAAGAGAAGCAGAAAATGAAATTGGAGGAAGATTAGAGGAACTCATTTGGCTAAGCTTCAGAAAGTAACAAATGCCACTTAGCTACTTCGTAAAGTATTATGATCATTTTCACTTATTAAGGTCTATGAGGAGTTTTAATTTTCCCAAGTGAAAAGTGCTAATGCCCTTGATGGTTTTCATAGTATTTATGATGCTCAATGCTAGGTTACTTATTTAAGCCCACCTGAACTGTGATCTTTAAAAAAAAAAAACTTGAAAAGTATCTAAATAATTTTCAATCATTTTAAATGTCAAAGTGAAAGGAATGTTTCTTAAATGCCACTGGAAGAGGTACTACGGTGCTTAGGTGCTTATAAAAGGAAAGAAAACAGCCTCAGGGGATGTTCTCCCAATGTAAAGTTAAATTTAAAAACTGCTGTATATTGGTTAGAGACAGTTCAACTTGGGTCACTCTAACTTTGGTCCAGCAGTATGATCCTCTCTGATTTTCTCAACCCAGGTAGAAAATCAGCTTAAGACAGGCCTCATTTAACTCAGCAATTCACCTAAAATGAAGTTTCTCCAGTAGGCGATTAAAAAAAAAAAAAAAGAAAAAAAGCAACAACAAATCTATAGCTGTAGACTTAAAAGCACTGGTTTCCAATTATAGAAAATAGAGGTAGATTACTTTCACCGGAAAAAGAGAATTGGCTTTTTGTTTTTTGTTTTTGTTTTTCCCTGATCTAACAGAAGAAGTAGCATTCTGTTAATTATCAGGGATTACACAAATACATTGGAGAACAAATGTTTTATATTTTACTAAAAATAACTTTAAGTAATTAAGTAAGTAGGGGCAAAAGTAATAGAATATTAACTAATTAGGGACATATTTGCAGCTTTTTTAATTAACTAAGAACAACCATGCAAGGTCTCCTTAATTTATTAGGGCATATTATTACAAGAAAACAGGCTTGAATTATAGAAACATTTGTTATGTTGGAATGCCGCTTTATATTTTTAACAGAGATTCATTACCATTCTTCAGTTTCACAAAACATTAATTCTCAGGAAGATTCAAGGTTTTATGTTAGCAAATAATTATTCTTCAGAATAGAACTACAAGGAATAAAAATTATGTTCATGTACCAATATGCATAAACATGAAAACATGCACACACATAAATAAGTACGAAGAAGATGACCATTTTAATAAGATAATTCTAGCGTTCAGCATATTTTAGAGCAAACACTCCAGATTCATATACTCAATGAATGGCTGAAGTCACATTAGTGATTATATCATGTCATTATGAGGCTTCTGACTGCCTATGATACAACTGGTCAAGAAGGGGTTTCAAGCATCATTTGATTTAAAGCTGTAATTGAGTTAAATATAATCAGAACAATAAAAATAAGTCAGAATTATCAAGTCAGAGACGACAGGATTGTTGTTGTTTTAAAATTTGTTTCATCTGAAGCTTTATGACATCGTATTTATTGTGTGCCAATATTCTAGTACTGACTTTTTGTCTGGCTTTTACTTTGCATTTTATTCACTGGACTTGGAAGTTATTTGTGAAGGACAAAGGGAGAGTAGGAAGCAAGGGCTGCCCTCGATGCCCTAAGGAGTTAAAGGAAGAAACCTAGAAGTCTTAGTCCTCTGGGCAATACTAAAGGTAGCACCATACCCTGGACTCAGTTACCATCTGAGGTGGACAAATGTCAGAGGGGAAGGGAGAAGCAGAAGCACTGACTGGGCATTTGCATGTATGAGATGTTCACAAGCCAGATGTTATTAACTTTGGAAGTACTTTATTCTTGCTTTACTGAGAGTAATTACTTGCTCTCCAAGTTGTCTTAATCAAACCAGTCAGAGAGGAATTGGTTTTGATCTCTGTGAGGAAACCACTCTAGAACTACATCATGAAACCGTTCTTTTAAGTTCACTTGGAAGTGAAAGTATTCAGAGGGAAAAAGACATTAGCCCTTTCAGAAACAGGTTGGCCCAAGGTAGGCTCTAAAACCATGGAGCTTAGCAAAGAAGTGATTGAATCTTAGCTGAGCACTGATAAAGAAGATATAAATTAGCTACAAGAAATAACTATGGGATTGTGGTTGCTGTGGTAAACTTTTGCTGATGGGAAGGAGGCAGTCACAGGGTTTTATGAAACCTCTTGTTGATACACAGAGGTGCTATAAAACTTTTTCTCACTTTGTTTTTCTATAATGAAATGGAAAATAACTAGAATCCACAAGATGGGACCAGGACTTTAGTCCCTTACCAAGCATAATGCACACTCCCAAATAAGGTTCTTTATTCAAGGATGCTGGTATAAAGCCAATTAATAATGAGTCTGAAGAAAAAAGTTTTTGAAAGCTGAAGGTGGGGAAAGGGAGAAGATAGTTGGGAGGGGAAACCTATGTGTATGTTTCTCGAACCCCAGGATATAAGGGATTTCTCCTAAAGGCAGAATAAGAGAAATAAGATTTATGGACTGATAAGGTTAACTGTCATCTGCAAGACTTAACTCCTGATTTGGATCCTTACTAGCTGTGTAACCCTGGGCAAGTCACTTAACTTAGTTATCTCAGGTTCCTCATCTGAAAGACAGGGTAGGGAGAAGACTTGGTGGCCTCTAAGTTCCCTTCCAACATTAAATCTAAGATACTATTATCTTATTACCATTTACTAAGACCCTCTTCTTTGTCAGGTATTGAGAGGGATAAAAACCTAAATAACACATTTCCTACCCTCAAAGAGTATATACTACAGTAAAGGAATAAGACAACATGTACAATATTAATAAATGCATGAAAGAAATATAAAACATAGCACTGTAGAGTTCTAAGGTAGGAGAGGTCGATAATGACCAGAGGGATGAGGAAAGAAAAAATAAAATAGACCAAAAAAAAACCAAAAACCCTCACTAGAATTAGAGCTATCCAAAAGTAGAATGAACTTCCTGGGACACAGTAAAGCTCTCCCTTAATAGCAGTCTTGAATAAAAGGTTGGATGTTCACCTTGAGATATGTTGTAGAAAGAATATGTATTTTTTTTTATCAATTGGACTAGCAGAATTTTGAAGTCTGTTTTAACTCTGAGATTCAATGCTGATGTTAAAAGGTTACAAACAGTATTAAAAAGTTCTCTACATCATCTCCCCCACCCCACACAAACACACAAAAGACAGAGTAGGTAACAGAGAGGTAGGAATGGTGGAGTCTCTAAAAAAGTTACACTGAGGTCAAAGATAATGAGGCCTGGGAAAAATAACACTGGATTGGATAATTAGGACTTCGCTGATGACATTTAAAAAGTACAATTTCATAAAATCTGGAAGGGTACAAATTCAAGCTCAAGGGTGTGAGAAGAAAATGGGTAATGAAAAATTGGAAGCAATAAGTGTACAAAACTTTCTCAAGAAATTTACAGGGTAAAGGAGAGGAAGAGATGTTTTCTTTCATCCTTTCATTTTCACTTTCCTCCTCTATTTTTATTCTCTATTTTTTTCTTCCCTCTCTTCCTTCCCTCCCTCTCTCTTTCCTTGCTTTTTTAATTGCATTTACAAGACTTGAGCAAACCCGTAGGAGTCATTGGCAAAGGACAGGTTAGGGGAGAAATTGAAGATTCAATGGAGTAGGATAGGCAGAGATGGGTTACTTAACTATTTCTCAGTAATTTTCTCCTATCTCTATATATCATAGCCCATACATACTGCTGATGCTAAGATAAAACTTTTAAGGGATATTTTAGACAGTCTATTAGATAGTCACAAATGCTTCTAGGGAAGGTTGGGAGTTCTGAGATAACTAATCATCTGATTATAATGCTGATTCTTGATAAATGCCATTCGAAGAGGAAAAATCACTCTAGAAGACAGCGCAACTAACACTTTGGAAAAAAAAAGTCAGACCTCCTAATGAAGGAATACAGTGACACAATGACAATTACATATTTGAAAGATTTCCATGCAACAGAGTCCATTCTTCTCTTTGAAAGTCTGGTGTTAATATCTAATAACATTTTAAAGGCTCATAACATTTTTATTTTACTTTGATAAAATTATTTTCCCTTACTTTGTATACTACAAAGATGAAGAAATTGATTAGTCTTGATTTGTGAAATAACTGTTAAGGATCCACATATTACTCTCAGATTGCTAATGTTATTACTTAAAGGAGACTGCATCTAAAGTCAATGTTCTGGGAAAAGCACAGGAAAGAAAGTAAGTCAGGGGTGCTAATTCAATATTGTGCAAACATACCGGCATATGTGTATATGCATGTATGTATGTCTACATATATTTATGTATATGTGTATGTTTGTATATAAACGTGTATGCGAATATGGTAAATTATAAACGATGGAAAGGACTCATTACTAACACCAGTGAGTGATAACGTTTTCCTTCAGGGTCCAACAAACCATGTGACAAGCTGTATGTGATTCAACAGATAAGCCCTAATGAGTTGCCTGAGGCGCAATGATATTAAACAACTTGCTCCATATCATAAAATCATGAAATATCTGGAGGAATTTGAATCCATTTTCTGACTCAAATTATGAGCATTTGTTAAACACTGTGCCCAAAGACAAAAATGTAAAAAATGGTGCTCACATTCTAACTGAGAAAACAGTTTATGTACATCAGTGAAAAACAAATATATACTAGTAAATATGCGTGTATTTTTGGTGAGGGGAAGAAGTGGCCACACTGACAGTTGTGAGGGGATAGGCATGAGAGGGCTTATAAAAATGTGCTTGAGCAGAGCCATGAAGGAAGCAGGAGACATGAGAAAGATGTCAATTTCGGGATATGTAAAGGTAAAAACAGAAGAGATGGAAAATCCTGTAAAAGAACTGAAGAAAACAAACAAAACAAAAAGGGCAGTTAAAGATTGTGATAGAGGCTAAGTAATATGTAATAAATCTGGAAAGGTAGGTTAGAACCATGTTGTGAAGAGCTTTAAATACCAAACAGAAGAGTTTGTATTTCATCTTAAATTCAATAAGGAGCCACTGGAGCTTGAATCACTAGAGCAACTTAATCGGACCCCCTAGTACTTTAGGAATATCATTTTGACAGCTGTGAGGAAGATGGATAGACTTTAAGATGAGCCTGCCACACATTTTTCCAAACTGCTTCTGAGAAGGAATTTAGAGATAATATAATCTAGTCTCCATAGAGTGAAATATGAGAAATGACATCTTTTGATGTGTCACTTGTTACCTCAGAAGACAACAGCCCACTTATTATACAACATTTTTTTGTTTATTGTTTTTGTTTTTAATGCTGATGCAAAATCTTCCATTCTCAAACTTCTGTTCAGACGATTCTTCCATAGGGAGATCCTTAAAATATTTGAAGATTTAACAAACATTACTTCCCAATCTTCTCTAGCTAAACCCATCCACTTTCTTCAGTTATTCCTCAGAGGTCCTGCTTCAAATTCCTGGTTGCCTCATAATATTTTTGCGTCTCATTCATTGATCGATTCGGTCAAATAATAAACAATCATTTAGGTGACAATTATGTGCCAGGCACTATGTGCTAACTGCTGGGGATAGAAAGAAAGGCAAAGAATAGTCCCTGCTTTCAAAACTCACAGCCTAACTGGGGAGACAATACACGAATTAGATCAATACTGATTAAACTGGAGAAAACAACCATCTATTAAGTGCCTATTTCATTCCAAGCACCGGGGATACAAAAACCACATGTCCCTCCTTTGGACCTGTGTCAGTTTCTCCAACCTCTGACAGGTTCTACAACTAGCAAGAAAGGATCAAACGATGGATGGTATGTTTGTTGACCAAGAAACCACTTCCCTAGGTTCAGAGAAGCTGATCGCTAAAATAGTGGCTAACAAGTCATGCATATTTTGTTTGTTTTTTTCTATTTTTTGGTTTTGTTTTTTAATCCACATCAATCCATGAAGATCATATACTAAGTTGTGGAAGGGTTACAATGTGTATTAGTGAAGGGGATACTTATGCTTATGAAATAGTATATCCTAGAAGTATTAAATGATAACTGACATTTATCTAGTGCTTTAAAGATTGTAAAGCACTTAAAATACATTATCTCATGGGAGCCTCACATCAAATCTGTGAGATATCTCCCCCCTCCCCAGTTATTATTTTAAAATGAGTAAACTGAGGGACAGAGAGGTTAAATGAAATGGAACTCTTCCTGCCTCCAAATATAACACTCTTTCCTTTACAATGTGCTAGTAATGTGATTGCTGTCTTATCACAATGTTCACTCATAGAGTTGATAGTCAAAATTTACAGGAGGTTGTTTCCCTCCACTCTGAACTACTCTCTCCTTTTGTAATTGAGATTTTATAATTTCAGATACATTATATAGTTTTAACAACATTATCAGTGCCCCCAATTAAGATTTAACTCAAATGCTTCCCAGATCTTTCTGGGTTCTGATTTTTCTCAACCAACAAGCTAGCTCTTTCTCACAGATTTGTGTCATACATGACCTTAATAAGCACATCATCTGTGCCTTTACCCAAGTTATTCAGGGAAAATGTTGACTAAAGCAAAGCCTCATAGTACAGTACCTCAGGATAGATCTACATCTGGGGGAAGAAGAGGAGAAGGGAGAGGAAGAAAAAGCAGCAGCAAAGGCAAAACTGGTTTTCAATCAGCCATTATGGTGTTACACAGTATGGAAGGTTAATGGGAAAGAGAGAAATTATTATAACATACTACATATTCATTCATATCCTAAAATCTGTAAGAATAAATCAGCCACGTTCTGAATATAAAATCCCTCTGTTTTAGTTGTACTGTGGAATAAAATTTAATATTAGAAAACAAATGTTAAAGAATAGTTCGTATTAATGAAAAATGAGGAAAAATTATCTCTTAGCTTAAAAAAAACATAAAACTGTGCAATTCTGGTACACAAGAACCATTAGATTTAATGTATTTCTAATAAATACATCTCAGAAGAACTAATTTTATACTTGACACAACATTCTCATGTTTTTTGTGATTTTTATATCATCTCTGATTTATATCGGGCTCTTTTTGTCAGATGATGAACTTCCAAATTGCAAGAATTTTAATACCGAAAATTTCTCTTTTAAATATAGTAGCTAAGTTTGACTGGTTCATTGCAAAATATGAAAAATGACAAAAGTTCTATCTTTGCATAATAAAAGATTCTTATTTATAAATAATGAAAGTGTGTCTTTAATAGTACCTAGTACTCTTCAGGCTACAAAACCTTATTCCAAAACTATTTGAAATAGGGGCAGCTAGGTGGCACAGTGAGTAGAGCACCAGCTCTGGAGTCAGGACAACCTGAGTTCAAATCCGGCCTCAGACACTTGACACACTTACTAGCTGTGTGACCTTGGGCAAGTCACTTAACCCCAATTGCCCTGCCCTCCCCCTTCAAAAAAAGGAAGAAAAACTATTTGAAATAAAATAAAATATCAACCATTAAGAAATGAAGCTTCCAAGAGCATCCAGGCTTCCAAAATGGTTCTGGGCCAGGAAGTATCCTGTCTCTTTGCACTTCTCCATGTCAACACAGAAAACCTTTGATTGAAATGCTTGAACCCTTAGCAACAAGCACATGGACCTGGTAGAAAGTTGCTCTAACTAAAAGTATTTCACAATTATATCATTAATGAAATATAACCAAATCCTATTATAATAGCAAAATGGTGAGTGACTAGCAATTTCTGAAGACTAAATTCTTTTAACTGTAATTTATGAAGAGGGGGAAGAAGCAGCCAAGGAGCCCTTATTACTTCATGCAGTTTTGTAGGAGACAGACATAGCTTTAATGGAACCTTCTCACTTTCGCACAGAAACTCAGGGCACCCTGTTTGTCAGGTGAGAAAATCGCTGGGTCTTTAAGTAATGGAAATGAGAAGCTGTTAGCAGGGAGCAATCTATATTAACAATATGAAGACTAAGGAGCATAGGTGGGGAACCTGCAGACCTGAGACCACATGTGGCCTTCTAGATCCTTAAGTGGGGCCTTTTGACTGAATCCAAATTTTACAGAACAAATCAGGATTTAAGCTTTCACAATCAGAATTTGGGAAAATTGGGAATTAATCTACAATACTACAATGTTGCTTACATTTTAAAAAATGACATATAATGCTCATTGAGATATTAAATAACATGCCCAAAGTCACATAGCTAGCATGAGTCAGAGATAGAACTTTAACCTGAGCCAGCTCTTGGGTCATTATGCCTCTCTAATTCGGAATAAGTTGTTTTTGAAAGGAGTCCTTCACAAAATGCTTAGTATAGTTTCTTCAAACAATGAAGAATACTCCTTTTCCGTTTTCCATCATTGAACTTACATGTGAGAAAGAAGATTGAGGGTAAGCTGACAAGCTGTATTAATGATAGAGAAATTATAAATTAATAGTGTTGATAACTTAAATGATGCTTAGAGAAACAGCGAAGATGTTGATTTTCTTGAAGGTGAAAAAACCACTCAGGAGAAAGCTCCTTTTGTTTATTGTTCATTAATTAATTTTGCAGAGATATCCATGGCACTCTGGTCACACAACTTACCCTTCTCATGTCACCTTGATGTGAAAGAGGAAGGTGAGCCAAAAACATGAACCACGGGGACTCATTCAGGCCTGTGCACTCCACTGTATGAATTTAGAGATATATTTATGATGATACATACATCACACTAACTGCTGTTCAAAGTAGTGATTTTAATCATTTAGTGAAACTTGAATTCAGCTAATTTTAGTTTAAGAAAACAGGTAAGGATATAGAAATGCAGTCAATACTTAACATTCCTGTATTTAACTTTGGATACTTCAAGCATTCCCATGATTTTGATAGTAACCCCATTTTCTTTCGCATTTGCAGATGCCCACATTTGTGGCTATGTACAACAGAGAGAAAATGAGAGGCTAGTTGAATGCAAGTTTATATCCACAAAAAAGATGGAGAAAGCTGTTCTTCACTTAATTCTGACTCTTCTTGGCCCTACTTGGGGTTTTCTAGGCAAAGATGTTGGAGTGGTTTTCCATTTCCTTCTCTAGCTCATTTTACAGATGAGCAAACTGAGGCAAACAGGGTCAAGTGACTTGCCCAGGATCACACAGCTAGTAAATGTCTGAAGCCAGATTTGAATGCAAGAAGATAAGTCTTCCTCACTCCAGACCCAGCATTCTATGTACTTGCCCCACCTAGGGCCCATGAATCTGCTCTAGAAAGTGCTCAAGTAGCCTCTCAAATGTATGATGAAGAAAATGAAAAAAAGGGAATAGCGGCTAAGTCTATGGGTAAATGAGACTCTGGTCACACCTGCCCTCCTGCAGCCAGCAAAGTGTCCAGCCTCCCCCCACTGCCCATGCAGCTGGCCTCCCAAGTGAGCAGCATGGCTGAGCTCAGATTGGGGATCAGAGACACCCTGAGCCATGTGCTTTTCATCAGGGAACAGTTCAACCATGGTGCAGTAAGAGAGAGTAGAGATGGCCTCTTTTACTTCTTTACCTTAGGGTTCTTCTGATATCCCTGCACTTGCCCCTCCCCATCCTGTCCAGAGTTGCCTTTCTTCTCCTCTGTATCTGATGGATTATTTCATGGTTACTATGCTAGGAAAAAGTGCATATTATGAGAATTAGTATTTTGTTATAAAGATTTATATGCAGAAAAATGTATTTTCTTCAATCTTTAGTGACAAATTGCAGTTTTTGGTGGTCACTGGAACTAATTCCCAATTTCTCATAGGTTTAAATGAGCCACATTTGCATTTTTAAATTTTGCACCATTTTCTAGAAACATTACACTGCAAAAGCTGAGGACTGACTGAATATTATGAAAAGATTTTCAGTAATTTAAAGATCTTTGACCTTTGAAGAGTTAATCTTCAGTTATTCAGAAAAATTATTTCAAAATCATTCATTTCACAAATATTCTAAACAGCTGGAAGGTGTCATTCTATTTCTTTCCTTCCAGGGGGAATGTATTGGAGAGTGCCATATGATTCGGTTTATAATAATATGGGCCAAGGAATCTCAAAACTGTTCAACCTGAGAAATTAAATAGTTGTTTGCTCTTATGCTTCAATTGGGATAAGAAGACATTTTTGTTCTCCCAGGTGAATGAACTGAGATTGTAATATTTCTTCTTTATAGTTTAGTCCATTATATATAATTTTCAATCAGAAGTAGAACTTGACTGTGTATGTGTGTAATTATGTGGTGGCAAAGGACTTTCAATGTAACTTCACAAATGGATATAATGGTTATTAATTTTTCTATCAATTTGTATTTCTATTTCAACACAATGCTCTTTTCTACAAGTAGTACTTATTCCTGTTCATTTTCTCCCTAAGTGTCCTTCACTTTTTTAATATTTCTCCTCCTTTATTCTGGATCAAATATTCCCTCTCCCTTTGCTTTATCTTCTCTTCTTATTTCTTACTGATTTCTTAACTTTATGAAAAGACTTTCTTTAATGAAGACATGCATGGGGAAAGAGTACAAGCTTCAGAAAACCATTAGTTATTCAAAGTAGACTTTATGCCTCATCATACAAAATACTGTCCTATTGATAACCAAATTCTAGGAATTGCAAGACATAAATTACAAGTCTTCTATTTTATCCTCCTATTTTAGAGACAAAAAAATAGCATCAGAGGTTAAGTGGCATGCCCATGATCCTGTATATTTTTGAAATATTATTTGAATTCATGTCTTCCTGACTCTAAGATCAGCATTCTCCCATCTGGTGCATTACCTAACTGCATTTGTCATCTTGGGGAGGTCACTCAACCTTCCTGGGATGAATGTTTCAATAAACTTCAATAAGAGGGGGTTGAACCAGAGGAGATCACTTTAAACTCTAGAGTACTATAATCCTATGACCAATGTTGGGGTAGAGATAGCCAAAGACACTTTGAAAAAATGGAATATTAAGGGATTTTTTATTCTCCTCTCCTTACTCTACTGTCTCCCTTACCAACACCAGTACTGCCTGTTGAGAGTTTGGTTTGTGGAGGGGAAGTCACAGGTCACACTGGGACTGGATGAAAATGGGGTATGATGGAAGTGAGGTTTAATCCTAAAATGCAGAAGGTAAAGGAGAAAGGAAGACAGGCTGAGAAATACTAAGAGAACTGACAGACAATGAGAGTTCCTGTGGCCACTAGCTATTTTTAGGGTGGTATTCCTATGTAACTGACATGTGTCAATCACGCAAAACTGTCCAAGTGTGCCTCTACTTGATATTCTAATATAAAACAGGAAGCTTTAGTGATCTGATTATATTTCTTTTAAGAAGTGGTAGATTAAAAGTTTTTACAGGTTTCTATTTTTCTCAGGGAGAACAGATGGGTAGGAGTTGTCAAAAGTGAGCAGGAAGACATTTTCTATGATTAATATTTGTAATCAGGCGAACAAGCATATATTAAGTGCCTGCTACGTGCTAAATACTACCCAACCATGCTAAATGCTGAGGATATTTTAGAAAGGTAAAAAAACAGTCTTTGCCCCCAAAGAACTCAAATAAGGGGAAAAATACACAATTGTTTGCAAATAAGACACATACTGCATAAAATGGAGATGATCTTAGGGGATGGCACTATGATTAAGGAGTACTGGGAAACACTCCTATGGGCAATAACTTTATCTAAGAATTATAACAAGCAAATAAAATATATAGTAAGAAGCACAGCTCTCCGTGCCCATTCATATACTCTTGGGGACTCTAGGAAGTTCAAGGAACAAAAAAACTTTTATGATTTTTAAAAAAATTGTATTTACTAATGTTGGAGAAGATTTGGGAAAATTGGAACACTAATGCATTGTTGGTAGAGACGTGAACTGATCCAACCATTCTGGAGAGAAATTTGGAACTATGCCCAAAGGGCTATAAAACTATGTACACCCTTTGATCCAGCAATACCACTACTAGGTCTGTATCCCAAAGAGATCATCAAAAAAGGAAATGGACCCACCGGTACAAAACTATTTATGGCAGCTCTTTTTGTGGTGGCAAAGAACTGAAAATTAAGGGGATACCTATCATTTGGGGAATGGCTGAACAAGGTGTGGTATATGTATGTAATGGAATACTACTGTTCTATAAAAAATGATAAGCAGGCAGATTTCAGAAAAAAACTTGGAAAGACATACAATGAACTGATGCTGAGTGAAGTGAGTAGAACCAGGAAAACATTATGCACAGGAACAGCAACATTGTGCAATGACCAACTTTGAAACCCTTAGCTCTTTGTAAGCAAAACAATGCTCTAAGACAATTCAAAAAGACTCATGATGGAAATTAGTATTCATGTCTGGAGAAAGAACTATGGAGGCTGAATGCAGATCAAAGCATACTATTCTCTTTTTTGTTGTTGTTTTTTCTTTCTCATGGTTTTCCCCTTTTGTTCTGATTCTTCACCACATGACTAATGTGGAAATATGTTTAATATGATTGTACATATATATCCTATATCAGATTACTATCTTAGGGAGAGGGGAGGAGAGGGAGGGAAGGAGAAAAAAAATTAGAACTCAAAATCTTATAGAAGTGAATGTTGAAAACTATCTTCACATATAATTGGGAAAAATATACTATTAAGTAGAAAAAGGATAAATAAAAATAAGTTGTATTTACTTGATAAATTATGTTGAATTCTAATTGTAATGTATACTTTCTGCCTGCCTGGGTGTCTTAACATATATGTTGATCAAATTACAGGATCAGAGAAAGATTTTAAATCTGGAAGCCATTTAAGAGATCTTCTAGACCAACTATTTCAGTTTGCAGATGAAGAAAGTGAGGCTCAAAGAGATTAAGGGACTTTTCCAAAGTCACATAAGTAGTAAATATGAGATAGCAGAATTGAATGAACATATTTAAATCACTTTTAAAAATAGAATCCTCTTCTCGAATATATCTGAAATAAATATGGGCTGAGATTAAACCCCATGTGGGGAAGGGCTGTACTAGATGCATGCTGAAGGCCTGTCTATATCTTAAATCAATCAACTGATAAACATTTATTAAGTATCTATTATGTGACAGGCACCATGCACTTGGGGTAAAAAAAAGAAGCAAAAGATAGTCCCCATCCTCAAGTTGCTTAGTAAAGGAGATAACATGCAAAGAATATATACAGAGCAAGCTATGTGCAGGATAAACTGGAAATAATTAGTGGAGGGAAGACATTGGAATTAAGAAGGGTTAGGGAAGGCTGTTGAAGATGGGATTTTATCTCAGTCTTAAAATAAGCCAGGGAGGGTAGTAGTCAGAGTAGAGGAATGAGAGTGTTCGGGCATGGGGGACACCCAGAGAGAATGCCCTGAGCTGAGAAACTGAGTATCTTGCTCAGGGAATAGCCGGTGTCACTAGAAAGAAGGGTATGTGTCTGGGAGTAAGGTGTGAGAAGACTGGAAAGGGAGATCTAGGCTAATTTATGAAAGGTTTTGAAGTCCAAGCAAAGCATTTCATGTGTCTGTACTCTGTGATACCTAAAAAGAATAGCCAGCAAGTGTTTAAACAGTGTTTAAATCAGTGTTTAAGTGTTTAAATCAGCAAGTGTTTAAACAGCCCTGCTTGAGGACCCCCAGTAAAAAGGAACTTAGCATCTGCTATGCCCACTTTTGGACAGCTCAACTCATTGGGAAGTTGTTTCCTGTCAGCAAGACTGAATTTGCCTGTGCAACTTCCATTCAATGCTCCTAGCTTTTCTTCTGCCTCCTCTTCCCCTTTAAAAAGTGTAATCTTTCTTCCACATGACAGCCCTTCAATTACTTGAACACAGCTATCATGCCTTTCCTACATCTTCTCATATCCAGGCTAAATATCTCCACTCATATGGCACAAATTCAAGTCTCCTTACCATTGTGGTTATCCTCCTCTTGAAAGTCTTGGCTGTATCAATGCATTTCTTAAACTGTGGTGTCTATAAACTTTTCTGGTTATCACAGCACACTGGTTCATATTAATTTCATAATCCACCAAGAAGCCAAATTGCTAGCTATTGCTCTATCTTGAACTTGTGAAGTTGACTTTTTGAATCCAAATGTATGACTTCACATTTCTCCCTATTTAATTTCATCATAAAAGTATAATCTAGCCTGTGCCTGTCAAGCTCTTTTGGATCCTGATTCACATAGAATGTTACTTAACCCTATCTTTGTCTCATGTTCAATGTGATATGCATTTCATTCATAATTTTTATTCAAGTCATTGATAAAACACTAAATATCATAAAGTCAAGCACAGATCCCTGGGGCACTCCCTTGGAGACCACCACAATTAGTCTCTTAACTATTAATGATTATGACTTTAGTAATTTAACGCAATTCTAAAATCCTCTAACTATAGTACTGTCTACTATAGAGCCATCCATCTTTGCCATAAGAATAACAGGACATGGTTTTATCACATGTTTTGCTAAAATCTAGGTAAACTGTTTTTATAGTATTCCTCAATTGATCAATTAAGTAATTGCCAAAAGTAAAAACAAAAGTTTTAAGGTTACTCTGGAATGACCTGTTCTTGATGAAGCTTCTACATAATCAACTTCCTTTTTCAGATGATCAATACCATTTCTTTCTATCCCATATTTGGCAAAGTCTATTCCCTTCCTTTTTTTAAAAATATGTGGATATGGTTTGCCCTTCTCAAGTCCCTTGGTACTCCTCTCATTTTTTCATTATCTTTACAAATAGTAAGTTAGCAACCATATCTGTGAGGGCAGCTAGGTGGCACAGTGGATAGAGTGCTGGGCTAAGTCAGGAAGACTCATCTTCCCGAATTCAAATTTGACCTCAGACACTTACTAGCTGAGTGACTCTGGGAACGTGACTTAAGTTTCTTTGCCTCAGTTTCATCATCTGTAAAATGATCTGAAGAAAGAAACGGAAAATCATTCCAGCCTCTCTGCCAAGAAAACCCTAAATGGGGTCACAAAGTATTACACATGATTGAAAACAACTTAACAATAACAACAACGATCACATTTATTAGTTCTTCCAATACATGCCTGAAGATTTCATTTATCTGGACCAAGTGAAATGAATACATCAAGGGCACCTAGATATCCTCTTATCTCCTATCTCATCTTAGGTATTAATTTCCTCTTAGATATTTTTTTCTCTTTCCAGTGCAAAGGTCATCCTTAACAAAGAAAACACAAATAAAATAAAATTAGTTTTGCAGCCTTTCTTTTGTCAGTTATCATCATAATATCTGTCCCACAGAAAATGTGAGCCTCCTCATTTCACTAATTTTAACCTTTTTGTAAGCATTTGTGTCTCTTGCCAGTATCAGCATCAACCAAATTGAAACTATTGCTTACAGAACCTTGGCACACACTCTTATTCATCCTCTGTTACTTTATCTTACTTATCTCTTCTATGTGTTGTTTTATTTCATTTAACTTTTTTGAAAATATTGACATATTTTGTTCTGACATCACTTATGTTTCTCAATTTATCACTCCCTGTATCCCTGTAATGACTTTTTTGTTGTTTTTTTGTTGTAGAGTGCTTCTCAGCACTAAGGAAATCAAATGTTCCTTTGAGTTTTGCCTTTGTTTGAATCAAAAGAAATTGAAAACAGTATATATGATATGGTGCCAGTGATTATAGATCTTTCCCACACCCTTTTGCTAAGTAGGCCCCCTGGCTTTGAAAACCCAGATGTTAGTGCTTCTCTCTCTCTCTGATACCTGTGTATGTATTACTATGTTCAGATAGATAGAAGCCTGTCGTTGATTTGTGTTATCTTGCTCTGTTTATAATTTCTGTTTATATTTGCTCTGAAGTTCAGGGTGCAGACTTTCTCCAATGATATATGTATGTTTAATTAAAGTGAGATTACAAACCCCTTAAAGTTGAGTTCCTTAGAAAAGTACATCAAAGAACCTATGCTAGCAGCCCTCCTGTGTGCTGCTGTTATTGGCCTTACACAGCCACAGTAGCCACAAGTAGTATTGTTGTTGCAATCTCATCTCAGAGAACAGTATCTTGAAACAAATGTGTGTGTATGCATTTAAAGAGGAAATAAAATGAAATTTGACTAATATGCAGTATTCTATGCCCATATTCCAGCACCTCTGCGAAGAAAGTACACTCCCATTGTCAGCTAGGTGGCACATTAGATAGAGTGCTGGGCCTGGAGTCTTCCTGAGTTCAAATCTGGCCTCAGACATTTATTAGCTATGTGACCCTGGGCAATCACTTACCCCTGTTTTAATGCTCAGTAGTATCCAGAGGGATGTCCTAGACTTGGATGATAGGAACTAAGTGCATTGTTTGTCATTCAAGCTCATTTAACGTCTTAACAATAGCCCTAATCTATGGTCATAATTTCAGTAAAAGCAAACAAAAATCAAAGCTTTTATTTGTACCTTTTAATCATTCTAATTATTTGAAAGTCTCACTAAAATTGGGTAAGAATTCTTGTGTATTCTGAATCCTTTCAGAGCTTAATTATATCCAAGAATATATGGAGCAATATGAATAGCATCTACACATCAGAATATGGAGACTGGGTCATATGGGCCATTATATCCCAATGTCCATATGATGTCGAAACAAGTATAACTAACTCCAGATCCTAAAGAGAACCAATAAAGCTGTAATAGCAAAAGGTGAGATATTGTTTGGTTGGGTCATCCATTGATGCTAAGACCATTTCCCAAATAGACGATCCATTACACATGAGTCCCCTCTAGTGATAAACTCCCTACAGCAGAATCAGTGTTCTATCATACATAGCGATACGCATTCTTTCTGGTGGAATCATTTTAGTAGACTGTAAGATACTTGTTGAACTGAATTCAATTAATTAATACTCTTTGGGATAAGTTACTGTTATACCATCAAATGGTCCTACAAATATATATATATATATATATGTATGTGTATACATATGTATATATGTATGTATATATACACATACATATATATAATATGTACATATAGTGCAATCTGCATCTCTTATTTTATCCAGTTAAAAGAGACTACTTCTCTTTTAATGGCATATAAATGACCATCATCTGATATGAAAGCTTAAAAAAAGATCTCGTCTACCCAAAAGATGCTTTCAAATTGAGTGTGGCAAATATGGAAATAGAGAAAGAAAATAGTTTCATGTCTAGGATGGAAGGTAGATGTTTATTTTAAGGTAAGTTAAAATAGGAATAGAATTGGTCATGAGAAATGGTTCTTAATGTAAAGGATCATGCTAACTAGTATTTCCCATAAGTAATGGTGCAGAACCTTTACTATTGCACACACACACACAAGTGTATAAAATCCAATAAAATATTAAAATGTTTCCTTCCAAAGTATTATACTTAAATGAAAGGTTAGCGTCTCATATTTCACTTTTGAATGATATTATAAGTGGCTTTTAAAATGCTTATACATTTCTCCGTGTGCTTTCTAAATGTTTTCCCCTTACTACCATGCTAAAACTTTTGGAGAAATTGACTAAAATGAACTGCTTATACATACACTGAAGTCACTCAGCCAATGATATAAAACATTTCTTCTCTCTGTGAGGAAAATTAATTTGCAATGAGGACAGTTATTAGTATTTGATAAAGCATTTAGAATACATGCCATGAAAACATAAATGTTGCAGGGCCATTACAAACTGTCTTATAATGAATTATGAGCTCCCCTAAAGTGAATATGCACATTTAGTGGTTGGTGATGAAAGTGCCCTGTAGTGGTTTAAATGTATTGTAAATTATTCCTAATTTATATCTCCATAATATATACAGCACTTTTGATAGTTTTATATAAATATATTTTTTTTATTAACTTAGTAGAGTTAATGGATTGGAAGCTTTTACATGAAAGTAGGGTAAGGAGAGAGAGACAACAAAGCTCTTACACATTTATTCATAATCAGTGACCATGTGCTATTGTGATGAATATCTTAGGAGGAAAAGTCCATTTTTAATTTCTCTTCTTTTTAATTTAATTTAGTTCTTTGCCACAATACTCTCCACAATGAAATGAATTGAAGATATTTAAAAGAATTAGAATATTATAATTGTTCCAAGTGATGACAACAAATGACATTTTTAAATGCTATAGTAGGGAGTAGTTTTAAAAGTCCCTCAAAAATCTCTATTTTTAGGTTTTTGAGGGGAGAAGGGAAACATAATATAGGAGAACATTTATGTCTAAGAATAGGTGTGATCCACTGACCCTTTGCTCAGTTTCACATTATCAAAAACTCTAAGAGTCAGGAGGTACCATCTAGTCCAGTCACTAACTACCTGAACAAAAATACCCTTTAAGGCATATCTGACAAATGCTCATCCAGCCTTTGCCTGAAGATTTCTGATGACCAACCCACTGAATCTTAAGGCAGCCTATTTTGCTTTGGACAGCTTTAATTATTAGGAAGTGATTTCTTTCCATTAAGCCTCAATCTGAACAACTGTAATTTCCATTCCACAACTGAGTTCTGCCATTTGGGGCTAAGCAGAACAATCCTAAAACTCTATCATCTGCCCAATGAGTCTTCTATTCTCCACTCTAAGTTGCTTCAGATTTTAATTTTCCATGAACTTGAGCCCTTCATGACCCCATATGCATTCTCTGGATGTTCTTCTGTTTAGCAATGCCCTTACTAAAATGTGACACCAGGGCTGAACTCAATAGTTCCACTGTGATGCATCCAGGATCATCACCTCCCTTGTCCCGTAGACTATGTCTTTCATAAAGTAGTCTAGGTTAGCATTAGCTTTACTATGCTGCTATGTCATACTGTTTATTCATACTGTTTGCCTTTGTGAAGTGAAGTAGAAAGTGTATTATTATTAATCATAAAATATTGAATTAATATTTTCCTTATCATTGGCAAAGATAAGATCTTTGATGCCTATGCCAATGAAGCACAATCTCCATTAAGTCTTACTAAATAAGAATTAAAAAAATAACCCTCACAATCAATGAACATTTATTAAGTGTCTACTATGTACCAGGCACTGTGCTAAGGACTACGGAGACAAAAAAGGGGCAAAAGACAATTCTTAACCTCAAGGAGCTTATGATCTAAATGGGGAGACAACCTGCAAACAAATATATGGGCCCATCAAAGAAGCACCATCCCTCTTCCTCAAATTTAGAGAGGTTCATTGTTAGGAATCTGGCAAACACCATCATCTCTGTTGTTAACATTTATATAGTGTTTAATACATGTCAGGAATATAAAGCTCTTTACAGTTATCTCAACTGATCCTCACAACAACCCTGGGAGGTAGGTGCTATTTTTATTCACATTTTATAGATGAGAAAACTGAGATAAACAGAGGTGAAGTGACTTGCCCAGGGTCACACAGCTACTAAGTGTTTGAGGCCATATTTGAATGTCTTTCTGACTTCAGTGTCTATCTAGTCACTGAGCTATGTAACTGCCAATATTTTATTTTATTACATTAATTTAAAGTGCTATAGGTGGTAAATATTTCCATCAAAGCATATCATAAAGATGATCTACTAAAATGTAAATATTATGAAAACATCATCAGTGAAGGAATAGCTAACCAAATTAATTTAATCAATCCTCTAGGTCAGAGGCTCTTATTTTTGTATCATGGACCCCTTTGGCAGTCTGGCGGAGCCCATTGATGCCTTAGAATGATGCAGTCAAATGCATTAAATATGTATAATTATAGGGCCCATGGATCTCTGATTAAGGACACTTGCTCTATGGCAATCATAATAATACTAATATGTTTCAGCTTAGTGGCTTAACAAAAATTTATGTTTAATATGTGGAAACCTATACCATGCATGAATTACCCCCAAGGTAATGTGCTAAGGAGGGGAAGTAGAGAATGCTAGTTTTGGAGTCCGAGAATCTGGGTATGAATCCTAGCCCTGCTGTTTTATAACTCTGGAAAACTCATATCACCTCCTGGGCCTCAGTTTGCTCATCTGTAAAGTAAGGGTGGGCAGCTACACGGCATGCTGGATAGAGTGCCAGGCCTGGAGTCAGGAAACTCATCTTTGAAAGTGCAAATCTGCCCTCAGATACTTATTAGGTATGTGACCTTGGGCAAACCATTTAACCCTGTTTGCCTCAGTTCCTCATTTGTAAAATGAACTGGATTAGACAATTGCAAACTACTCCAATATCTCTACCAAGAAAACCCAAAATGAGGTCATGAAGAAGTGGACACAATGGAAATGACTGAACAACAGCCACAACAAAGGAATTCAACTAAATAACCTTTAAAAGTCCTCTTCAGATCTAAACCCTATGATCCGATATCCTTTCCCATATGGAAAACCATTTCTGATTTTTTTCAACATTTTTTGAACTCAAATTCATGGAAAGTACCTCAATTTCTTTAAAGGGTATTTGATTTCTTCATCATCATGTTGTCAGAATGAAATGAGATGATACAGAACAAAAATGCCCTTTGAAGAATCTGAGGTGTGTTCCATGAATATAAGATCAAAAAAGGTCAGGAAAAAAAAAGATAGAAAGTGCTTTCTATACTGGGAAGGTTCTAGGCTGTAGAGGTCATAGGAAACTGTACAGTTATAGGAATTGGCCCTGTACGTGTGATGTTAGTGATTTAAGGAATTCCTAAATGAGAAAAATCCCTCTACCAATGCAGGTTAGCACCTGTTTTGCCAAGATTTGCCTAAACTGAGAGGTCAAGAGACTTGTCGTGAGTCACACTGGCTCCAAGGACTTGACATCAGAGACCAGGACTTGAACCCAGGCCTGTGTGGCTCCAAGGCCAGCATTTTATCTACTATATTATACTAACTACACACACACACACACACACACGAATTTAATATACTAGGACATATTCTTACATCTAAATATATTCCCTCATCTTTCATCTTTCTGTGGAGAACAAAATTTAAGGAATCTCTTTTCCTGTTTCCTAGAAATTTAGAATCATCTTTGGTTCTTCTCTGTTCTCTACCTTCAGATTCTCAACATCTGCCAATCCTGGATGATCCTACCTATCCTATGCCTTACATATGTCCCTCTCTACATATAGGGAAAAAGACCCACTATCCTGGTTCAGACCTTCAATGCTGCTCACCTAGACATATTGCAGTAAAGTATTTTAAAAATGTTTTTGGCTTGCCTTCAGTGTTTCCCTTTTCCAGTCCAACTCAAATAGCTACCAAATTATTATTCCTAAAACACAGATGTTACTTCCCTACTACAAAATCTACAGTGGCTCACTGCTGCCTTTAGGGGACATATACACACATGCACGCATACACAACATACATACACACATACACACACTTCAGCCTGTCATTTAAGACTTTCCCTAATTTGGCCTCACCTATCATTCTAGCCTCATTTCACTGTACTTTATATTCCACTCAGACTTGATTCCTAAATGTTACACAAACCTGATATGCTTTTTTTTCTATCTGTACATCTTCATAAATTCTGACATTCTTGCCTGGAATCTACTGTTTCCTCAACTCTGATTCTGCAATGCCTTTCCAGAAAAGTTAGTATCACAGAATTTTGAACCCAGAAAGAACCTTAGAGACCATTTCTTCCAACTTGTACTAGGATAAGAATCTTCTCTTCAGCCTTTCCAACAAAAAAGTCTTTCAGGTGGAAGATCTCCAGGGATAGGAATCTCACCATGTCCCGATGCAGCCTTTTCTACTTTCAGATAGCTCTAAACATTAGAAAGTTTTCTTTATAGTGAGCCTAAATTTGTCTATTTACAACTTTCACCCACGCACAATTAAGCGCTCCTAGTACTGCTTTCTGGGGTCAGGCAGAACAAATCTAATCTCCTTTCCCTGTGGCAATCACCCAAGTATTTACTTAAAGAGATATATCTCCTTCTCCTTAAGTCTCCAATTTTTCCAGACTAAACATCTTGAAATCATTATTCGTCATGACACCATAGTCCCTTTCCAGCCTCATAATACTCCTCTCCTGCTTCAAGTCTATTTTCCAATAAAATGTGACATCCCAAAAGAAATAGCATTCTATTGTCTTCTGAGTAGAGCAACAGCATAGCATAATCATCTCCATAGTTTTGAGACTGCTTCTCTTAATTCAGTCTAACGTATTTTTGCCAACTTCCTCCTCATTCTAGTTTTAGGTTTACATTAATGTATATGTATATAATACATACATACACACATATATACGTTTTGTAGCTATGTTCACCAAGCAGAGAAGAATCATAATTTGCTATTTCTTTCTAGGAAGCATTTTAATAGAAGAAAAGCTCCTCAAGGACAGGGGCTATACCAAGATAAGTTTGAAATGGGTATATGATTTATACAATAAAGGGTGATACCATAAGCAAATTAGGAAAGCAAGTAATAGTTTACCTGTCAGATCTATGGAAAAGGGAAGAATGTATGACCAAACAAGAGATAGAGAACATTATGGAATGCAAAATACATAATTTTGTTTACATTAAGTTTAAAAGTTTTTGCACAAACAAAAACAACACAACCAAGATTGGAAGAAAAGTAGAAATCTGGGAAATAATCTTTACAAGTGTTTCTAACAAAGGCCTCATTTCTCAAATATGTAGAGAACCGAGTCAAATTTATAAGAATAGAAGTCATTCCCCAATTGAGAAATGGTCAAAGGATATGAACAGGCAGTTTAAGAAATTATATATCTATAGTCTTATGAAAAAATGCCCTAAATCACTAACAGAGAAGTGCAAATTAAAACAGCTCTGAGGTATCATATCGCACTAATATAACAAGAAAGGAAAATGATAAATGTTGGAGAAAATGTGGGAAAACTGGAACACTAATGTATTGTTGGTGGGGTTGTGAACTGATCCAACGATCCTGGAAAGCACTTTAGAACTATGCCCAAAGGGCTATAAAACTGTGCAAATGATCCAGCAATATCTAGTAAGGTCTGTATCCCAAAAAGATCATAAAAAAGGGAAAAGGACCCACATGTGCAGTCTATATCACTGAAGATCAACTCAATAGATTATGTCCCCAAAACTGCCTCTCTTCTGAACTTTCCTATTTCTATTGAAGCTGTCACCATTATTCCACTCTCCCAGGATAACAGTCTTGGCATTATCCATAATTCCTCACTCTTCTCTATCCAATATACTTAATCGGTTTCCAAATTTTATTATTTCTGCCTGTATAACTTCTCTCACATCCAACCTCTTCTTTGTACTAACCACTAAGACGGCCAATATATTAGTTGAGGCTCTTGTCACCTTTCACCCGGACTATTGTAATAAATACCCTCTTAATTGGTCTCTTGGATTTGCGTCACTCCCTTTTCATTAAATCCCATTGCCAAAGTAATGTCCCTAAAGTGAAAAACTGACTACATTATACCTCTACACCAGCTCCATATTATACTGCCTCTAGGGGAAAAAAACATAAGCTCCTCTGTTTGACCTTGCACAACCTGGCCCCAAATTACTTTTAAAAAATATATATACTTACTGCTCCTCTTGCACTCTGTGGCAGGAAAACTATCCTGCTGGTCATCCCACTCAACACTCCCTCTCCCTTCTCTGTGCTTTTGTACAGGCTCTTCCTTATACCTGGAATATACCTTATTATACCTTATACCTATACTTATCTCCAGTTACTAGTTTACTTTAGTTTACTCGTTTCAAACATCACCGTTCTACCCGATTACTCCAGTTTCTATTGCCCTCCCTCGTCAAAATGGCTTTTATTTTGTTTCATGTATGTTTTTCATATGCTTATGTATGTGTGTGGTGTCTACACTTGTAGGAAACCATCAGAGGACAAGGATCATTTTATTCCTGTCTTTGTATCTTCAGTACCTAGCAGAATGCCTGGAACACTATAGGTACTCTATAAATAGTTGTTGATAGGACATGAATTTAGACTTCTTCCTGTTGGAATTAAGTCATCTGACAGAAGCCTACTCAGCTTCCCTCTTCCATTCCTCAGAATTTCATAGCATTCTCATCCTTTTTCTTTCCCTTAAAATAATATCTTCATCAAGATGACCTATAATATAGTGTTTAAGTTTACATCACTTTATACACATTATTTTATTTGAGCCTCAAAAGAGTCCTTTGAGGTAAGTATTGCAGTCATTATCTTTGTTTTACATATGGTTCAACTGAATTTGAGATCAAGTATTACATTAAGTATTAGAGGTGGCAGACTGGATAGAGCATTGTATTTGGACTCAGGAAGACCAGTATTCAAATTTGGCCTTGAGACACTAATTGTGTGACCCTGGACAAGTTACTTATTTTCTCTACACCTCCATTTCCTCATCTGCAAATAGGGATAATAACAGTGTTTAGCACAGTACCTAGCACATAGTGGGCACTTAATAAATGTTTATTGATTAGTTGATTAATATCCTGAGGTTGCTGTATAAATATATTGAGAAAATAAGATAATATTTATAAAACATTTTGTACTTAAAGGGCTATATACACGTTAGCTATTATTATTGTATTATCAACAATAATCATAATAAAACCCTTATCTCTCATAAATACAATTTTCCCTCTGTTGTACTATCTGTGTATATAATTACATTTCCTACCACTTTGTTTCTATATTAATTTACTCTCTTATTTTCTATTTCTTTCATCTCTATTTTAATTTCACATTAATCTTAGGCCCCTGCTTATCTGTCTACAAACCTGTATGGCTTGTCCCCTCCACTCCAATCCCTGTCTGATCCGACCTCTCTGCCACTTCCAGAATTGATCCTTTTTTTTTTTTGGTTAGAAATAATCATCAGAACCAATACTAGAATGGGTGGATCAGAGTTTTAATCAAGATTAGAGAAATATGTATACATATACTGAAAGCATATACAGTCCATCTGGAAAATAACTGAACTTAATTCCTCTGCTCCGTATGCCTCAATACAGTGCTTTCAAGACTTGCTATGACTGAGGAAAAACAACAACAATGCACTATGGACAACTTGGTAATAAGTTTCTCCATGTTAGGTTAGGCAGGTCTTTGAACAAAGCATACATACAACTGAATCTATCATTCTGAGCATCTCTCTAGGTTGGTAGGACTAGCTGGAACATATGCTCTATTAGCATAGATTCTCCTCACCATCTATATGGAAAGCCATACTATCAAAAAAGGGGTACTCATTTTAATAAATTCTCTAGTTTTAAAAATCACAAGTGTTGATGATCAAACAAAAAGCTAGCATCTGCAAACTTACTCATTAGTTGAACCTAGATAAAAACAGTATTTTTTGCTACTATCACACGCCACAAGAATTCTTTATATTAAAAAAAAAACTAAGAGCTGACATCTAGTGAGAAGGTTCAAAGGGCACTGAATTAAAGATCATGTGTAATTATGCAGAATAAGGTACATTTTCTGTGTGAAAGAATCAATGTTGAAGTCATTAGAATTAATCACTTTTATTCAATTTACTTCATGCTTTCCCTATTTCAGGCAAATACAGAATGGAATCAATATTGGGTAGTCTAAATAGATATGATGAAGTCATTTAAAGCACTGGTAAATGATATTTTAGAAGGCAAATTGCCTGCTTTATAGGGCTACATTACAGAATACCCTAACAGATTTAAATCATTCTTGATGAATAACAAAGGTGACCTATCTCTCCATAACCCTTGTTTTCGGAGGTTATAAATGGCTCACTTTGCTGAACACTAAAACGTTTGACTAAATGGAGCTTTCATGGACCTGTTTCACTTTAAAAACAAATAACTTGTTTTACAAACCATCTTTTTGTTATTGTAGTTACTATTATTATTTCAGTATTTTTCCCTTTTATTTAACTAAGGATTGAAGAAGCAATCTGCAGTTTACGCATTTGTAATGGCTACGGTGAGTTATATAAATTTATTCACAAACGCTCCTTAACACAGTCCACTTCATGTTGAGCCCACAATTAATGGAATGTTTTTTATTTGTTTTTCAAACATGGGGTGCTATTAGGATACATGGTACCAGAGGTCAGGAAGCCTGCTCCATGACACTGAGTAAGGCTCCCCAAGTCCCCTGTGGGTAGAAGAAAACTCCCTAGATTAATCATCTATACGTCATCAGGTCACTCTCCAGGGCAGCAATGCTATGCCTAAGTTAACGTCACTTTCTTTCCCACTGTCTTCTAAGCACACTTTCCTGCTTGCTGTTTTCTGAACTCTCCATTTTAACTCTGATCCCCACATTTGGAATGTGCTTCCTCCTTCCCTCCTCTTCTTTAGAAAATTTTGGCTTCCATCACAGCTCAACTCTAGCTGCAAGTGCTCTCTGCTTTCTATAATATATATACTAATCTGTTTACATATAGTGTCATTCCCTGCCACCCCCCTCCTATAATTAAGGGCCTGTCTTTCATTTTGTCTTTCAATGGTTGGTACAAGGTTAGTACAAGGCACAGTACCTTGCACATAGTAGATGCTTATTAAATGTATTTTGGATTAAAGAAGATTATTTTCATTCAGCCTGAACATACTTTCCAACCTACATGGAGGTTTTATAGTTCTATCTTTAATTCAGTGAGACCTGTCAGCTCGGTATCATTTGCCATTTGGGGCAGTAAATTGTTTTATGTTAAAAGTATCATAACACTCTATACTGCAACTGAAGAGGCAGTGATATGTGGCACCCCCAAAAATTGATGCTTTGGTTTCTGAACATAGACATGTTTTCAGCATACTTGAGATGAATCTTGCCACACATATATTCTGAATCTGTGAACAGGGAGGCCCTGGGTGAAAATGTGAAGCAGACGAAGTCTGTCCTTGGCACCCTTTGTGAAGAAATCTGTTTGCTTAAAGTTGTTAGCTTTGCGAAGAACATATGTTGGTTTCATATCTAAGTATGGCTGGCCCTTAAAAAATACTTACTAAGTCATTCATCCAGCTCCAGCTTGAGGTCTGTAATTGAAATTAGCTGAGGCAGAGTGGCCTCATTAGAGGTTCCTGGTATAAAAAGGGCAGCTCAGAGTAGAATTGTTCCAACTCAGCAGCTCCAAAGGAGAGGGAAGACTAGTTCCAGAGGGAATCTTAGCAAGGGGCGGGGAGGTGGGGGGTGGGGTATTTTTGAAGAGTGGGTCACAGAAGAGAGGTTTGGTTGCAAGGGAAAGGCTGATTGTGAAGGTTACAGGAACAAGAAGCTACCTCTTTGAAAACTAAAGAATATTCCTGCCATACTGGTTTTTAACAGAGAAGTGAGTAGAAACACATTTTTAAACTGGAATTAGCAGTGGGACACAGACTGAAAACCAGCTGGGAATCCACTGAGAGAAGAAGAGGTTAAAGTAAATTTATCATCTTTCGAGAGAGGAAAAAATAAAATAAAACAAAATAACAGCAAAGTCCTTATATTTAAGTTTATTTTTTTTCTTTCTATTGCTCTATATTTTGCTATTTTTTTGTCTTAAGGTGGTACTCAGAAGGGCAGGCTGGTAGATTGAAAGAGAAAGTTGTTTCACCTTGGACAGGCCCCAGCCTCTCTGAGGTCATAATTGCAACTCAACCAGCCCTCTCTATACAGAGTGCTTTTGAGGTGAAGAAATGAAAATATTCTGGAAATGCAAGTTATTGCTGTATATGCTGACAAATTTATTTGGCATTTTTGTTGTGAGATTTTATATATATACACACATACGCATATACATATTATATATACATGTATGTATTTATACTATATGTTTTATAAGAACAAATGCACGTACACATACATAGTATTGAGAATGTAAGGTCCTTGAGGGTAGAGAATTTCTTGATTTTTGTATTTGTATGCTCTGCTAATTTTAGCACCGTGCCTAACACATAATATGCACTTATTTTTTTGTTTTTTCATTATATCTATCACTTTTTAATCTAATTTCAATGAAACATGGGTGTGAGACATCTGAGTTTCTTACTTATCCAACCCTAAGCCATTATGATGCCTCTGCAACAGTCAGTGGGAATCCCTGATCACTTGGCAACAGTAAACAAGAGAAAAGGGGGAATCCAGATAAGACCTAGGGAAGTAGCTTCAGAACTTTATTCACTGCCCAATCTTGACTGGAATGTGAGCACTCAATCTGATTTAGGAAACATTTCTTACTTCTTGTGCATGAGTGTCCTTACTGCAGCATATCAGAATGGGAGAGGAGCAGAGGCCTCAATGTAGTTCAAGTCATTAAAAATTTCGATTTCTGCCTCAGACACAAATTAGCTATGTGATACCTGGTTAGAAATCACTTAACCCTCTTTCAGTCTCAGTTTCCTCATCTGTAAATAAGGAATTCTAATTCCTGAAACTTGGGGCAGTGAGGTGGCACAGTAAAAAGAGTGCTGGGGTCTAGAGAAGGAAGACTTGTTTTCCTTAGCTCCAATTTGGCTTCAGTCATTTACTAGCTCTGTGACCCTAGACAAGTCACTTAACCCTGTTTGCCTCAGTTTCCTCATTGGTAAAATGTGCTGGAGAAGGAAATGGCAAACCACTCTATTATCTCTGCCAAGAAAACCTCAAATGGGGTCAAGAAAAGTCAGGCATAAATGAAAATGGCTGAGTTTTTTGTAAGAATAAAATAAGAAAATATTAAAAGGAAAACACTTATAAATCCATATAGAATATATAAATGCTAATTATTATGATGATGATTATTTTGAATTCAGGTCTTCCCGACTCCAGGCCCAGTGTTCTACCCACTGAGGCACCTAGCTGCCTCTGATTATAGTTATTTTTCTAATCTGAGTGTATTGTTCCATAGTCCAAACCTTTCATTATCTTCTCTTCCTCTCATACAAGTCAGATTATCTTCTAAACATTCCTGTGACTTATTACCCAGCATCACACTCAACAAAGGGGTCTACATGCTAAAATAATGCATGATCACCAAGTCATCTAATCTTTGCTTACCTTAATCCACTGCAGAAGGAAGTGGCAGACCACTCTATTATCTTTGCCATGGATATTATTGGCATGCTATGGTCCACAGGGTTGTGAAGAGTCAGACTCAACTGAATGATTGAGTAATGACAACTCCCTTTATGGTGGGGTTTTATATAATGTTTGCAGAGACATTGCAAGGTTCCAATGTATTGTGATTTATTTATTAAAAATAAAATGAGTGCCTAGCAACTGTGACCATTTTCTCAGAACATCAGTTCCTATATATGCTGAGCTCATCTAGGTTGCCATATGGAAGTTTATGCAGAGATTGTCCTCCATCAGTCATCTTGGGAGGACAAAAATAAGAAACATATGCTCTGATCTCTTCTGAAATGTTTAATCCACTTCATGAAGGAAATGGAACTTGAATCTGAATAATTTCATAACCTCTAGCATATAAACAAGACAAATAGCCAAATATTTACTAGTTACTAAATGTGAGCTTGAATGCTTTGCGGAATACTCCATCTTGACATTTACAAGATCCTTTCTTGAATATTTTTGTACTTCTAAATAATATGATTTCTTTTTAAAATCTCTTTCTCTCTCCATACATGTGTGTATATATATGTGCATACATATATATATACATACATACATATATATATATATATACATACATACATATATATATATCATTGTTACTATATACACCAAAAGTAAGGAAACTTTGTAGATGCTCAACAAGAAAAAACAATGAGGACACACAGACAGCTTGGATTTATATAAACTCAACTCCAGTTTTGCAAAGTTTATCATCATCAGTATATGGGGTGAAATGCAAACATTTCTACTATTGCCTACACAATTATATTTATTTACATTTTGAGAACATAAAGAATAGCAGCTGCCAAATATCCTTATCACAACACAGAAGAATTCTTCAAAACTTTAGATTCTCATGGGCATGAAATTTAAGAAAACATTTTTAATTCTCATCTCAAAATTTGAGGCACCAAATGAAAAGGATAATTGATCTGGAATGAAAATTGGGTTCAAATTCCTGCTCTATTTACTACTTATATGAAATTAGACAAGACACTTTACTTCATTGGCCCTCAGTTTTCTTATCTGAGGAGGGTTGCATTATATTCTAATGTCTCTTCCAATCTCAAATCAGATGGTCCTGTATAGTAACTGAGAGGTATTGTTCTACAACAGGGCTGTCCAACCTTAGGTTTTTATTGAAAAAATAGGCAGTATATTTTGATTTGCCATTTTAATGAAAGCTCTGTGGTAGCTTGGCTTCCTTTACTAAAGCATTTATGTAAATTTTATGTTTGTAGGAGGGCCAAATAATTCACACTAGGGGCAGCATGGGGCCCACAGGCCACACTTTGGACAGCCCTGTTCTACATAATGAACAACATATAACATACCTACCTGACAAATTACATAATGTATTTAAAACATGAAAATACTATTTGAATGCTAGAAATTATGCTGTATTTCAATAGTAATCATTAAGAAGGAAAAAGATAAAGCTTGTAGACAGTTTTTTTATGGAGTACACAACAAATCTAAGAAAAAACAGGATGAAAGAAGGAATATAGGCTGTTCCAAATGCCTTAGGGCAGTTTTAAGCTATTAAAGCTTAATAGCTTCATGCTGCCTTGTTCTGCCAATGTTTTCCAGTGGGAGAGGCAGTATCAAGCACTATCTTTTGACTGTCCTCTCAAGTTACCACAATTCATGGGTTTCCAATTTTCTTTTGTGTGTCATGGACCCATTTTGCAGACTGTTAAAATCGAATGGCCTTCTTCTCAAGATGTTTTTAAATGTATAAAATAAAATACATAATATAAAAAATATTTTCCCCCATCCAAGTTCAGGTATTCAACAGAATCTATCCCATAAAGTCTTTGGGGCGGGGGGGGGGGGGTCCTGTCAACCCTAGGTTAGAAATCTTCCTCTGAATGAACAAAAGTGGTTTTACCTGAAGAAAGAGATGGCCTTACATATGATTCAATCTTCCCTCTCATCTCCTTGCCCTTGTCCCAAAAATGGATTTATACATATTTATCCCTGCCTTCTTGATAACACTAAATGGGAAATGCATAGTACTTTCCCCTTTGATAGACGTTGGCTTAAAATATAAGTAAGTGTCTGGTCCTGGTAACATTTTATACTGATCACACTTTGGCGTGAATATTTGTCAAATATATATGTATATGTTGATAGGACTGATAAAAGACTCATTCCTGTTTTGCTTAGGGAAAAATAGTGTTGAGAATAAGAGAACCTCAATGCCTAAAAACCTCACAATGAGGTAGCAAAGTACAGTGGAAAAAAAGAGTCTGGAGTAGCAGAAAAAATCCCTAATTCACAATTTTCCTCCAAATTAGCTCTATTTACCATAAACAGGCTTGTGCAAAGAAAATGTGTGAATGAAAATTGTTTCTCAAATATGCCTATTAATGAGATGTAGAATACATCAACATAGCTTTTAGTGATATTATCATCATCATCTTAATTTATACTATCAACTTCATTCATTCATTGAGATACCTACTAAAGTCACTTAACAATTGGTGCCTTGAGGTTTAGTTTCATCATGCACTTCCTAATGACCTTCTCAGTCCGGTGTTCCTCTTAGATCATGTTTGCAATAGCTATGGGGAAAAATGGGCTATACTGCTTTCTCCTCTGCCATCTTGATTCAGATACACAACTTAGTTTTCAATATGTACACTTATATATCTTAAAAGCAATATTTTTTTAACATGATCACAAGGGAAAACATTTAACTTTAGTCACCCTTAATGAGGGGAACAATGAAAGAGGAAGCAAAGATATATCTGGATCATAATGTATTTAATCTACCAAGAACAGGGTAAAAGGATCAATAGAGGATCAGAATCCCTCTCTTGTCTTAGTCAGTGGAAATGATTTTTAAGCCATGGCCAGAGGAGTAAGGCAATCAATAAAGTACTAAGAGATAACCTCACCAATCTGGCATTCATATACCAAGACTTTTACACTTAACATAGGATCACCTGGGATCCCATATAAACCCCACCTGGGCTATTTATCTGGGGGGTTTAAAAGAAATCTAGCTGTTCTTGAGCCAGCTCGTGTCATCTTGCACTAGAGCCAATAATTAAATTTTCAGTGTGAGCATTTCCATCTTGGAAATCTGCAAATGCTACAAATAAGAACTTGAGTTGTTGTTTTGTTGATTGTCTAGGCTTAATAAAGTGATGGGGAAATGTCAATAATGCAACTTCAACTTTAAAATGTGTTGCATGATTTTTTTTTCAGAATTAGTTGTTAAACATTTACCTGAACATACCTAGCCAGGGTCTCAACTCAGGCATCTCTGATGTCTAATATCAAGGAGGAAGGCATGAATTAGGAAGACATTTCTAGACAGATATTGAGGGTTCCAGAAAAGTTACATGTCAACAGTTGCCAAGCAGAAAGAGGACATATCTAGAGCATGGGTAACCTATATCAAGAGATGGTATATTCAGAAGATCAGAGGTTTGCGAGATTAACACAAAATGCTTTTGAGTGTTGCCCCCTTGAAGGCTCTGCTCTCTCTTTGTGGCTTTAGAATTTTTAGTGATCAAAATTTCTAATCAATGCAAGAACCAATCAATGACAACTCCAGAAAATTGATGGTGACGCATAGCTACCACTTCTCAATAGAAAGGTAACAAATTAAAGGTTCAAAACAAGGCATACATTTTCTGACACGGCCAATTAAGATGAGAATTTGTTTTGTTCAGCTGTACTTCTTTTAATGCAAAGGAGATTTGTTGGGCTTTTTTTGTGGGGGGAGAAGAAAAGGGAGACATTTACAGAGAAATAGCTAACTAGTAATAATAATGTCCAAAGAAAGGAAAGAATACTGATAAAACATTTTTATTCCCTTTATTTAAATGCAAAGAAGGAAATAGAAAGTTATTCAGAGGAAGCCATAGATAGGCAGGAAAACTTTGGAATTAACATGCAGAAATTTCATACACTTAAAAAACCATGCTGTATGCAATAGTGATTTGTACTTTCATATACAATCCTCTTTCCGTTCTTTCTTTATGGAAATGTTAATGCTTTTCAATAATGAAAAAAAAAATAAGAGGTATCAAGACTTAAGTCTTGAGAGGGAAATTCAGTAGAAAGATAAAGAGCAATACAAAGAATGAGTGGAGGATATTTAGACCTAGATAGTGCTCACAATGCAGAGAATTGGCTATTTTCCATTTGGCCTTGCAAAACATGCTGTTCCACTTCAAAGTTGTTTGGAATATATAACCTCTTTAGATTTAGCTTATTTTCTGTACTTCTAACGTGTCTCTGTATGTGTGTGAGAGTGTGTGTGTGTATGTGTGTGTATGAGAGGGGGGGGGGGTTCTGGCCACAGTGCTTGATTAGTAAGCAAGCCTTGAATAAATTCATCTATAAGAACCCTCCCACCCACCCCAAAAAAGGCAAAAGAATAGATGAAAAGAAAAAGAGCAGAAAAATGAAAAAAAAGTGTGAGCTAGATTTTGAGAGTCCTAGATACTTGGCTAAGGAATCTAACTTCATTCTGTAGGTAATCGAGAGACCCTGGAGGTTTTGTGACTAGGGTAGTACTGAAGTGGTACATTAGGAAAATTAATATGTGTGCTCTAGTGGAAAGAGGCCAGCCTTAGAGATTTGAAGACCTGGAACTGAAATGCTATCTCTGACATACACACTTGGCTACTGTAGGACCATGGGTAAGTCATTTAACCTCTCACTATCCCTTTGCAACTCTGACAGACCACTAGGAGTTCCTTATATCCATGAAAGAACAGCTCTGAAAACATTCAAGATGAATGGAAAGGAATAGAACTGCAGTATGAAGATTAGGAAGTTCTTTTGGTAAATCTGTGATTTACTAAATCTATGCTATGATGTTGGTATGGGTAATTTTAAAAAATATATATATACAAAAAAAGCTTTCAGGAAAGAATTGGTGACTGATTAGATGTAGAAGGTGCAGAAGAAGAGTCAGTAAAAGTTGACTGCCAGATTTTCCATTAGTCTGACCGGGAAACTAATGGCAATAATGAACCAAAGAGGCAGCATGGTGTACTGGACAGTTACCTGGCCTTAGAGCTAGAAGACTGGGGTTCAAGTCCTATCTCTGACAGACACCTGCTGTGAGCCTGATCCTGGGCAAGTAATTTAAACTCTAGTTTCCCAAACAACTTTCTAAGATCATGGGTTGCACGGAACATGATATCCTGCATTAGTAGAGGGAGTTTTGTCATCTGGGATTTCACTGTAACAATAATCACAGGTCCTATTCCTCTGAACTTTATTCCCATGAATTAAATGAGATGTGAGGAAAAGGAGGATGTATACTTTAAGGCTGCATATGAGGTTTGTCTGGAGTTCTCTAAAAAAAAAAATTGTTCAATGGCCAATTGAAAACAAAGTACTAGATTTCAATAATAGAGAGCTTTGGTCCCAGAAGATTCATTAAATTGAGTTATTACTAGATTTCTCTTCTGTTCAGAAGATAAACTTTATTTGGTGGTTCACAGATTTATGAGAACATTGGTATATAATAGATAATAGACAAAGAAGGTGCCATGTGATTTTCGATTGTGTCTACAAGAACCTGATTAAACAGGAAAAGTTTCATATACCCAGTTGTTACTTTGTTTTTATGATAGAAGGAACTATTTGATTTTTTTTTGGCTGAACTTCTCTGAATATAAAGGTTAGGTATCATAGTCCTTCAAAAAATATGCAATTAAACCATCAATTGCCTAGAATCTTATAAACAGGCAAATTAGGAGGGTGTGCTGGAGCCAGCTAGAATTGGCTCAAGGAGCATACAGTGAAATTTTTCAGTGTTAGCAATAAGAACTAGAAAATTGGCAAATCAGGGCCTTTTGCTGTTTGGTTGACTGTCTCTAGACTTAAAGTTATGGAGAAAGTGTTAATAATGCAGATTAAAGTTAATTTTAAAAAACCTATTAATTTTTAAAAATTTATTTGGTTCATCATTACAGATTCAATTTAAATGTATATTTGAAGAATGTATATGTGTATATATATATATATACACACACACATATATATTAAGAGACAGATGTTCACTATTTATCAACACACCCTACAAATTAGCAAATATGAATGTGCCCAACACATTTACAGGCTAAATAAAATGCCTATGGAATTGATAACATTTAAAGTTCATATACTTTATTTTTTCTATAGGCCAGATTTTATATATAAAAGCAGGCAACTCTATTGTATCGTGTTGTATTGTTCTTATTGTATTGTCTTATAAGAATCATTTTGCTTTCTGGAAAATTGAATGGCTCAAACAATGAGCAAGACTGTGAAGAATATAGTTGCAGGATTTTCTGTAGACATTGATGTTTTCGCCCTACTGGATTACTCTTTATTGCATAGTATTAAAAGTCATTATCTCCTGAATTTTCAATTTTGGTCACTTTTACATCCTTATATTTTTACTAGTATTGTTTACTATTGTTACTTTAATAGTCTACTTTTTAAATAAGCCGACCTACAGAAGTTTAAATTTTTTTTAATCAAACCTACAGAAATTTATCTTATCACGACAACTTACAAACGATTAACTAAAAAAAAGAATCAAAGTATTGATTTACTTTCTGATCACGACTAGAGAAAAAAATATGGCATATAAATTTAAAGTTCCCCACTTGTAGCAAAATATAATCATAGTGAGAGGTATCTGAGTGATTATTGAGTTGCCTCTGGTCAGATCGATGAATCTGGCAAACAAGGAAACAGTAGCCAATTTCATTTCACAACTGTCCACCTACAGAAAATTGATTACAGCACACACTAAAATAGAAGTAAAACATACCACTTTTAAAATATTATTCTTCTTGAAAAGTGAAATTATCCTGCATTAATCCTTCAATATGTCTATTTTTAATTCTAAATGATTAAAAAATACCAATGGTATAACATTTAAATTCAGTAGTTTGGGCAATTATCTAAGATTTCCATACATTGATTTTGTTTTCTAATAGGCATAGATTGCCAATTAATAATTTTCCATTTACCCGTCTTCTTCATTCTCATTGCAACTGAACTAACCTAAGCTTTTTTAGGTTTTTTTAGGTTTGAAATTGACATACTCTTACAAATCCTTTTATCAAATGTTGATTTTCTAAAGCTATGTGGCATGTGTTAGTTTTTTTGTTTTGTTTTAAGCACAGATATGTTTTATTTCCTCTCAAGTGTTCAATAAATTTTGAGTCACAGATTATCTCTACCTCTTACTTTTGTTCCACCTCTTTCACTATTTGGATAGTCGAAATAATATAATAAAAGAATTAATATACAGATAGAATGAGTGAAGATACAAACTTGAATATTTCTACTTTAAGGTTTTGTTTCTCATAGAAGTTAAAGAAAGGAAATAAAGAGAAGCCTGAGAAACCTTAAATTAATAATGAAGAAAAGTTGAGGAGAAAGAGAAGCATGACATGAACACAGGGCTGGCCTTGAAGTCTAGAAAACCTGTGTTAAAAGACTGTCCTCTGAAACATGAGCCTCACACAAGGCTTTGGGACCTTGGGTATGTTAGTTAACTTTTCAGGGCTTCAGGTTCTTAAACTGGAAGTTTCAGATCAATTTCCTATCAACAATGCTGAAGAGAATAGGGAGTTCCCTATACCAAGGGATATATAAAAGGCAGCGCCAAAACAAAACAAAACATAAAAATTATGGATTTTTTTTAATCATCCTCCAGAGAATAAGAGAGGTCATTTAGTCCAAGTCTTCCCTGACCAACAACACTGACAGGTGGGTCATTCAGATTCCGATGATGGCGAATCCACTACTGAATGAGGTATTTTTTTTCCTCATAACAAATAAACCTAAATCTGTTTCTTTGTGATCTCAATCCATTGCTATTAATTCTATCCTCTGGGACCAAGAAGAACAAATCTAACCTCCTCTCCATTCTACATCACGGCCCTTCTAATACTAAGCATAATAGGATTTAGAACTAAAAAGGAGTTTAGAGATCATTTAATCAGTGAATCAGCCAATAAACATTTATGAAATGCCTACTAGGCACCTGGAACTGTGCTAAGCACTGGGAAAACAAAATGAGGCAAAAAGCAACCCCTGGCCTCAAGGGGCTCACAATCTATCAGGGGAAACAAGAAGCAAACAACAGTACAAACAAGCTATCTACAGAATAAATAGGAAATAATTTAGAGACAAAGGTGCCTTGAATTAGGAATTGGAAAAGTCTTTCTGCAGATAGGATTTTGGGAGGATTCTGTAGGCAGGATTTTGGTTGGGACTTCAAAGATACCAGGGAAGTTAGTAGGTAGAAATGAGGAAAGAGAACATTCCAGGGATGAGGGACAGACAGAGGAAGCTGCTGACAGGCTACATATGGTGCATCTTGTTCCTGGAACGAGAATAATTGAGTACGGTGGATAGAAGAGTACCTATTGAGGAGTAGTGTTTAAGAAGGCTAGAATGGCAGGAGGAGGTCAGGTCATAAAGGGCTTTGAATGCCAGAGTATTTTGTATTTGATCTTTGAAGCAAAAGGTAGCTGCTGGAGCTTATTAAGTGGAGAGGTGACAGTCAGACCCACATTTTAGGAAAATCACTGTGGCAGCTGAAGGGGGATGAATTGAATTGGGGAAGGACTTGGGGCAGGTAGGCTATTACAATAATCTGGGCATGAGGTGATGAGAGCCTGCACCAGAGTGATAGCAGCATCAGAGGACAGAAGGAGGTATATCAAGAGATGTTGCAAAGGTGACATGAACAGGCCTTAGCCACAGATTGTTTATGGGGGTTGTGGAGCGGAGAGAGAGATAGCAAGTCCAGAATGACATACAGATAGATTGCAAGCCTTGAGAAGATGGTGTCAGTCTCTACATTAACAAGGAAGGTAAGAGGTAGGAATTTTAGAGGGAAAGACAATGAATTTGGGTTTCCTCATGTTAGAGATGATTCAACTAGGGTTCAAAGAAAATAATGGGCTTCACCATGAATATACACAGGTGGTTAATAGCAGAGAGGAGATTTTTTTAAACTCTGATCTTTTGACACCTAGTCATATATTCCATCTACTTGAATACCACTTCTAAGTATTCCCTAAATTTTTAGTTCTCTAAGCTAATCAATCAGTTTCTTCAACTGATTTTCTAACCAGCTATCCTGGTTGCCCTTCGGACAATATATCAATGATCTACAATTTTTATCAGGAAAGGTATTTCTTTCAATAAAGATTGTAATCCTTCCATAAAATTAATAGATGGTTTTTGAGAGTTGCTATTACTAAAATGTCCATTAGCCAGTGACAACCTGGGAAATGAAACTCTCAGAAATTTTAAAATTGTAAGAGTCTATCATAACCCCATACACAAAGCTTTTCCAATTTGAGTAGGTTCTGGGAAAACTTGAACACTGTTGACATAGCCTTAGAGAACTCAGAGTTTTCATTCATGCCATTATAAGACATTGTTATAAGATTTTAGAAGAGAAAACTTGTTGACATCTAGCCTAAAACATGGTGTCCAGAACTGAACACAATACTTATAGTCTAATTAGGTCAGATATTTTAATTAATACAGCCTAAAATTGCATTAGATATTCTGATGGCCACATCACACTGCTAACTTAAAATGAGCTTAATATCAAATACAGAGGGAGGGAGAAGGAGAGGAAGAGGGAGAGAGAGAGAAACTTAAATTCAAACTCTTTTCTAGGCATTGGCTACCCATTTTATATTTGTACAGTTGAATATTTGAATCTGACCATAGAAATTTATCCTGATTAGATTTAGTCTTATCATTCCAGATTGACGAGAGCTATGGATTCAGATTTGTAATACAAAGTTTTTTTTTT
>CM053622.1:268825173-268848616 GCA_028646595.1 Phalanger gymnotis | reverse complement strand
TTTTTTATAGGTTTTTGGAGGCACTTGGTGGGGAGCTCATGCTAGTCCCTGCTTTCCAGCTGCCATCTTGGCTCCGCCCCCTGTTTTCATTTTTATGTGAGAAAACTTAGGCTCAGAGAAATAAGCACTTACTTCCAGATCACATGGCTATGAAGTTGTAGAGCTAGATTCAAACCCAGGTTTTATGATTCCTACTAATGGCTTCATAGGACAACATGTTGTCTGAAAGGAATGAAGAGTGTAAACCTCAGGAACAACAGCAATGGAAGGGTTAAAGAATAAAATTGGCAACCAAAGGAAAAGAGACAACTGCTACCCTGGAACTTGAAGAGTTGTGTGAGGAGAGGGTGGAGGGCTGTGGGTATTTGGAAAGGATGAGTTGTCAGTGTTGAAACTTGGTTTCTAAAATATTAGCATTTTTAAAAATAATCACAAATTCTGACAATGTGAACACACTTTAATAAAATCTGGTATGATGATAGAAGAGCTAATGCTAATACACTTATTTCTAAAATTATTTATAGAATCATTGGTTAATCTGGTACAACTTTCACCACAAAAAAATGTCCAGCAGTATAATCCAAAGTCATATAATGTGTTTTCTATGTAGGGTGAGCAGCAATATAGGAGCAACTTAAGGAATGACGGACAAAGTCCTCTAGCTTTACCTCATCTGTCTAATATTGCTAAAGTGAAGGTCTAGTGTAATGTGCAATGATAACTGGCATTGTTATTATGGGAGTCAAAAGGAATCTTCTCAGCCATACTCAAACACAAGGAATACCAACCCTCCTGTATGCTGGTGTTATTGGTCTTAAACAGCCATAGTAGCAGCAAGTAGCATTGTTGTTACATACTTGGAGGGGAAAGATGTTACTGAGTTAGATGTGAAGAAGTTCAAAAGATAGATTTTTTTTTTGTCAAATGGATAACTGGATTTTGGCTGTGGATCTGACTCACAAAGGACTGAAATAATCCTAGATTATGTGTTCTCTGACAAAAAATAAAGAAATAAAAGGAACATACATAAAAATTCCATGAGTCCTGACATTTTAGTTTGTGTTCCAATACAGCCTACTTCATGGAACCGATAATGTCAAAAGCATTTCAGGACTTGAATACACACACTTAGGAAATATGACACATGACCTTGGTATACGTGCCTGCCAAGTATTAGCTTAGCCTTCCTTCATTTACTCAGCCTGCTTTAGGAGAGGCTGTAGATTGAGATAAAATAACTGTTGCCAGTATAGAGAGGTCTGATCAAGTCTAATCTACATAAAATCTAACTCTAAAATATTGGATAAAGATTCCCCATTTTCTTATATAATATTCAGATCTATTTAGGAACATCCCTAAGCATTGTAGACCATGTCTCCAAGATAATGCTAATGTATTTGTGGCGTTGTAGAAATGGTGAGTTGTAGGACCTCAGTTTGAATCAAGGTCCTGGTTAATAACCTTTTTGACTTTTTGACTTAACCTTTCTGCATGTCTGTTTCCTCTTATATAAAATGAATTTGGGTGTAGATTAAATTATCCATAAGCTCCCTCCTAACTCTCAATCTATCATCATGAAATCCTTCAAAGCAATTGAAATCCTGGGATGTGGAAGTGGGAATCTCATAACAAAAAAGGAAAATAAAAGCTAGCCCAGGCATGTAATAAACTGGCTGGATTGCATCTAAATAGAATAGGGTGACATTCAGACCTGCAACAATTTAGTAACCCAAGGACCCTGGAGCAATTTTGGGGACATACTTGTATTTTATAAGGGTATTTAATAACAGTAATATATTTGACTAGCTATGTACAAAACAGTGTACAGTCATAGTTAAACATCTCAGCTGATTTGAGTCCAGCTGCACTCAAAATCCCAATATATTAAGTGATCTGAGGTATGGGTTGGAGACAAAATTTTCACTGCCCTTTGACATAAGATTTTTTTAAGCTCTGTATCTATAATAGTATAGCATTCTTCCCAAGATGTGATCATGAAGCCTCTAGGTATATGGGGTTTTTTTTGTTTTGTTTTGTCAGTTCACTTTTATCTTCTCAATCTGTATGTAAAATAAGCAATATTTAAGAAATATATGCATCAGAAATTATTGATTATATTTCCATTTTCATGATGAAGATAGAATCAATCAGTGTGGATGAGCTCAGATTTTAAAAAGGTATGCACAAAATATAACATCAGAGCAGTAATCGAGAATGATCTAGAGTTGGAAAGGCCCTTAGACGCCTTCTAAATTCGAAAACAAAACAAAAACATTAAATGCCTAATATGTCCCAGGGACTAATAAATGCTGGGAATACAAATAAGAAAAAAGATAGATATAGTCCTAGCCCTCAAGGAACTTACATTTTAATGAGAAGACAATACACAAAAGAAGCTGGAAAAGGAGGACAGGGTGGACACATCAGGAATTATTTTGTCTCCTGGAGTTGAAACCAGGCAGAACAATAACACAATCTTTTCACAGATGAGGAAGTTGAGGTGGGGTAGGGAGAATGCAGGAGTTATTAAATCATACCCAAGTTCATCAAGTAATGAGGGTGAGAGGCAGTTTCTAAGGGCAATGCTATTTTATTTTTACTGTATCATATTGTCTCATGGAATTATATGTAGATTAAAACAATTAAAATTAAGGTTATGGAATGGCATGGGAACAATAAAAGGCTGTTGTGGTGGTGTTGGTGTTAATGTTGTTTATTATACAGTATATCTAGAACAAGAACAAGAAAATTTGAACCATAAATACTATTTAAATTGTAGATATTGTTATTAGATATTATTGGACCAGGTAATATAACCTTTAATTTTCTTTAAAAATGTATTTTGCAGATGCTTTTTAAAAAAGTAGTCATTTTTGGGATATGACTCCACCCTTACCGAATGAACATGCCTCTTGTAATGACATTAAACCATTAAATATAAATAACCAGTTTGGCAAGTAAATCTGATAGCATATGCAACATTCAACAGCCACTGTCCTTTAACTCTAATAAAACAATAAAGATATGATTTATTAACCTGTTTTCCCAGACTATAAATTTTTATATATTTTACTTATTTATTTATGTATTATAACTTATTTATTTATATATTATAATTTACTATATATTTTAGGTAACATTTATATATCACTTCTTATATATCAGGTAGTTTGCTAAGTACTTTAGGATATTTTCTCATTATATCCTCACAACAACCTTGGGAAGTAGGTGCTGTTATTATCCCCATTTTACAGATGAGGACCCTGAGTCAAATAGAAGTGAGCTAATTTGCCCACTGACTTACTTGTACAGCTAGTAGGTTTCTGAGGGCAAATTTGAACTCAGGTCTTCCTGACCCAAGCCCAACACTATATCAACTGTATGTATCATTTAGCTTCTATGCTTCACCATTGTAATTATGATTTTAAAAATATAATTCACATGAGTATATACATATGTAATTATACAGTATATAATTTTTGACTTTCCACTCATGTAATTGTAGTCATCGCATGCATTGCTTTCCTAATTCTGCTTATGTCAGTCTCTATCCGATATTTTAAATCTCTCTATGCTTACGTGTGTTCCACATATTTGTCATTTATTAATGTGTGCTAATATTCCATTATATTTATGTACTATAACTCGTTTAGCCATTCCTTAATTAGTGGACTTCTACTTTGCTTCTATTTCATTGCTACAAAAAAAGATGCTGCTATAACTATTTTGCTGTATATAGGATCTTTCTTTCTGTCTTTAACTCCTTTGAGATATATGCCTAGCAGTGTTATTATCCATTTTATAAACTAGTTATCTGAGACCCAGAGAGATTTCGCTTTTAAGAAATGTCTTTTCCATTTGTTTTTTTTCTTATTGTTTTTTAATTATATTTTAAAGTTGGATTTTATAAACACCAAATAAAATGAGCATATTCATACAAATATATTTATATATAATAGAACAGAAAAGATTATACATAAAATTGTACATTTTCATTATACACAGCTTATTTTTCTTTTAGGATATAATAAGTTTGAAGCAAGTAGCATAATCTCTTTCATTATAACTTTTAATTATTTTAAATCATTAAATATTTCATTAGTATTAAAGATTAAACATCTTTCTTCTTCCCACTTCATTCTCATTCCCTGGTTGTGGGGGACATGGTGAATGGTGAGGAATAAAAAACCCTTATAACATCTAAGCGTAATCAAGCAAAACAAATTTCAACATTGTTTACATCCAAAATATGTTTTTCATTATCCATGCTGGTTCATTACCTCTTTGTCATGAGGAGGGCAACATTCTTTGTCATCAGAACTCTGGAATTATGGTTGATCATGGCTAATAGCATCTATAAATGAGAAAAGATAGAACCAATATGGCTAAAATGAGTTAGAAGTCAAAATAGTTGAGATACTAGTAAAAGATTACACAACTGCTTTAAATGTATACAGAACAAGAAGTCTAGATAAATTGCATGATTTGAACAAGTACTAGTTTAGTATTCATAGAAGAAGCAAATGGAGCAAGTGAAATTCTAGAAACCAAGCACAAGTATTTGTCTCAGCTTTCAAAAATGGGGGAAAACTACCAAACTCTAATTTTGGTGTTAAAACCTGTAAAATTCTAGAATAAATAATTCATTACATGCTTTGTGAAAGAAGTAAAACAAAACTAAATAAAACAAAAAATGAAGTAGGAGCCAGCCTGTATTCACTAAGAAGAAATGACAAATTGGCTTCTTTTTTAATTAGCTGTACTGGACTGGTAAGTGAAAGTTATGTTGCAGATAGTTCTCCTGGATTTTAGCAAGAGAACCAAAACACTATTAAATGTGTTAAAGATAATATGAAGACTCTATGTTGGTTTGTAGTAAAGTTATACGGTTGTAGCTGATTGAAAATCCCTATCTGAGAGAAATCGATTAAACACATCAATGCCTTCTGCTTTTCTATCATAGCCATTTCAAGCTATTCCACATAGTGAGGCTTTCCTTGAAACAAAGAAAAACAGTTCATCAAAATCAACTGAAGCTGTAACTATATTTATAGAATATATTTCCACCCACCCCACCATACCATCCTCATAGCTAGGATACTATTCGTAGGAATTCTCAAGTTAAAGCAAGGTGTTGCAGTTTTTCATCTCTTTTCTGGAACCAAGATTAGTCATTATAATTATTGAGCTTCTGACTTTGTTTTAATGCCATTTAAAAAAATATGTTGCTGTAACCTTTGTAGATGTTATCTTCTGATTGTGCTCACTTCACTGTGTATCTGTTAATAAGTCTTCCATCATTCTCTGAATTCCTTGTATTCATTGTTCTTAGGAGAACCATTGATTTCTTGCTACTATTCTTAACTGGGTGGGGTTGAATTCCAGTTTTATTGATCGGTTGAAGACCTGCTTGGTTATCTTTCTGTCCTCCATCATTTGGAAATCTTGTCTCATATTGACACAATCTACTGATCTAATATTAAAAGCAATTTAGTTAGGCAAAAAAAAATCCTATGTGATAATCACCTCTGTATCTAGTTCAAATGGTAAAATGAAGGGGTGGGCAGATAGCACATATTACATGTATTTTTTGAAAGTTTTCTAGAAATTGTGGTTGCCAAGTAAGCTTAAAAAAGATCCTGAGGGATAGAGGATGATCTTTAATATTACAGATAGGACCGCCGAATCTGAACTACTGTTACAGCAGTTTAATGGCTCCCAGTGGGAGGTTGTTACAGGATTTATTTCTTATACGCTGATTTGGGAAAAAAATCATCCCTGCATCCGTGTTGTATGTAAAGGAGTTTGTCAGAACAGCCTGTTCATCAGTGGAGAAAGAAAGAGAAAAAAGGGGGTGGGGGGAAATTCCTAGGAGTAAGTTCTACTGGCAAATAAAAAAATGAATGAAAATTATTCATAGTAAGATGCATTTGTTTGAATCACAGCTACCTGATGTGAGAGCAAGCACTGGGTAACAAAGCAGGCAAACTGCCAGGGCCAAACCACCAGGGTAACAAAAGCCAGTTTATTAAGACAAAGAAGAAAAAAAGAAAGAAAAGGCAAGCTGTAACACTCTGTGATGATCTGGAGCTGACAGCTAAACAAAATCTCCTATACACTTTGTATTGTAGTTATAGGACACAGTTTTTACAAGGAAACCCCTCTCATTTCTGCATGAGTCTTAAGAACCCATCATTTATTTAAACTTTGTTTTTTTATGTTTGGCTATTTGATTGATGGCGTAATATCTTCTGAGTGGCCACAATGTGCTAAGGGCAAAAAGATATAACTATCTGCTCACTAGGGGCATTCTCACTCTGTGTCTATAAGGTACTTCTAATCTAGTTCAGAGTACAATAACCCAGCTGTCATGAGATTTCATGCCCTAGTACAATATGCCTAGAGAAAATGCCCCAATGGCGATAGGTATACACTGCTGCCCACTGACTAAAGTCAGCTTTGAAGACATGACCTAAGGCAACAAGACTTACATAATGCATTCTTTCCTATTCCTTTTTTTTTTTAAAATACATATTTTCTTACTTTATACATGGGTATCTGATACCCATACTAGGAAGTTTTTGCTTACTCTCTTCTATCTCCTAGGTTTCCTATGATAGGATTTCAGGTGAGTATATGCATTAGCTAAATGAAAAGAATTGTGTACGTGTTGGCGTGTAGCATAACAGAGGGAACAGAAAGTGAGTGAAGGTATTTATATGGGTCCTACTTATAAAAGTTGTATACTGAAGAATATTTTTTTAAAAATAATTTTGTGTCTTCAAAAATACAGCTGCATTTTCTCTAGTCTGTTCACGTAAAGTTTACATTTGTGCTTCGACAATAAATCACCTTCCTTAGAAATGTAACTTTTTCTTTCATTTCCCTAGAACATCTACATTTATTTAGAGGTGACTCCTTGGAAATTGTTGCCCACCTCTTGAATTTTGGAACTTGGAAAGATTTATTAATCAACTTGTCAGGTATCTGATTATAGTGGCATAATAGTTTTACATCCAGCATCTTCATCATAGATGAAAGGTTTGATACCAATGGGCCTTCCATTAGAAAGAGAGTTTTGTTTTTGTGTTTTAAGGAATTAATGTGAAATACTTTGTCAAGTTGCCTTATATTCTACCTTACTGTGTCATTATTCTTTATAACAAAATAAATGCACTATAAATATGTCTTTGCAAAAACAGTAGAAAGAAGCAAAAAGGGAAAATGAAATTCCCTTTTGACCTAGAGAATATTTATAAATTTCTTTAGCACTCTTTTTGTACTTATGGAAGTCTACTACCAAGTCTTTTTGGTAACATTTGTAGAGAAATAGAAATAGAAATAATGGCAAATGAAAAAATAATCTATTCTTTGCCACCAAAAGAAGGAAATGGAAAACAAATGGAAAAGCGTAAGAGAGAGAAAAATTTGTGAATTTCGTAACACACAATAGATTACTGAAATGTTTGGTAACAGTATTTCCTAGCTTTTAGAGTCATGCTTTACTTCCTGTCGTTACAAATATTTTCTAAATCATTTTAAGAACCCAGTGTTACTTCTAGAAGAATTTTAGGATAATAGAAATTTAAAGTTCTTTAAAACGAAAATAAAATTAGCTTCTTAAAGCCAGTCTGTTCAAGAAATCCATGTAACAAATATTTTGTAGACCTGAAATAAATATATAACAATTGTTACTCAGCATTTGAGCTCACCCATTAACATTCCCCCTCCCTTCCAAAATAGACAATTTGCTGAACACTATTACAATAGGCCTCACCATCAAAGCCAATCACAGAATACATTTGATTTGCCATACATTAACTTCAATAAATCTTTTCCTCATTATTACAATAGTCTATGGATATTTGATTTCATTAATGTGGGTACTCCCTCCACTATTGGAGATTACTACATATCCATGCCTTCTCATGCTCTGTGACTTTTTACCATTTTTCTCCCTGAACCATCCCTAGGGGGATTACTCAGTATTCTGGGTGACTTCCTCCATCTCTGTTGAACTCTGTTGAACAATACAGCAGCTATCTGTTAGCTGTTGCTCTTACTGCATGACAAGACTACTTCTTTTTCTGTTTATATATATCTTAGATGATATCTTTTACTCCAACTTACATGCACAGTTCATCCGTGGTAATGTGCTACTGCCTATTTATGCCTACTATGCCTCTCTCCACGGCCAGTTGGGTGACCTGCAATTTTGATTCTTTGGAGAAATATGATTTATAGATATAGAGCCTTACAAGAAGAATAATCTGGAACTGTGATTTTATTCTGAACGGAGCTTCAGGCAAGGAATTTCCCTTGAACAATGCAGATTAGCAACTTTATGACAGACAAAATCTTAGAGAACTGCCTGGGGGCACTGAGATGTTAAAAGATTTGCCCAGAGTCAGACTGCCAATATGTTTTAGAGGCAGGACTTGATCCCAAGTCACATTGACTTATTCAATGGCCAGCATTGTTTCTCCACCAAAATGATATTAGTGTTAGCATAATAAGCTTTGGAAAGAATCTTGGAGTTATTGAATGTCCCAATCGCCCAAATGCAATTCGGTCTGTCTCTTCATCCTAGTCAATCTTGGCACCAGTTCCTCATGTTTATTCATTGTGTGTCCAAGATTTATGCTTTGATTGGCCAACTCTATGGGCTGTCCATGCAACTGAATATCATTATCTGGACAATTGATTGTCTTCATCTGGAGGGTCTCACCTGCTATAGAGATTCCATCTTCTCATTATACTGAGAAGTCATCCTTCATGACAGTGGGATAAACAACAATAACTATAAAACTTCTGATGAGCCACCTTGATTTATCACTCAATTGATTTGAATAATCTAAGGAGTCCTTAGGGAACAGTGACAAAGCAGATACTAAAGCCTCTTCTTTAAGAGAAAGAAGAAAAGAATAAGCATTTATATAACACGTATTATGTGCTACTCGCTATGGTAAGCACTATTGTAATTTCTACTGATGAAGTCATATGTATTTCTGATGTTGAACTATTTTATAGTACCAAAGACTTTGGTGACAAGAAATTTCTTCTCTGGGTTTTCACTGGATGTGGCTTTCAGGACTTGCAGGGGGAGTAGCCAGGCTCTATCTCTACAGCCTTACTTGCCAGAATGATGGCTACAAACACTGGGATAGAAGCATTACCATTCCCAAGACTTTTGGGTTCAGGGGCCTGGTATGGTGCTCATGGGGAACTAAAGGGTGTTCAGGGTGTTGGCCTTCCCACATATCACCTTCTGTCTTTTCCTCAGGGTGCCTTGTTCCTCCAGCACGGCTGCCCTTTTGGTGGCAATCGATTGACTTATATTTTAATTCGGCTTTTAAAAGGACCAAGTAAAGACGCAAATTTAAAATTTCTGTATTCCATGGAGGACGGTAAGGTCATCTTTGTCAATTTCTACATAGTTCCATTTAATTGTTGACCTGGTCCTTGAGTAGTAAGCAGCTGGCATTTCTATACCATTGAGTATTTTGTGGCCAAATAGGATAAGATAAAGGATTGATAGTGAAAAGCAGTAGTTTCTGTACATTATAATAGATTATAACACAAGCTCATAAATAACTACTTGAAACCATAGAGAATATCTTCAAGTAGGGAAATCCAATGCCAAGGTACACAATTTTCCATTAGTTCAAAATAGTTGTTTTCTTATTCTTTTAAAATTTTCTCTTTTTCTAAGTCTGAATCTAAACACAGAAATATATTGAACTATTAGTTTCCATTTCATGCTTGCTTTTAAAGAAGTATATTGTAAACTCCACCTATTACTTTTAAAACTGCCTTGCTTTTGTCTATTCTGCCTTCTGAACTTCTTTTTAGTCTCTTCTGGTCATTTCAAAAGTGTTTCAATGGCCTTATCTTTTTTTCATTACTATTGCTAACATACCCTAAAGTATAATTGCTCGTTACTTTGATTAAATCTCTTCAATTTTTATAGTTGTTTTTTCTATACACTATGTCACAGGAGAAGTTACTATCCTGTTTCTTCCTTTATCTCTTCAAATTATATTTCATAAGATTAACTGAAATCATCTCTTTCATGATTTTCTCTAACACATGAATATTCCATTACATTTAGATACAACAATAAGTTCAGCCATTTCTCCAACTGAGAGGAACTGCAGTCTTTTTTTTTTTTGCTCTTTTTTTTCAATACTGTTACTATCTTTTTTTGTTTGTTTGTTTATGTTTGTTATTGGCTTACAACTGTTCTCTTTATGGTACCATCTTCGCCTGTAACTACCGATCTTCCTATCCTACTTCTTTCCCTGTTCTCTGTACTAAGCTGTGTGTGTATAACTATGTGTATTTTCAACCGTCCTTTATCTGTTTCATATAAGAATGATGTTCATCTAATGCCCACTCCTCCTCTCCTTTCTTCTATTTTGTAAACTTTTCTAACCAGCACCAACAATGACAAATATGTTGAACAAAGCCCGACACATGAATAAATATCAAAACAAGTAACTATTTGTAAAGTGCTTTGCAAAACTTAAAGCACTATGTAAATGGTAGCTATCATCATCGTTGCCATTGTCTTTTTGTCATAGATATGCCTCTGATAGGATCTCCCTGTGTGGAGACTTTACAAAAACTGCTTCTGAGAGAGTTTGATGCTGTGTAATAGAAATGCCTTAGAGAGACTTTTGTTCATGCAGAGAAATTCTGTAAATGGCTCCTATCTCTTGCTGATAAACAGGTAATTTCAAAGACATTGTATGCATGTAGCCATTCTTTTAGCCCCGTTTTCCCTCCTTTCTACACAAGTGTTTTCCTTTTATCTTTGCTTCTCCTTTCCCTCTTAAATCTCTCAGAATAGAACCAAGTCACCCACAAGTCCTCTATTTTTCTTATTTGATTTTTTCAATATCACTTGAAGACATTAAAGTTCTAAAGGGACACTTTTTTCTTGTCAATCGATGAATTAACATTTATTAAGAGACTACTTTGTGAAAAAAAGGATGCTGAAAGGATTTGATGGAGAAGGCACCCAGAGCAGGAGTCAAAAGTGTGGGAAATTAAGGAATGGTTGTCCTGGGTACCCTTCTGAAAAGGGAGTTTTGAGAAGAGCTCATCATTCTATCCTCTAATCAGATGGCTAGTGGGTACTGATGAGGTATGAGAACTATGGCTGTTGAGATATTATAGTATGATGAGATTGTCCTGTTAGAAAGGTAGCATTTTGAAAAACAGGGAGGGAGGAATATGGGGAGAAAGGAAGAGAATCTCCTTTCAGGAGCATGTGAAGAAACAGTCAAGAAGTAACCTGGAATCTTGGGTCCTAATAAAAAGGCTGAAAGGTCATCTATCAAAACTCAGGGATCCAAGGGCAGAGTCCAAGTTTCTCGTGAGGTAAGGATGGTTACAGAATAAGGCCCTGGTAAATAGATGGTTCCAATGTGTGGAAGCTTAGGCCCTGACCTGAGACTGTGATAGGCACTAGGGATATCATGATAAAATTAAAGCAGTCCTGGTTGTCAAGTAGAATTGGACAGTGCAATGGTTAACTACTTTAGTATATTTACCAAGAATACTCTGATGGGTTACAGAGTTGGACATGACTGAAGCAGCTGAAGAACAATTTGTTACTTAAGCCCTGTTGATTCTTCCTCTGCAATATATCTAATATATCCTCTCTTCTTTCCTCTGGCACTGTGACCACCACGTTCCAGGCTCTCATGCCTGGATTATTGCAATAACCTGCTGTTTACTCTCTCAACCTCAAGTCATGCCTGACTCCTGGCCATGCTCTATTTAGCTGGCAATGGGATGTTCCTAAAGTGTAGACCTGACCAATAAACTCCAGTGGCTTCCTGCTACCTCCAGAATAAAAATTTAAAAATCCTTTTTGGTTTTTAAAGTCCTCAATAATCTGGCTCTTTTCTACCTTGCTAGTCATCTTATATTTTATTACTCTCCAGGTACCATGTGATGGAGGTCTCCTTTAAGTTCTTCCCATAGACACTCCATTTTTGGAATCTAATCATTTTCCTTGGCCATCTCTCATCCCTGGAATATTCTCCCTCCATATCTTCACCACCTGGCTTCCCTGGATTCCTTTAAGTCTCAATTAAAATGCCACCCCATGCAAGTCATTCCCAGTCTCTTAATTCTAGTGCCTTCTCTCTGAGATTAGTTCCATTTTATCCTTTTGATTTTTTATGTTCATAGTGATTACGTCTGTCCAGTTGACTGTGAGCTCCTTGAAGCTAGTGACATGTTTTGGCTTTTTTTTTCTCTCCCCAGGCCTTACCAGAATGCCCAGTACTACTGTAAGAAGAACTTCAAAAAGGCTTGTTGAGTGGTAACTGAGTGAATATTTAAATCTATAAGCAAAGCATCAGTGTAACCTACTACTTGAGCAAAGGCTAGTATTTCTGAAGTAATCTGCAAATATTGTGTAATATGAAATTCCTGTGTTATGCTGTCCCTGTTGACAATGGCTCTTTTTCTGTTCTGAAAAATATGGAAATTGGAAGACTCTCCCTTAATGTCAGGGACATGAGCTACCATATAATGAAACTACACTCCCAGTGCTTAGGGCTTTGTCTTGGGCCCTGATTAATGTTCAATTTGTTTTAGTCAGAGATTGTCACTGGGGGTTTTCATGAATTACATTTGTAATGTGTTTCTGAAACATTTTTGGAATTAGGCCTGTGATGTCACTGATATTAAGAACTCCCTTTACGAATACAGGTTAGTATTTGGGCAAAATATCAACTAAGAAATCCCTACAGCTTTGTGATACAAGAAATAATACTTTAAATAGACTGTCAGCACTGTTTGTGAAATTTTAATGTATGGATATACTAGCTTACATGCCACTTTTGAAGGTCCTTTAGGTTTATCAAACGTCTGAGGTATAGATGAAGCAAGGGCATTAGGGGAAAATGAACTCTTGCTCATGGATCTCTGATTTGCTTACTTCAATGCAGAAGAGTTATTCATTATGAGTGACAGTTAAGTTACTGGCATAAAACTCTTTAGTGGGTCCCCAAATAGGCATTCTAATCAATGATTTGCTGATGTCCCAATAATTTATCAGAAATAGTTAAAAATGGAGTTGCACTGCCACTGATGGTCCAACTTTATAAGAATATCATTCTCATCACCAGAGTGATTATTGTGTTGGAGAATAATGATAAAGTGAGAGATGAGCAAATTTTTATTAGTCTCATTACTGCAGAAACTACTTTAGGCTCTAGAGCAAGTAAATATACTAGTTTGAGACACAAAATGCTAAGAAACTCAAAAGAAATAAAATCATATTGTCCCACAGTGCCCAGTCTGTATGCAGGAGTATATCTCAGAATTTTTAATATGTGTCATAATGTGTTCATAGGTCCATAAACCTGTTCCCTTATAATAGCCACTGAAAACCTTTTGTCAAAATGCTCTCTAAGACAATAAATTTCACACAAGGTACCAATGTGTATATGTAAAAGAAGTTTCTTCATCTATTAAAAGACAGGCCCGATCAAAAAACAAATAAAAATTTTGTATAGTTCAAAATAAAAACAATTATATTAAATGTACAATTGGGGAGAAATTTGTTCTGGAAGAATGAGCAAACATTTTATAGAAGAAAACTATGCATCCAGATTGCCTAATGACAGAAAGAAAATGTTTCTTGAAGTAAATGTTGGGTTCTTTGGTATAATTTTTTATCCTCTATGGTAGGTCAAATTAATTTCCTATAAAAACTAAAGCCCAAAGCTTAAATTTTATTCAACAGGGAAAACCGATTCAAAACAAAAATGCTGCTCTTCATACAGTCTGAAAGAAACATACAATGCATATGATGAGGTCAAGATATAATTTCACAAGGAAAATAGTGTCATTCACTTATTCTCCAAAGTGTTATACTAAAAGTAATCACAAGAGGGCATTAGCACTTAGAACCAAATTCAGAAATACTGTCTTATAAACGCTGTCGATTTAGAAATAATAAGGACTAATCATTGATTCTTCAACAAATTGTCATATGAAGAAAACAAAATGAATGGTTATTATGTAGGGGTTGGTGTTTTCAGTGTTAAGCATTTATAAATATATAATCTGACAGAGTGGGACTTTTCTGATGAATTTTTAGATGAATGTGTTACTCTTAAAAATAGTTGCCATAAGTTGTAGGAGTCTGGAGAAGAATTAGTTTGAATACAAGAAAATATGAGTTGAATAAAGTGGGAGAATATGCTATTTTAACATAAGCACTGAAATGAAAAGCTGCCTTTAATCTTATAAATAACACCCAAGTATACTTAAATATATTTTTATGAAAGAAGCAAGGAAATAGACATTCTTTATGAATATTATGGTATCACATCCTAACCATTAACATCCTATACATTAATTTCTGATACATTAGACACATTATTTGCCACAAGTTTAAAGCCTCAGTTGAATTTTAATCAGAAAACATTAAATAGCCAACAAAAAAGCCCAACATGAAATAAGAAGGCTCTTACTATCTTGCTTTTAGCTTTCATTTTAAAGTGAAAACACATGAAATGTCCATTTAAGTTCTACTCAAAGGTAGTCCTAAACATAGGCAGGACTAGGTGACTCTCTATGTGATATAGGGGAGGGTTGCCATTACCTCTACCTCCTTCTACCTCTACCACCTGCCTCAAACTATGTCCCCTACATGCTTGCCATGGAGTCTGAAATCTCCAGCATTAGTTAACATTTTGAGTAAATGTACCATCTCCAAAATAATTGGATACTTTGAATGATTCATGATTTCATTAGTGCAGGTACTTCTTCCACCGATACAGCCTGCAGCTACATCTTACCTCTTTAGTAGACTTGTTTCTCAGTTCCATTGGTGGCTAAGAACAAAATATCTATCATTTGGTGGTCAATCTTCAATTGATAAATTAGGTAGCTAGCGTGTTTCTTTAACTATAAGCACAAAATCTTTCGTCAAGTCCACACTAAAAGCCTTTGTAACTTAATGGTATATATCATACCTTGTGTTCTACTGACAGAGCCCAAGAGAATGCAAGATTACCTCCAAAATGCAAGAGGGTATTAGTATGACTTTGGTGGAGGGGCTCCAAAGTACCATATTAAAATACTCTTATAGAGGCAGGATGAGATAGTGGGCTGGGAGTCAGCAAGACCTGAGTGCAATCTCTGATTCTAACACATGGTAGTTTTGTGATTTTGAGCAAGGTATTGTAACTCCCAGTATTCAAGGACAACTTTCTTAAATTCTAAGTTGTAGACAAGTTGCTTGTCTGTAAGTTTTACTGTCTGTATTGATGAAGGGAGTTTACACCAAGAGTTCCTTATATCCCAACCTACCACACCCATGTATTATTATGTATAGATAGGTAAATATAAATATAGATATATGTGACTATCTTTATCTCTAATCTACTTATACCTATACTTCTATCTATCTGTATCACCTGTTAAGATAAGCTATTCTATGATTAGATGCTAACATGTTACCAGCATAAGGAATGTAAATGCACATACATATATGTTATACATACATTATCTTCACATATGTATAGGCCATAATGTGAATGTCCACAGGTCCATAAACCTGGCATGTGTATGTGTGTATACACACATATGTACACATATATACGTGTGTGCAAAATAAAATTATATGTGTAATATATTTGTGACTGTGTATGTACACATCGATATATATGCATATATATATACATGTATATAACATGTACATATGTGTATATATGTGTATATATACATACTTATATTCATCATATCCCAAAGGTCTAAAAACTGCACTCAAACATTTAGAACACCTTCTATACCTACATATATGCATACATACATATATATATATACATATATGTATTCATGTATGCATGTAAATACTCAAATGAATCTGCAATCTTATCAATTTAGGAGTCCTCTCCAATGATTCATATCATAACTCATCCACACTTGCCAAGCTTGTGTGCCTCCTGTCCATGTCTTCCCCAAAGTTTGCCATAAGATGTTGGCCTAATGTGCTAGATGCCATCTTTTGTTTCTCTAGACATTTTTTAGGTCACTAGTGGAAGACTCTGGAAGCTTCGTTTTACAATGGATAAAGAGCTGTTGGATTTGGAGTCAGGAAGACCTGAGTTCAAATCTGGCTTCAGACACTAGCTGTGTGACCCTGGGCAACTTCACCTCTATCTGTCCCAGTTTACTCATCTGTAAAATGGGGATAATAATAGTACCTACCTCTCAGAGTTCTTGTGAGGATTAAATGAGATAATAATTGTAATTCTCTTAGCACAGTGCTTGGCACATAGTAGGTTTTTAATAAATGCTTATTTCCTTCCTTCCAACTTTCACCCCTTAGTCATTCCTTGTGATCTACTCATTTTCTCTTCCTAACATGCGAATGTTTTATGAAACCCTTTATTACATTTCATCCTCAGAGTTTCTTGTTTGTCATATACTGCAGTCTGCTCACTCACCTCCTTCTCTCCTCTAATTCTGGGCGCAGCTTACTGTCTATCTGTACTGTGTACCCCAAATATACATATGGATAGACAAACTCTAAGGGATGTTCGTCCAAATGCGTATTGATTTCTGGGCCACGGAAATTGTTCATGTTCTTGGTCTTTCCTCTGTGGATGAATATATTAAATTCCTTTGAGCAATTGCAGATTATTTCTAAGGATTTCTTCCATGTTGCAGGGATTAGTCGAATGATCACAGCATCATGGCCAAACAGGAATGTCTTCAGGATCTCACCACCTACAGGGAATCTCTTGTGCTTTACACTAGCCACTAGATCTCTTTCATTACCTTATTAGTTGCGCTTTTGTAAAATATGCATCTTTATTATGATTTTCCTAAAATTTATTGTTGTTCTTCCGTTGTTATTTTTTAGTCTTTTTCTATGCTTTATGACCCATTTGAGGTTTTGTTGGCTGAGGTAGTGGTTTGCCATTTCCTTCTCCAGCTCATTTTACAGATGAGGAAAATGAGTCACACAGGGTTAAGTGACTTGCTCAGAGTCACACAGGTAGTAAAAGTCTGAGGCCAGATTTAAACTCAGGAAGATGAGTCTTCCTGATTCCAAGCCAAGTGCTCAAACCACTGCACTACCTAGCTGCCCAGAAATTAATTATTTGAGGGTTTTAAATAGGATTGTTTTGTTTAATGATTTTAATGTGACGTTGGCAGATACCTTGCAATTAAAGAGCTTGTAAAAAAAGGTATTTTGTTTTACTAAATCCAAACCCCTTTTATAATCATCAGACAATTAGTACATTATGTTCTTAGAGTGTCTACATCTTTTGTTTAATTGTAGAAAGTAAAGATATAGTCCATTATTGAAACCTGATTTTCATGAAGGCCTGCGTGTTCCCCATTAATATTCTTATTGAGGATGCCTTCAATATGTATATCAGAAGATGACTCATAATTTTGGCTTTTCAGAATTAAAACTTTTAATTTTAAATTAAATTTTAAAGCACAACTTTTAGTACCAAATTTTGGTATTTTATTCAATATCTTTGGTATCTTTCTCACATTCAAGTAACTTCTAAATCAGTTCCCTAATTCCCTTACAATAATGCAACACCGACATACATCTCCTCTATTTAAACTTTCTCCAAGTGGCTGCTTTCTGAATCTTTGTTCTCTTTAGTACCATTTCTACGTCCAATATAAATACAACTAGGAATGTGATGTTAGTGTCTATATGTGGTAGTACCTCTCTCTTTCACAAAGAAAAGTTGGTAATTAGTGCTTCCATTTGCATTCTTGGATGCCCTTGGGATGGCCTTGCTTAGCTGCACATTTTGCTAAGCTTTCCTCAAACTCATTTTCTATCAAATCCTCTTTGCTTTATGATATATGATATGCTCATAAGTACGCTTCGATGTTCTTTCTGAGAATTTGCAGACAAGTGTACCTTCTAATCTGGGTTTTGTGGGACAGCAATCTACCTTTGCTGACTAACTTTTTTTAAACCACTTTTATACTTCTTTATTGTGTCAATTCATTTATATTAAATTTCTCTAAAAAATTATTATAGTAAGTAGTGATTTCATTTTAATTGTGGTCCTAGTTTTTTTAAGGATGTGTTTAAATTGTTTTAGGGTTAAGTTGTTTCATCTTCTGTATGGCCGCCAAAGTGATTTTCTTAAAATGACCATATCACTCCCCTATTTAATGATCACCGATAGTTCCTTATTATTTACAGGATCAAATATAACATCTTTATTCGATATTTAAAAGGGCTTTTGGCTCCTTCCTACTTTTCAAATCTTATATGCTCCTTCTCTCCTAAGATCGAACTGTTTTGAACTATTTGACATTCATCACACATAACACTGTATTGTGTCATCTCCATCCTAAGTACTTTGCACAGTGCCTGGTACAAAGCAAGTAGTTAATAGATGTTGATTGTGTATTTATATTTCTGGGACCTTTCACACATTAGCATCCACTAAGAATAACATATATTATTTGATTATGTTAGGTGGCTGTCACCAAGCAGATAACAAGGCCCAGGGAGAAGAGAATCATAGGATGAATGGTGAAGAGAAAGCTTATACGAGTTGTATTCCATATTATTCCATTATTTTATTGAGTTGTGGAGTAGAAAACCCTTGGTTCTTGAAGACCTAGGAAGAGATTATGTTTTTATTGCCCTAAATGAGGGAGATAGAGTAAGCCTGGGTGGAAAAATCTATGCAAGGGCCCATTTTACAGTCGACTAAACAAGGGTGGGAGTCTGGAAGGAGAGATCACAAAATGGAGCAGGAGGCATCAAAGAACAACTTCAATAGCAGAAGTCAGAGGACCCAAACTTTATCATTTGTTTAGCTGAAGAAAGTGAGGCCTGAGTTTCTTGCCAAGGTGACTTGCCAAAAAGTTTCACACTTGCTATCAAAGGCAGTAATAGATACAACTTAAGTCTGCTGCTTGCTAGCATTTTTTCCCCACAACTGAATTATAATTCCTGTATACTTTTTCAAAGAACTTATTTCTACCAGTAATTATTTTTCCTTCTTTTAGGATATTATCTGTTAACCATTTCCTTCCATATTTTGTTCCTTGTTCATCTATTTATATTCCAGGTTTTGAGAAAACATGTAATTTTCAAAAGTAGGTATAGAGCATGTGTGGAGAATGGTTGGAAAGAAAAAAATGGATGACCCTCCTTCATTTCCCATTTATGAATGGAAGTTAAATTAAGAATTATCTTTAACTGCTCTGGCTGAAAATTTAGAGCTACTATGGGGAGAGGGCAAGGTAGAACATACTTCATTTAAGAGCTTTGTCCTAGGCTACTGCTAGAGTGAAACTAGATGGTCCAGGGCTTTGCCTGCTTGAAGCAGAAATAGAAAGGAATTGGGTCCTGTTGCTCTTGTTATTTTGAAGGGAATATACAATTTGAAAGTTTATTTGACAACTATTGATCCAGCAGGGAATGAAATTCAAATTGGACAATATTCTGTTGCTATTGATGTGGCATTAACATTTCAAATGAATATTTTTTTAAAAAAATTAGTACAGATGTAGAATTTTATTCTTCAGTGTATAGAAATATAGAATATGGAAATCAAACACACCTTTCTTTTGCCTACTTTTGAAAGATTCCTGAAGCAGAATATTATTGAATCATAGATGTAGTGCTAGAATGGACCAAAGAGATAACTTTGTTGAACCTCATTCTTCTGCAGATGAGGAAACAGAGATCTACTAAGGTTAAATGATTTGCCACATGTCACACAGAGAGTGTCAGAGATGAGATTGAAACCAGGTCCTGTGATACCAAGTTAAACTCTCTTCTATCATACAACACTGCCTTGGAAGAGAAGGAATTATCTTGCTCTTTAGTAATTATGTTGACTGAAAAAGGAAGAAAGAGAAATAAAGAAAGAAAGCCCAGAGCCTAGAGATGGAGGGTCTTGAATTTATTGGGTGGGGAATGACAGAGTCAGACCTGTGATTCAAGAACATCATTTTGGAGAGCCAAAACGGTGGAAAAAAAGGCATGGAATTGCCTGAGTGCCTGCTCCCCGCCCCAAACACCTTTAAATAAAGAGCTAAGAAAGGAAACAATTTTAAAATGAATTTTCTGACCACAGGTCCCCTAAATTTATATTTTTATTCTCTCTCCTTTTGTCTCAATCATAGAAAATTATTTTCTTCATAAACTCAGTGGTAAAAAGAGTTTAAGGGCTGAAATAATCTTCAATCTCTGCTGATTCTTTGGAAATTAAATATTAACATATGAAACATGAAATTTCAAAAGTATGGGTATATGGTATTGGCTATTTCGTCAAATATATACACATATACACATAGGTATACATACACATATATTTTTTGAAATTCCAAATGACGTAAATATCATTTCACAGTAATCTAAACTTGTAGTTTATTTTTTCTTTATTTTTTTAAACAAGGACTACAGGAGAGAATTTGTTTTATTTGTAGCTGCAGAATCAACTCATGTATTCTCAATCCATTTTAATAAATCCCAAAGTCCTATTCTCTCTGTGAAGCCTTTTTAGGATGATGAAGGAAAAAAAGTCTGACTACTCTATTTAGCCTGCTCAGGCTTGACATAGAATTCCCCAAACTCTTCTCTCTGATCTTCCCCTGAATTTAGTATTTACTCTTGTTTTCTACTCTTACAGTGCACTTACTCTTGAGATGAAATTGACGTCAATATCTTCTTGTCAATTCACATATGGTTTAACAGTCTTATTCTACTCTCTGCTTACCCTTTTTTGTGTTTCTGTATGAACAGAAGGTATATCTTAGCTTGTTAAATAATCAATCATAAATAAGTACCAGGTTTACTTAAGCTGTCTTAGTATACTACGTGAGGGTAGTGTCTTTGTACAGATTGAGATGGACTCCTGAGGAACTATTTTCACTGGTTTAATTAGAATCTTCATTGCTGTCTAGTCTAGTGATGTGGCTGAGACTCTGTAGAATTACCATCTTAATGAGGACAGACTCCTGAAGAGGCACTGCTTTTCTTGTACCAGGGACCATCTGAGACTTGGTCTATGGCTCTTCAAGTGGGGAACAGGGCATGATGCTGTTTGTCTCCTTTTGTTGCTAACATCTGATAGAGATGAACTTCAAGTTGTCCTTGCTGGACTATGAATAATGTCCAAAGTAAGCTTTCAAAGGGGGGAAGCAAGAGAAAGTAGGGTCAGAAGCTCCCGAAGTGTGGAAGAGAAGTTGTAGGTAAATAATAGAATGATCATTGATAGTAGGCAAGTCAAATGGAGAAAACTTAGTTTCATGCTCAGAGAAAGGAAAGGACATATCCAGAAAGAAAAAGGATTATTGGAAAGTAGAACCCCGGGCTTTATAGTGTCATGATATTAGGGGACACCCTGTTTTCCAGAGCTAAGGTTCAGCAAGCAAGCTATGCCCTGAGTTTGGCATAACAATCCTTTGCACTCACCCTCTGGTTGATCTCAGCCACAGAAAAATCCCAGAATTGTTTCATATAAATATCGTATTGCTTTGACCAGCACCAGGTGTTCTCTGAGCTTGGATAAGCATCTGCTGTATCCATGTTCTGGTAATGAGACCCTGCCATGAATCAAACTTGTTACATTGTTGCTGTTACCCCTCATTGTCAGGGCTACAGCTCACTGTGCAGCCATTGGTATAAATATTGAGATTTGGCCACACTAAAGTGGGTTCCCCCACTAGGTGTGGGGCCCTGGCACATGTGTCTAATCTGCCTCCTTGTTTGCAAGCTGTTTCCCTCATTTTCAAATTAAACTTCTCTTTGATTCCTGACTCTCCTGTCTCTGGCTTGCTTTGTTTGGCTGTGGCCATACACAGGTTAGTTCTGGTTGACATAGTTGTTGTCAGAAGTGGTGTTGGACATGGAACTGAGCCATTGGACCCTCTGGTACCAGAGGGAATAGATTAGGTGCCGCAGGAGAATTATTTCTTCAGTGTCTGTTCCCTCCCACTCCACCCCTCCACATGTGGCGAATCCTTTGCCCTTGTCCCTGCTCCAGTGCTCTGAGCTCCTGCGTGGTTGATCTCAGCATTCTCTGTGAAGAAAACTCCAGGACCTGCAGTGACCCAGTTCATGTTGGATAACTGTGGTAAGGATATCTTTTCTTTTTTTTTGTGTAAGTGAATTTATTCCTTACTTTGGTATCTCCACAGTATGTGGTATGTTGTTTTTGTGACTGTAAATACACAGTCAATATCAGTTGAATTGTTTTTTTATATTTAATTTATTTAATATATTTAGTTTTCAGCATTGATTTTCATAAGAGTTTGAATTACAAATTTTCTCCCCATTTCTACCCTCCCACCCACTCCAAGATGGCATATATTCTGGTTGCCCCATTTCCCAATCAGCCCTCCCATCTGTTACCCCACTCCCCTCCCATCCCCTTTTCATTTCTTCTCTTGTAGGGCAAGATAAATTTCTATGCCCCACTGCCTGTGTATCTTATTTTCTAGTTGCATGCAAAAACATTTTTTGGTTGTTTTTGAATGTCTGTTTTTAAAACTTTGGGTTCCAACTTCTCTCCCCTCTTCCCTCCCTGCCCACCCTCCTTAGAAGGCAAGCAATTCAACATAGGCCACATGCGTATCATTATATAAAACCTTTCCACAATACTCATGTTGTGAAAGATTAACTATGTTTTGCTCCTTCCTGACCTATCTCCCTTTATTGAATTTTCTCCCTTGACCTTGTCCCTTTTAGAAAGTGTTTGTTTTTGATTACCTCCTCCATCTATATGCCCTCCTTTCTATCATCCCCCCTTTTTTATCTTCTTCCTCCTTCTTTCCTGTGGGGTAAGATACCCAATTAAGTGTGTATGGGATTCCTTCCTCAGGTCAAATGCAATGAGAGCAAGATTTACTCATTCCTCCTCACCTGCCCCCTTCCCTTCCTAGAGAACCGCTTTTTCTTGCCACTTTTAAGCGAGATAATTTACCCCATTCTATCTTTCCCTTTCTCCCTCTCTCAATATATTCCTCTCATCCCTTAATTTTATTTTATTTTTTTAGATATCCCTTCATATTCAACTCACCCTGTACCCTCTGTCTATATGTGTATATATATACATATATATATATATACATACATATACATATATATGTATATATACACCTACATATATACATACATAGACACACGCATATGTGTATATATATGTATACACACACACACACACACATATATATATATATATATACATATATATGCATATTCCTTTTAGCTACTATGATACTGAGGTCTCATGAATCATACACATCATCTTTCCATGTAGGAATATAAACAAAACAGTTCAACTTTAGTAAGTCCCTTATGATTTCTCTTTCTTGTTTACCTTTTCATGCTTCTCTTGATTCTTGTGTTTAAAAGTCAAATTTTCTATTCAGCTCTGGTGTTTTCACTGAGAAAGCTTGAAAG
>CM053622.1:268821168-268824673 GCA_028646595.1 Phalanger gymnotis | reverse complement strand
CCTTGCATTTTGTACCAATCAAGCCGAATTTTTGTGTTCTGTTCTATGATACACATGTTAAGAACACTGATAAAGTAGAAAGTATTCAGGAGAGATGGTAAGAGGCTGGAAAACTGTCATACAAGGAAATGTTAAGGAAAATGGCAAGATTTAACCAAGAAGGGCAAAGATATGTGGACAACAGGATAGATGTCTTCAAATATTTGAAAAATTTCATGCAAAAGATGGGATAGACATGTGTTATTGCTTCACAGTGCAAAACTAGGGCCACTAGGTGAAAGTTCAAATCCAAGAGATTTTGGTTAAATAAAAGGAATCATTTTCTAACAATTACTGATGTTAAAACAAGGACTGAGTACCCTCAAAAAGTTGTGATCTCTCTTCCTTCAAGTTGCACAAAATTTGGCAATAACCCCATTTTGAAAACAAAACAAATGAACAAAAAAGTCCCTGCATTGGCATGGAAGTTGGACTAGATAAGAGCTGTGAAACTCACTGCTGCAAAACTCCCAAGTACAGCCCAAACCAGATTAGATTAACATCTAATTGGGAAATTGTTAAACAAAATTAAGAGTGCAAAATTGTTGTTGTTTAGTCATTTTCAGTTATGTCCTCGTGACCCCATTTCTGGTTTTCTTGGCAAAGATACTGGAGTGATTTGTCATTTCCTTCTCTAGCTCATTTTACAGAGGAGGAAATTGAGGCAAGTAGGGTTAAGTAATTTGCTCAGGGTCACATACTTAGTAACTTTGTGAGACCAGATTTTAGCTTATTCTTGGCCCTGACTCCAAGCCCCCTCTGGTTCTCCTCCTACATATCTGACCTCTCCTTGGATAATCATCCAGATGACACCCTGTAGCCATCCTTGTTTCTCAGGGTTCTGTACTGTTACAAAAACCTTATAAAATATAGGAAATCACAAATATTAAACATATTATTTGCTGACCACTTGTTTCAGCAATTTGGCTAGCAGCTGCTGTGGGGGTGAAAAACCAACACGAGCCCAACTACAAGAATGCTGCAAGCCCATGTTCTTTTGATATGCTTTACTAAGCAAAGCAATATTAAGGGGTTAACAATCTTACTTTAATCTAACATATGAATATCATTCAGAATATCAGCTCAGGGGGAAAACCCAGCACCCTGTGCTTCAGAGCAAATACAGAGCAAATAAATACAAGTCAACAGATAGATTTCTGTCTGACAAAATCACAATATATGGTTACCAGGGAAGTATCAACATCTGGGTTTTCTTCAAAGCTGGGGAGCTCATAAGAACGTCTTGCTTAGAGTCAGGTACCACTCCAGTTGTGGCACAGAGCTCCAAAAGAGAAAGTCAGTCTCTGTGTTTATGTATCTTGTTCAGGGTCAAAATTGAGTTACAGATGAGACTCACCCACATGACCTAAAATCGTCACAAAAATGCAACTTAAAGCCATGTAGTCTAAAAGCCTCTGATGTCACAAACATGTCACTCAAACCCATCTAAACTAGGCTTTCCCTTGAGGCAAGGAGGTCATCAATGACTCCTAATTTGATCAAGGAAACAAAGACCAAACTCTTCAAGGATACTGGGTTGAATAAGTTCTAAGAGCCCATCTTGATTCCCAATTCACCGCTGCAATAAAAGTAAACTATATTAAATTGTTGTAAAAAACATTGATCAAAGAAAAAGAGGAATAATAGATAATTTAAATAAATATAATGATAAAAATGAGACAACATACTAATATTATAGAGATGTAGCCAAGACTATGCTTAAAGGGAAAATATATACATCTAAACTGTTTTATCAACAAATGAGACAAAGACCAGTCAATGCATTGGGCATGCATATAGAAACAAAAATAAAATCCTAGACAACAAATTTTAAAAAACCAATTAAACACAGTAGAACTCTTTAAAAAGTGAGACTGATAAATTTAAAGCCAAAAACAATTACTTAATTAAATCTAAACCCAATAAAAATAAAACAATTAGCTAATTCAATTTAAAAAAATAAATTTTCATTACTGAAAATGAAGAATTAACAACAAAGAAAAAAACTATTAGAAATTATTTTGTCCAACCATATGTACAAATGAAATGAATGATGTTTACATAATGATAGTGATGATTATGTGCACAAACAGAATAAAATATTTTTGAAAAATTAAATAACCTAATCTCAGGAAAAAGAAGTGATACAATTCATAAATTAACACCACAAGGGGTGGGGGGAATAGTGGGATCACATAAATTTACAAGTGAATTCTATAAAAAATAAAAAAAAACAGTATCCCTCAACCTGTTTGAAAATATAAAAAAGGGGTGATATTGAATTCCTTCTTCAATACACATATGGTCTTTGTACCTAAACAAAGGATAATAAAAATAGAGAAAGAAATTATAAATCAATATATTGAATGAATGTCAATGCAAAAAAATTAGCAAAGATGCTACAGCAACATATCAAAAAGTATATATACCATAACCTACTTTGATTTATAGGAAGACAAGGGTGGTGTGGAGATTATAACTGCCCAATCTGTAAGAAATACCACTGAGGCAGAGCTCTGAGTCAATGGCATTTTATTAAAGGATCCGAGGTTTCATCTACTGAAGTAGACTTCAGATCTTCTCATGATTTGAGATACCTCCTTCTGCCAGGGCCTTATTAAATCTTAATATATGATTTGATACTTGAACATTCTAGAGGAGGTACACAAAATACATAATCCCATTGGTTGGTAGACCTTGCTTCAAGGGCCAAAACCTGATACATCAGTTAGAAATGGTATGTTAGCGGTGGGGAGGGAGTCTCAGGGCGGGCAAAGCATGGGGAATCTCCACTGACTTAGTGGTTATATGATGGTTCTCTGCTCATGTTGAACAAGAGACAGTGGTCTGGAGGTACAAAAATAAGTTGGGGGACTCTCTATGTAATTGAGTCACCTCACTATGCTGGGCTTGGTCACCATTACGAGATAAAACAAGGGTGGAGGGCCATGATTAAGCAAGTGGATTTACAATCTGGAATTCATAGCTCTGGAGCCTAATATACAGAAATTATAAACACTAACCCTATGGAATCATATCAAACTGATTAATATTGATTGAAATAGAGTAGGGGTCCAAATGAATTATATCTCACTCTGGTTCAATATTAGATAAATTGTAGCCATAACATCATATTAATGACAACAAAAATCACATAGTTATATCTATAGATGAAAAAATTATTTAACAATATTAAACATCTTTTCTCTTAAAAATACCTGCTTAACGTAGGACAAAGGAACAGGATCCAGCTAGAGTCTGTGTTGAATTCAAGGAACATGTAAAGGGTCAGGGATTTTAGCTGCCAGCTTTTTTTGTAACCTGCACTAGATCCATGACTGGCAAACAGCTTGGTCTTCATGCTAGATAGCTCTATGTGGATCTTTGTGGCAGGACCCTTAAACTAGAACCCACAGGCCTCTGTCTATATTCCCATGGTGATCAGGGCTGGAAACACGATTCAATA
>CM053622.1:268808668-268816168 GCA_028646595.1 Phalanger gymnotis | reverse complement strand
GCCAAATGGTTTAAAAAGGTACAAAATTGTATTGTTGAAAATAGCTCCTGAAAAATTAGAATTGGTTAAATGGAAGCTAACGGTTCCATGAGAAAATAAGAAACAATAAAACAAGGTCAAAAATAAAAAATAAGAAGAAAATGTGAAATGTCTTATCAGAAAAAAAACAACATACCAGGAAAATAATTTATGAGAGATAATTTAGAAATATCGGTCTACCTGAAAGCCAAGATCAAAGAAAGAGCCTAGACATTGTATTTCAAGAAATATTAAAGTTAAACTGCTGGGGTATCCTAGGAACACAATACAGATTGAAAGAATTTACAGATAACTTGTGAAATAGATCCCCAGGGGCAGCTAGGTGGTTCAGTGAGTAGAGCACTGGCCCTGGATTCAGGAGGACCTGAGTTCAAATCTGGCCTCAGACACTTGACACATTTGCTAGCTGTGTGACCTTGGGCAGATCACTTAACCCCAGTTGCCCTGCCTTCCCCCCTGCAGAAAGAAAATGTGAAAAAAAGAAAATAAAAAAATGAAATAGATCCCAAATGAAAATTTCCAGTAATATTATAACCAAATTCAAGAACTCCCAGGTCAAAGAGAAAATACTTCAAGCAGCCAGAAAGAAGCCATTCAAATTACATGGAGGCACAATCATCACATAAGATTTAGCATGAACTTCATTGAAGGAGTAAAGGTTTTGAAATTTATGACATTCCAGAAGGCAAAGAACCTAGAATTACAATGAAGAATAACCTACCCAGCAAAACTGATTATAACACATCTGAGGAAAAGTGGGCATTTAATAAAAAGAGGATGTTAAAGCATCTTTGAGGAAAACACCAGAGGTGAACAGAAAATTTGCCTTTCAAATATGACACTTAAGAGAAGCATAAAATGATAAACATGAAAGAGAAATCATAAGGGAGGGTCTCAATAATGACAAACTGTTTACAGACTTATATAGGAAGATATATGTATCTATACCTATATGTCATAATTAGGGTAGTTAGAAGGTCTCTACATAGACAGAAGACATGGGAGCTAATTAAGTTGGGATCCAAAAAGAATGGATAGGTGAGAATGAAGGATGCATCAGGAGGAGGGGGATGGGATAAGAAGAATGGAGGAAATTAACTCACAAAAGAGTAATTCAAGGAAGAGTATTTACAGTGCAATGCACAATGGGAGCAGGAGGCAATGCTTGAATCTCATTTTACTCTGAAATGTTTCATAGAGGGAAGAATACACAACATACACACACACACACACACACACACACATACTCGCAGGTTTAGATATGTATTTTAAACCACAGGGAACCATTTAGGGAAGAAGATTGGAGGGTGGTGATTAAAGGAAAGGCAGATTAAAGGAGGCAAATGGTGAGAAGCAAAACAGACCTGCGTATGGACAGAATATTAAGCAAGAGGGAAAGATAATCAGAAGAAAAGAGCATGGAGGGAAATACACAGTTAGTAAACATAAGTGTGAATGTGAATTAAATTAACTCATTCATACAACAGTTATATATAATATAATAGTAGAAACCAGAATCCAATAATAATTTTTTTTACAAGAAACATGCTCAAAAGAGAGACACACCCAAAGTTAAAATACGGGACTGAAGCAGAATCTACTATGCTTCAGTTGAAGTAAAATCATCATCTCACACAAAGCAACAGCAAAAATAGAACCAATTAAAAGATAAGCAGGGAAACTACTTTTTGCTAAAGGGCACCAGAGACAATGAAATAATATCAGTACTAAACACATATTCACCAAATGGGATACCATCAAAATTCTTAAAGAAAATATTAAATGAATCTTAAATCTTAAATGAATCACAGGAAAAGATTGACAGTAAAACTATACTTTCCCCTCAACTTTCCCCTCTCAGGGGAATCTAGCAAAAAAAAAAAAAGATAAGAAAAAACTTAAGGAGGTGAATAAAACTTTAGAAAAGTTAGATATGATAGATTTCTGGAGAAAACTGAATGGGCAAAGAAAGGAGTATACCTTTATCTCAGCTGTACATGGTACATTCACAAAAACTGACCATGTATAAAGGCATAAAAACTTCACAATCAAATACAGAAAAGGAAAAAAAAATATATGCACCCTTTTGAGACCATAATGTAATAGAATTACATTTAATAAAGGGCAGTGGAAACATAGATTAAAAATTAATTGGAAACTAAACAATACAATCCTAAAAACTGAGTGGTTAAAAGAACAAATCCTAGAAACAATCAATAATTTCATTAAAGAGAATGACAGTAATGAAACAACATACCAAAATTTGTGGGATGCAGCCAAAGCAGTACTTAGAGGAATATTTATAACTCTAAAAGCATATATCAACAAAAGAGAAAAAGAGCAGATCAATCAATTATGCATTAAAAAAGAAACCTAGAAAAAGAACAAATTAAAAATACCCAAGTAAACACCAAAATATAAAGCAAGCAAATCAAAAGAGATTAATAAAATTGAAAGGAAGGAACCCATTGAATGAATAAGTAAATGTAGGAGCTGTTTTATGGAAAAATAAAATAGATAAACTGTTATTTTGATTTAAGAAAAGAAGAAAACTAAATTATCAGTAACAAAAATGAAATGATGAAATTAAAGCAATTATTAGGAGATATTTTGCCCAATTACATGCCAGCCAAATTGACTTTCTATAACAACAGTGCTAGTTGCTGCTACTGTGACTGTGTAAGACCAACAACACCAGCACACAGGAGGGGTACTAGCACAGATTCTTTGGTCTCCTTTCTAAGGAAAGCAACTTTAAGGGGTTTACAATCTCACTTTAATCAAACATACATATATCAATCACTTAGTTCAGGGCAAAAAGTCAGTACCCTGAACTTCAGAGAAAACACAAACAGAAATTACAAACAGAAATTATAAACAGAGCAAAATAACACAAATCAGACAGGTTTCTATCTGTCTGACCATAGCAATACATACACACTTGCCAGAAAGAAAAGTACCAATAGCTGGGTTTTCATAGCCTGGGTGGGGGCGGGGGGGGGGGGAGACTCTCCTTAACAGCTACCCAGAGTCTCATGTGGTGAAATCACAGGAACACTCTTCCAATTAGTGAGCTGCAAACAAAATGCTACCCCACACCTCTCATGATCTAACTAGCAAAAGGGTGTGGGCCTTCCTACAAATAAAAGCAAGACTCAGTCAAAGGCACTTGATTGATTGTCTTAGTTCTGAGAAGCACTTCAAAACAAAAAACAACAAAAAGTTCCACTTTGTTTGCTATTAATCTAAGTGAAATGGATGAAAATTTTGCAGAAACAAAACCAATGCAGTCAAAATTAGATTGAAAGAAGGAAACTGAGAAAACATTTTATAGGAAGTTTCTCTGATAAAGGTCTCATTTCTCAAATATAAAGAAAATTGAGCCAAATCTTTTTTAAAAAGAGCCATTCTCAATAGATAAATTGACAATGGATATGAACAGACAGATTTCGGGAGAAGAACTCAAAGTTAGAATAGTTATATGAAAAAAATATTCTAGGGGCAAAGTCAAAATGATGGCTTGAAAACAGGGAATGTCTTACAGTCTGGCTTACAAAACATCTGGAAAATGACTTTAAACAAATTTTAACTTTAAACAAATTTAAACAAACTTTAAACAAGAGCTATAGACTCAGGGTGGTGGAGCTGGGGGCAGCAGCAGCAGTGGCAGTGGCTGCTTCTGGCATCAGGCCCACAGAGTGGGGGGAATCAAGTGGCTGATCTGAGTGAGAGTACAGGCATTGCTTTGCTGGCACAGAGGCAAAGTTCCTTTGATTTGCCCTGCTTGGACCTGGGTCATGGTCCATTGGCAGTTCTTGGGGGAGGAGGAGCACTGGTGTGACAGAGCTTTGTGGTGGCTGTGGAGAGGGAGTCTTCCTGGTGGTTATATGGCAGAAAGGAGTGCCTGAACTCACAGACCAGAGCACAGGCCAGGGGAGGAGCATCATATCACCTCAGAATAGAAGCAGCTCTGAAAACAGCAGTGCAAAACACCTGAAGCTTGGGACAAAACACTTTCTACCCTGAGAGCAGTCCTAATCTGACAAAAAGCTTCAAAGTGAAGTAATTGGCTGAGAAAGTGAGCAAGCATCATAAAAAAGACTCAGAGTGTAGAATATTTTGTTGGTGACAAAGAAGATCAAAACATGCAGCCAGAAAAAGTCAATGAAGTCAAAGATCCTACATCGAAAGCCTCCAAGAAAATATGAATTGGTCTCAGGACATGAAAGAGCTCAAAAAGCATTTGGAAAAGCAACTTAGAGATGTAGAGGAAAAATTGGAAAGAGAAATAAGAGTGATACAAAAAAATCATGAAAAACAATTCAATGACTTGCTAAAGGAGACCCAGAAACAAACAGAAGAAAATAACACCTTAAAAAATAGACTAACCCAAAAGGCAAAAGAGCTCCAAAAAGCCAATGAGGAGAAGAATTCTGCCTTGAAAGGCAGAATTAGCCAAATGGAAAAGGAGGTCCAAAAGACCACTGAAGAAAATACTGCCTTAAAAATAAGAATGGAGCAAGTGGAAGCTAGTGACTTTATGAGAAATCAAGATATTATAAAACAGAACCAAAAGAATGAAAATGAAAGACAATGTGAAATATCTCATTGTAAAAATCACTGACCTGGAGAATAGATCCAGGAGAGATAATGTGAAAATTATTAGACTACCTGAAAGCCACGATAAAAAAAAAGTCTAGACATCATCTTTCAAAAAATCATCAAGGAAAACTGTCCTCATACTCTAGAGCCAGAGGGTAAAATAGAAATTGAAAGAATCCACTGATCAACTCTTGAAAAATATCCCCAAAAGAAAACTCCTAAGAATTTTGTCACCAAATTCCAGATTTCTCAGTCAAGGAGAATATACTTCAAGCAGCCAGAAAGACACAATTTGAGTATTGTGGAAACACAGTCAGGATAACACAAGATCTATCAGCTTCTACATTAAGGGATCAAAGGGCTTGGAAGATGATATTCCAGAGGTCAAAAGAGCTAGGATTAAAACCAGAATCACCTACCCAGCAAAACTGAGAATAACACTCCAGGGTAAAATATGGACTTTCAATAAAACAGAGGGCTTTCAAGCATTCTCAATGAAAAGACCAGAGCTGAATAGAAAATTTGACTTTCAAATCCAAGAATCAAGGGAAGCATGAAAAGTTAAACAGAAAAGTGAAATCATAAGAGACTTACTACAGTTGAACTGTTTTGTTTACATTCCTACATGGAAAGATGATATTTGTAACTCATGAGACTTTTCTCAGTATTATGGTAGTTGAAGGGAATATACAGACATACATACATACATACATACATACATACATACATACATACATATATATAGACAGAGGGCACAGAGTGGGTTGAATATGAAGGGATAGTATGTAAAAAAATAAAATTAAGGGGTGACAGGAAGGGAGAGAGAGATAGAAAAAGTAGTTAAAATGGAAGGGGAGAGGAGGCAGATGAAAGGGAATGAGTGAATTTTGCTCTCATCAGACTTGACTTAAGGAGGGAATAACATATGCACTCAATTGGGTATCTTCCCCTACAGGAAGGTAGGTGGGAAGGGGACAAGAGGGGAGGATGATAGAAGGGAGGGTTCTTTGAAAAGTGACAGGGTCAAGAGAGAAAAGTGAATAAAGGGGGACAGGATAGGATGGAGGGAAATCTAGTTAGTTTTTCACAACATGACTATTATGGAAGTGTTTTTCATAATGATACATGTGTGACCTATGTTGAATTGCTTGCCTTCTCAAGGAGGGTGAGTGGGGAGGGAAGAACAGAAAGAATTTGGAACTCAAAGTTCTAAAAACAAATGTTTTTAAAAAGTTGTTTTTACATGCAACTGGGAAATAAGATATAAAGGCAATGGGGTATAGAGATCTATCTTGCCCTACAAGAAAGTAAGGGGAAAAGGGATGGGGAAGTGGGATGATAGAAGGGAAGGCAGACTGGGTTAAGGGGTAATCAGAATTTATGTCATCTTAGGCTAGGGGGAGGGTAGAAATGGAGAGAAAATTTGTAACTCAAAATCTTGTGGAAATCAATGTTGAAAACTAAAAATATCAAATAAGAATTAATATTTAAAAAAAGAAAAAAAATGTTCTAAATCACTACTGATTAGAAAAATGCAAATTAAACCAAGTCTGAGGTACCATCCCATATCTATCAGATTGCCTAATATGACAGAAAAGGAAAATGGGGACGTGAAAAAATAGGGACATTAATGCATTGTTGGTGGAATTCTGTACTAGTCAAATCATTGTGGAGAACAATTTGGTACTATGCCTAAAGAGGTTAAAAACTAAATATCCTTTTACCCAGCAATAATACTACTTGGTCTATATTCCAAGAAAATCAAAGAAAAAGGAAAAGGACCTACTTGTACAAAAATATTGGTAGCAATTCTTTTTATGATGGCAAAGAATTGGATATTGAGGGTATGCCCATCAATTGGGTAATGGCTGAACAAGTTGTGGTATATGTTTGTAATAGAATATTATGGTGCTTTAAGAAATAATGACTCATGTGGTTTTAGAAAAACCTGAGAAGTCTTATATTACCTGATGCAAAGTAAATTAAACAGAATGAAGAGAATATTGTACATAGTAACAGCAGTATTGTAATGATGATTAACCATAAAAGACTTAGCTACTCAGCTTAAGACAGTGATCCATGACAATTCTGAAGGACCCATTGGGGAAAATGATATCCACCTCCACGGAAAAAACTGTTGAACTCAGAATAGTTGAAAGATCTTTTTTTTCCCTTTACCTTCTCTATTTATTTTTTTTTTTTGCTTAATTTATTTTCTTTTTTTGCAACATGGCTAATATGGAAATATGTTTTGCATGACTTCATATGTATAATTGATATGATATTGCTTGCCTTTTCAATGGGTAGCAAGAAGGTGAGGAGGGAGACAGTTGGAAATAATTTTTTTCTAAATAAGGTTAAAACTAAAAATAAAAAAAGATCGTGTTTTGCATTAGTGCATCAAATTTATTTTTCTAATCAATAAATAAAAAGTTAATTACTAATCAAAACTGTTTAGAAAGAGCTATGAATCATAGGAATGTAGTTGAAAATATGTACTAATGTTTTGACCAATTTGTATGTCAACCAAAGTATTAATTGACTTAATACCATATTTTGCCAAGAGAAGAAGGGAATCATTAGGTAAGGCATGTTAGTTACATTAAATATTTGAAGGTCCCTCATGTGATATGATACTTGTTTTGTGTTGTTCTAGTTTCTATAGTTAGAAAATTACAAAGGCAAAGATTTTGGCACAGCATTCATGTATTCATTCGGTGAACAAATATTTTACTGCCAACTCTGTTTAAGATGCTGTGTTAGAATTTGTGAGATGCACAAGTTGTGAGAAAGAAAATATGGTTCAGTGAAAATATAAAAATTAATATTATTTCTGATTCCTACTAAATCGATTTTACA
>CM053622.1:268791512-268808168 GCA_028646595.1 Phalanger gymnotis | reverse complement strand
AAAAAAAAAAAGAAAGTAGTGGAAGAAGGATTCCTACCAAATTCTTTTTATGACACAAACATACCTAAGCCAGAAAGAGTTAAAACAGTGAAAGAAAACTACAGACCTATTCCTCTAATGAATATCGATGAAAAATCTTAAATACATGCTAAAAGATGACAACATATTACAACTACTATATATTATGACCAAGTTGGATGTATAGTTTAACATAAAGAAAATTATTAACATAATTGGTTTTATCAATAACATAAGTAATATAAGTAACAAAAATCATATGGCTATCTCAATACATACAGAAAAAGCTTTTTACAAAACAGTACCCATTCCTATTAAAAACACTGGATAGCATAGAGGAAAAAAGGAATGTTCCTTAAAATAAAAAAGCGGTATATATCTAAAACCATCAGCAAGGATTATCTGTAATGGGGATAAGCTAGAAGCATTCCCAATAAGGTCAGAGGTGAGGCAGGGATTCCCATTATGACCACTATTACAAAATATATCACTAGACATGTTATTATATAAGGGAAGAAAAAGAAATTGAAGGAGTTAGAATAGGCAACAAGGAAACAAAACTATTACTTTTTGCAGATGACATGATGGTATACTTGGAGAACCCTAGAGAATAAACTAAAAAAACTATTTGGAATAATTTCAGCAAAGTTGCAGGATATAAGATAAACCCACATAAAGCATCAACATTTTTATATGCTCAAAAAAGCCCAGCAGCAAGAGATACAAAGAGAAATTCCATTTAAAATAAGTGTAAATAACAAAAAAAAATACTTGGGGTTTTACCTGCCAAGATAAACTCAGGACTATATGAAAACAATTACAAAACACTCTTAATATAAATAAAGTCAGATATAAACAACTGGGAAAATATCAATTATTATTAGGCTAAGCTAATATAATAAAAATGTCAATGCTACCTAACTTAATTTACTTATTTGGTGCTATACCAATCAAACTACCAAAAGCTCATCTTTAGGGCTAGAAAGTATCATAACAAAATTTAACTGTTAGAACCAAAGGTCAAGAATATCAAGGGAATTGATAAAGAAAAATACAAAGAGATGTGGCCTAGCTGTACCATATCTCAAACCATTGTATAAAGTGGAAATCATCAAAATTATCAGCTACTGGCTAAGAAATAGAATGGCAAGTCAGTAGAATAGATTAGGTACTCAAGGCATACAAGTAAATGACCATAGCAATCCAGTGTTTGATAAACCCAAAGACCCCAGCTTCTGGGATAAGAACTCACCTGTTGGGAACAGCAACATCTTACTCCATATACCAAGATAAGTTCAGAATGGATACATGATTTAGCCATAAAGCAAATTAGGAGATCAAGGAGCAGTTTATCTGTCATATCTATGGAGAAGGGAAGAATTTTTGACCAAACCAGAGATAAAGGACATTACAAGATGTAAAATGAATAATTTGGATTATATTAAATAACATATTGTAGGATTCTGGTTTTTAATCTATTCTGCTATTTGCTTCTGTTTTATAAGTGAATTCATCTCATTCACAATCACAGTTATGATCAGTAACTATGTATTTCTCTCCATCCTATTTTTCCCCCTGCTTATTCTTTTCTCTCTCTCATTTTACCATATCCTTTATCAAAAAATGTTTTGCTCCTGACCACCATTTCCCTGAATCTGTCCTCACTCCTATTAACCTCCCCCACCTTTCTTATTTTCTCTCACCTCCTACTTCCCTGTAGGGTAAGATAGATTTCTACACCCAACTGAGTGTGTATGTTATTATTTACTCTTTGAGACATTTCCAATGTAAGTAGGGTTCAAGAATTGCCTCCCACCTTCTCCCCACTCTAAAAGCTCTCATACCTCTTTTATGTGAGTTTCCCCTTTTCCCAGTATATCCCTCTTTCTCACTCTTCTCATCAGACTTGTATTTGAAAATTAAATTTTCTATTAATCTTTGGAATTTTTGTTGGGAATGTTTAAAAGGCCTCTGTTTCATTACCCCTCCCCTCAAATTATTATACTGTTTTGCTGGCTAGGTAATTCTTGGTTGTAATCCTAGTTTTTTTGCCCTCTGAACATTGTATTCCAAGTCCTCTGACCTTTTAATGTAGAAGCTGTTAAATTTTGCATTATTCTGATAGTGTCTCTATGATATTTCAATTGTTTTCCCTCTGACTTTTGCAATGTTTAAAAAGTCCAAGAAACATAATTTATGGTTACTCATTTTATTAATTATGCTAGAGTTTAATTAATAAAAGAGGTCAGTGGCAGTCTTGAATGCCAAAGACCCCTCATGGTAGTGGGCTTACAGTTGATAAGCCCTTGGAAGAGTGCATGTTTTTGAAGGTAGCAATCAACTCTGATTGGTTAACAATTAATGAGAGAATGATTACAATAAGAAGTGGACTCACTCCAATGAGGGGCTGAGTGACATCACATCATTCTTGGACAAAGACAATATCTGTACACTCTGACCACCCCCAGCCTTGGGCAATATAGACAAAGGATCTACTTGCATCTAAATTTGCTTGAGTGGAACAAAATGGGCAGGAATTAACCTTAGATGGGATGTTCTAGGTGGGTAAATTTTTTGCAAAGGTCAGCAATGTCCTTCAAAGACTAGGTTTGGATCAAGGAAATAGGACAGAGAAAAAGCTTGGATCTCCCGCATAATCTGTTAATAATAATCATTTCTCTCACTTGGGATTTCTGGGATTCAGTTATAATATTCCTGAGTGTTTTCATTTTGGGAAGTCCTTTAGGAGGTAATCAGTTGATTCTTTCAACTTCTCTTTTACCTTCTCATTCTAGCATATAAGAGTTTTCCTTGATTACTCCTTGAAATATAATGTCTAGGCTTTGTCATTGATCTTGGGTTTCATGTAGTCCAGTAATCTCAAATTATCTCTCCTTCCGACCAGTTGTTGGACCCCCAATTCCTTTACTGTCTTACTGTACTGTCTGTACACTAAGTCTGGAAGTCACCATCATTTATTCAGTCACCTCCAAGGCCTTCTGTTGGTTTTCTGAGGCCCAGTCTGTGTTGGGCTGCACTATACTCCAATAACAGTGAGAAAGACCTTTCTTACTGACATTCTAAGGTATTTTTCCCTTGAAAATAATTTCACCTCACCTTTACTCTGTCATTCTGGGTGTTAATTTAGAGTTGTTTGGAGGGAAATTTGTAGAATTATGCAAATATTTGCCTTTACACCACCATCTTGGCTCTCCCCTCCCTTGCTTTATTCAGTGTCTTGACATTATGGTCAACCAGTTCAGTCCTGTATCCTATATCCCATTGGTCCATAAATAGTTACATCTTGCCAAACCCCAATTCTGGGTTACCTCCACTAACTGCCTTCCATATAATTGCCATTCTCTTTTCCGTCTTCTCATGTGCTCAATGGTTCTAATCAAAGTCAATTACTTGTGCTAACTAGATTCACTAAAAATTTGTTTTCTTATCTCAGCTGGACCCTCATTACTTCACTGTGATGCTTTTATTTATCCCAAGTTGACTTTCTATCACACTGTTTGCAGCAGCCATTCCAACACTTCAGTCTCTTCAGACCTCCTACACAACCTATTCCTATTGCAGCAAATGATCTCATCTACTACTTTACTAAGAAAATAGAAACCATCTGCTATGAGTTTCCTCTTCTCCCCAATTCCACATCTCAAAATCCTCTTTATTATTCTCTTCTTTTTACTCATACCCTGATGAAGAGGTGTGCTTTACCTTGTCAAGGTTAAGACATCCCTTTAAATTCTTGATCCTATTCCATTTCATATTCTCCAGAAGTTTCTTCCATATTTCCACCTTCCCACATTTTCTCTAATCTTCAGTCATTTATTACCAATTCTGAACATACCTCTCTGAAACATATCAAGCTCTCCCTCATATTAAAAAAGTGAATTCCCTTGACCCTATAACGCTCTAAATCTTTTCCCCATTTATAGCCAAACCCCTAAAAATAATTGTCTATACTTCCTTTATTCCCTCACCTTCCATTTACTTTTCAATTCTTTGCAGTATAGCTGCTGAATACATTATTGGCCAGAATTGCTTTATCCAAGGTCACCAGTGATTTTTAAATTGCTAAATCTAATGGTTTCTCCTTGGTTTTATATTTCTTGAATCCTCAATATTTTGCCAATCTTGACATGCTCTCATATTTAACATTCTCTTTCCTTGGTTCCTGTGACATGTTTTCCCTTAGTTTTCCTATCTGTCAAAACCCTCCATTTCAGTCTTTTTTATTGGATCATCATTATCTTCTCTCTACTACATGTGGGAATCCTCCCAGCTCTATCTTGGACTCTATTTTCTTTGGTCTCTATAGTCTTTGCATTGGTAATATTACTGGCTCCCATTGTTTTAATTATATTCTCTTTATAGTTGGATCTCAGATCTCTGTATTCAGCTCTCATCTCTTTCCTGAGCTCCACGTTCATATTACTGACTGCCAGCTGGATACCTTCACTTGGAGGCCTCACCACACCTCCAAATAGAATCAAAGAGCTACAAAGTATGTCATTCCTATTACAAATATATATATATATGTATCTATATATATATAGATACATATATGTATATATATATATACATATACATGTGTATATAGATATATATGTGTGTATATATATATATATATGCATATATATATCCATATTGTTTCTAGGATAAAATAAAGAATTCTTAGTAGTCTGGTATTTAAAGCCCACACAATCTGGCTCCCACCTACCTTTGTGGTTATTTTGTATCACTTCCCTTCACACACTTTCCATTCTTATCACACTGGCCTACCAGTGTTTTGTACATAATAGCGAACATTTCCTACTTTCATACCTTGGTACAAATGATTGCCCATGCTGTCAATGTAGTTTCTCCTCAACTCTGCCTCACAGAATCCTTAACTTCTTTTTAAAACAGTTTAGTTGCCATCTTATATCTAAGGCCTTTCCTAAAAACAAAACGAACAATGATTAGTTTTCTGCCTCTAATGTGTTTATATTTACTTTATTTATTTTTGTACACATTTGTGTCCTCCTCCTTCTGCCGCACTCCAGGAGAATATAAGTATTTTAAGAGCAGGGATGATTTTACATTTATCTTTCTATTTACCTGTTCTTAGAAAAGTACTGTGAAAATAGCCAGAATTTAATAAATATTTATTTTGTTGAATGGACTTCACTATCCTTGGAGACAGGATTTAAAAACTTAGAGGAAAGTAGTTTCCAATATACCTTCTTTAAAGATTTATTAGATGATAAAAATAGCCAGTCTGGTACCTAGGAATACACATATATGAAAGACACAGTTCCTGACATCAAAGAGTGTGTGTATATGTATGTGTGTGAGTGTGCAGATGTGGTTGGCACATGGCATATACACATATGAGTATCAGATGTAGAGTGATAGCAGTCAAGAAAAGATCCACAGAGTGTGCTCAAAGCATCCCTGTCAGCTGGAGGAATCAGGGAACATTATAAAAATGAGCTGGCATCAGTGATGGGCATTGAACAGAGATTAGAATTCTGAAGCAGAGATAAGGAGGAAGTGTATTCCAGGAATGGGGGGATTATCTATGCGAAAAGGTGGGAACTGGAACCTTCCAGAAATTCCAGTTAAATGAACAGACAGTAGTAGAATTCAAATGGAATATAGTGTATAAAGTTATAGAACATAAAACTGGTAAGCTAAGTTGGAGACAGACTGTAGAGGAAATTAAATGCCAGCATGAGTAGTTTGCATTTTATATTAGTGACCAAAGAGACTTACTGAATGTTATTTATTAGCAGAATGATTTGATTAGATGTTCGTTAGGAAGATTGTTTTACAGTGACTGAAAGATTAAGCAGAGTGAAACTAGAGGCAACAAGATCAAACAGGGGATTATTATAACAGTATGAGGAAGTGATGGCATTTCGAGTGAAGTGGATAGATGAGGAATGCTATTGATATAGAAATGACAGAATTTTAATAACTAATAGGATTCAGTATTGTGATGACAAACTTCTGCTGTATCTACCCTGATAATAGAAATTGGCTATGAGAGTTATAAGCAGAAACATGCTTATAACAGCATCAAAAAGGGTCCTCCAGGCCCATACCACTGGAAGTAAACTAGCATATGGAACCAGGGGGACAGATTTCTTGTATGGGGAAAATTAAGAAATGTACATGTTAGCCTTCTTAAGGGAGCCTCCTTACCTTATTTCCAGGACCAGATACTGCTATTTCAGAGTTGGCTGCTGTTGCTGTTTCTCTTAAAGAGTAAAATTAAGGCTGATCCAAGGACACAATAAGCGATAATCTCACTAAGCATGGTAGATTTGGACACAATTGTTAAGAAGACCATTAAATTATTGCAATAAATTAGCTTACAAATAAAACTTAGAAACATAGCCAAAATCATAGTGTGTATGTAAAATGTTAACAAAACCGATTAACTACTGATCAGGTGGCCTTATTTTAGATGAACTCACTTCCAAATTACCTTATACAGAAAATCATACATCCCATCAACATTGAAATTGTTATACTGATCACATCTACAAACTCAAAATTTCAATTATTTAATTATTTAGATTTATATTTTACACAAGGGTTATTTATTTCAAGTATTTTATATTTTGGCATTCACGATTTCCAGCTAACCTACTGCTAAAGATTTTAAATTGACAGTATATAACAAGAGGGCATTGAAACTCATAGTGTCCTCCATTTTGATTCCTCCTAGCCCTCTCTAACTTTGTCTGATGTGAAGACTATTATAATTTTCATAATCATTTACATGTGTAATGAATATTCTAATGGATTAGATTTTTCAGAATTTCTTCTCTTGTGAGTCAGACTCACAACGGAGCTTGAGCTAATCCAACTTTGATAAGGCTCACAATCATTAGCATCCTGCTTGAATACCTGAAGTGAAGTGAATCAAAGACCGTAGAAACTATTCCTGTCATAGAACTCTGGTTTCTGTGACCCACCATGTAACGAACCCCCAAGGATGCGCACAATACTGCTTCCACAGGACTCCAGAGTTGTTGTATTGTCTTCCATTTGTGGGTTTGTCCTGGGAAACCTTTCAAGCTCCAGAAAACATTGTAATCTACCTTCCTTCCTTCTTTCCCACTTGTGATTTATGTATATAATCTCTGTCTTCAATACAGCAAGGTAGAATTCTGATCAGGAGAACTCTATTCCTCACAGTGAAACTAACTAATTAAAGGGCTACCTGATTACCACCACTTCTGTCTCTGCCCTGCTGCTTTTATTCTCAGGTTAGAGACTGGCTCAGTAAATCCAATCTTTATAATTAAAACAGTGTCACACTTCCTCACACCCTTTTAACATGCTTAAACCATTGAAGCTGGCACAATGGCACAAAGCCCCACCAAAAACAACAACAACAACAAATAAATCCAGGGAAAAGAGGGGTTTGGAGCACATGGGCTTGCTGCTGCCTATTGCTGAATGCAGGGTATGTCCCCCATTCATGCCCAAATCTTCCTATCTCCCTTCCATATTTTCCCTCCAGCCTTTATTTCTCTTTCTGAATCCTGCAAACCCATTACTCAGACTACCTACCTCACTTTCCTTTACATTTCAACTATAGTCTAGCCTGCAAATAACATTGTTAATAGAAATATACACTGTATATTCCTAGTCCCAGTAAAGGAAGAAGTTTGCGGGACAAATTATTTTTTAAAAATCCAATAAGATGTTTCAGCGATTAGAAAAACTTTTAGGAGACATGCAGTTACTTAGGTTCCTTGAAACACAAGACTGGGGTTCTGGCTTCTCCCAAAACCTGTTAACAGATTAGTACAAAGGCTAGACTAACTAACACAATTTTTCAAATTAAAAATCATACTCACCCTCCTTTTTGTCCTGCTTCTCTTCACCTTTTAGAATCTGGAGAGAGTTAACACGTAATTTACAAATCAAGACAGTTGTATTTCTCTCACATCCTTTACCAATATTATTTACTAAAAACAGCTCTTACAATGTTAACATACATTTTAAACAAATCACTGAAATCCTGAAGTGATTACTTTCAGGCTCTGATATAAAAAAAATTGCAGCATTAAACAATTGCCCTGATGTCTGATATATTGGTGTGTAGGTAGGCAAAAGCAGTTCTCTAGATTTAATTTAAACATCCTCAAATGGCTTTAAGTGGCTCACTAATTAACTTCACTTGAGATGATATGCTTGCCCCTAAAAACCAGCCTTGGCAGGCTATAGCCAAGCTCCTAGGCTGCTTGGTTGGAGATGTTATCAGCATGGAGCTGCAAGTTAAAGACCCACCAAAAACAACAGCAACAACAAATACAACCCAGAGAGCACCCTGCACCTTTTCAGCTAATCTTAGAAAACTTCACACAAATAGACACAAAGACAAATGGAACAGAGCTTTAGTAATCCAGAAAAGCTGGGAAAGATAAGGACACACAGGAACATACAACATGCTCTCATAATGGCCTCAGTTCTGATACTGAGCCCTGTTAAAGGGAACTCTGAAAATCTCTCTTTGGGGGAACACTACATATTCTGCCAGAAGTCTAGGGCTCTCCTCTAAGAGACTTTGGACTGAAATGGTAGAGGCCACAATGTATCCAAAACTCCCAGGCAATCTCCAAAAACCTGTGTGTGCAAATAGCAGTATGTCTCTGTACCTGTGCTGAGACACCCCTTAGTGTTGAGTAAAAATTCATAAAGGCTGTAGTTCACACACTTATAACACACATATAGACACATATATGCTTGCCCCAAGATGATTGAAGGTTAGAATTCCAAGTTTTAGGTCCAGTAAAGTCATAGAATTAGTTCCTCAGGAAAGGGACTCTCTTTAGGTGAAGAAATCTTATAATGAGGGCTGGAAAGGGAGTTTGTTTCCTAGGAGACTTTAAGCCAGACCTGCCTCATTTCCTCTTAAGTCCCTTCATCTGGCTGCCAAAACTGTGATTTTTAAGAAATATTTGAGAGACATAGTTTCTGGATAATTTAATCATTTTGTTAATAAGACCAGCAAGTTATTAATAAAAAGGATGGTCATTTGGCCTTCACTCATAGACCAAAGACAGGGCAGGGCAGGAGGGGGGTTGTGGAGTGGGAGGGTGGGGGTAGGGTGGCACAACTCACAGTTTACATAGCCTTTGAAACAGTAGGAGATCCATCGAACAGTAATCACATCTAATTGGTAAATCTGATTGGTTAAATCTCATTGGAGGTGGGTCATATTAAAATGAAAGGCTGAATATCTCTTGGATAGGGAAAGTATCTCTATACCAGGCCACCCATACCTTTAGGCTATCAATTCAAAGAATGTATACCCCACCAAAATTTGAGGAGAATGAAAGTGGCTTCCCACCTTAGATTAAATTCCTTGCAAGGTTGGATGGAATCTGACCAAGACCTAAGAGAGTCAATGCAATCTCATTATCAGCAATATCCTTCCAGAAAAGGAACTTTTTAAAACGAGAAACTTAGAAAAAGCTGAGATCCTCTGAAACTCCTCAAGATTTTGATTATTGATAATCATTTCTCACAGTACTTTTGGTGAAAATAGTTCATTACGTTTTCCTGCTCTGAACATATGTAAGAAAACTTGATACAATATTTTAAATAAATAAAAATACAATAGAGTAGCCATATTATCTGAAGCTAAATGTTTTAACTAACTCTTTAATTTGCATATTTCAGATTTTGAGTCATTATATTGTTTATCTTTCCCCTGGTGGCTCAAGGAAAATAATTGAAGAGGACATAAAATATTACTGATAGACCAAATTCTTCTCATTTTAAGGTTAATAAAAAAAGTATTGAATGTTGGAAAAGATTTTGAAAACCCAACTAAGTATAAATAATATTTCAAAATTTGCATGATCCGATATAAGTTCTCTAGTGACAGTTTTGAAAACACATTTTGCTATTATGAGTAAATATTTAAAGCACTTACAATTTGCCAGCCATTTTGTTAGCAATGGGAATATAAATAAAAGAAACAAGAAAGATAATACCTGCCATCTAGGAATTTACTTTGTAATAAAGGAAGATAAAATATAAATGGAAGCTGAAAAGTGTGTGTGTGTGAGTGTGTGTTTGTGTCCTTAATTGGGGGAGGGTGGTTAGCTGTCAGGTCAGGGACCTGGTCCTAGAGAAAGTCTGGAGAGTCTGGAGGAAAGCCTGAGGAGAAATGAAGACACAGCCCAATGAAATTCTGGGAGGAACCAATCAATCAGAGGAAAGAATGAAAAGGGCTGAGAGCACTTCCAGTGTAAGAAGGCCAGGGATGGAGTGATCTTTCACCAAGAGAAGTTTACTATGACTTGGCATTGAAAAATTGCGGAATCTAGAGTGCAGACTAAAAAAGAATGAATTTTAGAAATTTAAAATCAATGTAAATGAAATTGTCAGACGAGGATACGGACCATCCAATAGGCTTTTGCTATTAAATAAATGGACTAACAAAATCAAAATTTTTGTTTTAGAGTATAAAATATTTATTATTGACCATGAGCAAACTATTGTAATAAGAATGCAGTTTGAAGTTAACATTTTGTAATGATGGATACTGGTGCAATATTTGAGATGCAGCTTCAATATCTTTTTATTAAAGGAATCTTTGTGCAGCTTCACCCTGATTAATAGGACAAACTCAGGAAGAAAAAGTCAAAAGGATTTTCTTCAGCATCCTGAGGCAGTAAGCACTGAGTGGGCCACAGGATCTGACTCCACCACTGCTTTTTATAGATAAATCATTATAGGTAAACCCTTCCCATGTAAGGGAAAGACAATCCTGATTCATGCATATTTCAATGAGGAGATGGGGTTGGTGCTGCTTCAGCTCTAATTGCTTATAGAACAAGAGCAAGTGAGTGAATGACAGAGAGAGTGAGAGAGAGAGAGAGAGAACAAATGATGAATTGTCAACTGAAAAAACCTAAAAAAAGAACAAATTAAAAATCCTCAATTAAACACCAATTTAAAAATCTTAAAAATCAAGTATTAGTATAATTGAAATTAAAAAATGATCTAATAAAATTAGGAGCTGGTTAAAGGGGAAAAAATCAATAAAATAGATGAATCATTGCTTAATTTGATTTTAAAAAAGAAGACAACTAAATTGCCAAAATAAAAAATGAAAAGAGTGAACAATTATTAGGACCAATTTTGTCTAATTATGTGCCAAGAAATCTGGCAATCTAAGTGAATGGATCAATATTTACAAAAATGTAAATTGCTAAGATTAACAGAAGAGGAAATGGAATAGTTAAATCTGTTTTAGAAAAAGAAATTTAATAAGCCAACAATATTCTCCCAAAGAAAAAATCCTCAGAACCAGGTAGATTCATAGGTGAATTCTACTCAACATTTAAAGAATTAATTCCAATACCATATAAACTATTTGGAAAGAAGACAAAGGAGTCCAACCAAATTCATTTAAAAAATATTTTAGACTCAAAACACTAGAATATAAATACAGGATAGAGAAAAGATTTTTAAAATATTATAAACTTAACTATTGGAACTTAAATTCAAAGTAAGAAAAGAAAAAAAAGCACAGCAGAACATAAGGGAAGATTCAAAATATGTAATGATAAATTTTCCTTTCATTAAAGCCTATGTGTTGAGAACCGTCCTTCTTTTCTTTACTTACCTATAAGTTTTCTTTGGTCTCTGCTGTGCATTTTTTACTTTGTCCTTTTTTTCACCCTTCCTCCCTCCACCCCAGGCTATAATTAAGTGTGGACATATTACTATCTAAATATAGATATATACATACACATATACATGTATACAAATACATATAGAGACACATACAGACATACACTTTCTCTAACAAATTCTACTTCTGATCTTTGTTTTTATATTTGTGCATATATCTTGTTTCCTGTCCCTCCTGACTCCTCTAGTTTACTTCCACCCACTACCTTGCCCTCCTATTACTTAGTCTATCCCTCTCCAAGGATCCCTCCCCTATCCTCCCATTCCCGTAAATCTAAACACCTGTCTCTAGCTCACTCCTATAACCTATTTCCTCACCATCCTCTTTAGAGATCACTCCCTTATCCTCCCATTCTCATTGATCAAAGCACCCTTCTATGCCCCCTTTAACCTGTTCCTTCACCATCCCCTCTAGAGATTGCTCTCTTTTCTTCTCCCCCCTCCCTATCCCTTTACCATTTTATTTCTTCTGAATTTAGAAGACTTTTGCACACACACACACACACACACACACATTTCCCTCTTAAACCCATTCCTTGTAAAAGTAGATTACTAGAACTACCCACCCTCCTCCCCCATCTAATTCCTCTGTATCAATTCTTCCTCTTGCACTTCATTTGTATAAAATAATTACTCTTTTTAGCTATTCCTAAATAGTTTTACTTTTTAAAATCATATTATATGTAGGTCTAACCCAATTTTTCTTGTGAATTACCCAATTACTAATGATGATCTTAGATATGCATTTTACATATACGTAAAGTAAATGGTGTGCCCTTATCGAATCCCTTATAATCAGTCTTTGGTATGTCTATTAAGTTCAGGTGTTTTTTTCTTTAACAAAGTCTTGAAAATCTGACAATTGATCAAATGTCCATTTTTTCATTCAGGATGATGCTTATCTTTGTTTGGTATGATATTTTTGGCTGTAGCCCCAGTTTTTTTGCAATTCGATATATAGTGTTCCAAAACCTGCAGTCCTTAAGTGTCTCCGGTGCTAGGTCTTATGTGATTCTAATTGTGGCACCATCTTATTTAAATTGATTTTTCTTGTTGCTTTTAATATTTAATCCTTGAACTGATATTTTCAGTATTTGACTATAATATTCCTATGAGTTTTCCTCATAGGATCTCTTTTGAGTCATGTTCAATGGATTTTTTTTTCTATTTCTACTTTTCCCCCTCGTTCTAATGCTTCAGAAGAATTTCCTGTAATTATTTCTTGTATTATTGTACCAAGATTCTTTTTTTGATCGTAACTTTCCATAATCTCCTTGTTTTTCTTGGATTGTTCTCATTTTATTTTTTATTTTTTCCCTCCATTGCAGTCATTTGATTTTTAAAGTTCTTCTATGAATTTTTTTTAGGTAGGTGACCATATGACATTACTCTTTTGGGTAGAATAGGGTTTCTTTGCTTCAGTATCCATCTCTGAGAATGAACCCTGGTCTTCTCTATTCTCGTAATAACTTTCTACGATTGAATTCTTTCTCCTTTGCCTGTGCATTTTTGTAGTAATAGCTTAATTTTTGCAATCACCTCTAGCCCTGGCATGTGGGAGATGGAACCTCTTGCCTCAGATCTTCAGTCCTCCCCTCTAGTCTGGAGCCAAAACCAAACCTCCATCCTCCTGTAAGTGCCCACAGCCAGGGGCATTCTGTTCCACTGCTTCTGCACTCAGTGGGCATGTACCGATTCCTTCTCATCCTGCTCTGCACAGCACAGCTGGGTCTGGCATTCCTTGTCAGCAGAGCTTCCCTTGATCTTCCCCTGCTTAGACATTCAACTTCCTTCACTATCCAGAGGGTAAAAGTTCTGGTAGCTGGGTCTGAGGTGGCCTCACAAGCCAGATATCCCTACAGCTTGTGGCTTGCTGTTTAAGTGGCTTGCCACTTGTTAATGTGGACCCTAGCCTGAAGGTGATTACTCTTCACAGGGACCAAAATGAATCCTGGGATTTTTCATCAGATCTTCTTGAATTGTCTCAGGAAGACCCTGTTGTTCCCCTATTCTTATTTATTTTAACTGCACTGTATTTACCCTAAGGTGTTATTTTATCTTTTTGTAAGGAGAAAATCCTGAGAGCCTGGAATTTTCTGACCTCCTCCACCATCTTTCCAGAATTCTCTCCAAATTTCTTTTATTACATAAATATGATACTGCTACTTAAGCCAGGAAGAGCAAAAACAGAGAAATAAAACTAAAGACCAATTTCACAAGTGAATGTTGATGCAAAAATTCAAATAAGATACTAGCCAGGAGATTACAACAATATGTCACCAGGATCATACATTAGGACTCAGTGGGATTTATACCAGGAATACAGGTTTAATTCAATATTAGGGAAACTATTAGTATAATTGACCATATCAAAAACAACAAAATCATATGATTATCTCAACAGATGCAGAAAACGGCTTTGATAAAATACAAGAACCATTCCTATCAAAAACAGTAAAAATCATAGGAATAAATGGAGCTTTCCTTAAAATTATAAGTATCTGAAACCATCAGCATTATCTGTAATGGGGATGAACTAGAAGCCTTTCCAATAATAAAAGGGATGAAAGAAGAATGTCCATTGTCACTATTAGTATTCAGTATTAGTCTAGAAATGCTAACTGTTGCAATAAGACAAAAGAAGAAATCAAGGGAACAAAAATAGGCAATAAGGAAACAAAACTATCATTCTTTGCATGAGATAAAATGGTATATTACAGAATCATAAGATTCAACTAATAAATTAGTTGATAATCAACACTTCAGCAAATTGCAGGATATAAAAGAAACCCACATAAATCATCATTTCTATATATTACCAACAAAGTATAGCCAGAAGAGAAAGAAAGAGAAATTCCACTTAAAAAAATTGCTAACAATATAAAATACTTGGAATTCTACCTGTCAAAACAAATAATTTTTCACATGAATAAAATCAGATCTAAACAATTGAAGAAATATTAAGTACTCATGGGTAGACTGAGTCAATATATTAAAAATGACAACTCTATCTAAATTAATTTACTTATTCAGTGCCATGACAATCAAATTTAAAATTTCTTTCAATGGGAAAAATCATAATGATTCATCTAGAAGAACAAAAGTTCAAAAATATCAAGAGAAATGATGAAATAAATGTAAAGGTAAGCGGCAGTACTAGATCTCAAATTGCATTATACATGGTAGTCATCAAAACAATCTTGTACTAGATAAGAAATAGAGGTATGAATCAGTAGAATAGATTAGCTATACAATATACAGTAGTAAACGACGTGGTCATCTGGTGTTTGACGAACCCCCAAATCTTATTTTAGGATAAGAAATCATGATTTGATAAAAATTGCTGGGAAAACTGGAAAACAACTTGTCAAAAATAAAGTATAAACCAACATCTTACATTGTAAACAGACGTCAAAATAGGTATAAAATTGAGACATAAAGGGTCATTATAAGCAAATTGAGGGAGCATGAAATATTTTACCTATTAATTTTGTGAATAAGGTAATAATTTATAACCAAACAAGAGATAAGAGAGCATTATGGGGTTTAAAATGAACAGTTTTGATTCATCAAAATAAAAAGGTTTTGCAGAAACAAAACCAATGCAGCAAAGATTAGAAGGGAAGCAAGAAACTTGAGGGGAGGGGATTTTTACTGTATGTCTCTGTGATAAAGCCTCATTTCTCAAATATATAGAGAACTGAGTCAAATTTATAAGAATATAAGTCATTTTCCAGTTTATAAATGGTCACAAAATATGAACAGGCCACTTTCAGAAAAAAAAATCTAGGCTCTTTATAGTCACATTAAAAAATTCTCTAAATCACTATTTATTATAGCAATACAAATTGAAACACCTCTGAAATTCCACCTCCTACCTATCAGATTGGCTAATATGACAGCAAAGGAAAATGACAAATGTTGGCGGGGATGTGGAAAAGTGGAAACATTCATGCATTGTTGTGGAATTGTCAATATATGCATCATTCTGGAGATCATGTGAAAATATTCCCAAAGGGCTATAAAACTGCTTATATATGCTTTGGCCCAGCAATGCCATCACTAGGTCTGTATTCTGAAAAGATTAAAGAAAAGGTAAAAAGGACCTATATGTAGGAAAATATTTATAGCAGCTCTTTCGTGGGGCCAAAGAATTGGAAATTGAGGGGATGCCTATCAATTGGGGAATGGCTGAACAAATTGTGGTACATAATTGCGTTGGGTACTATTGTGCTATAAGAAATGACAGGGGAGAGGTTGGAGCCAAGATGGCAACTGGAAAGCAGGGACTAGCGTGAGCTCCTGGCCAAGTCCCTCCAAAAACCTATAAAAAATAGGTCCGAACCAATTCTGGAACTGCAGAACCCACAAAACAGCAGAGGGAAGCAGGACACTAGCCCAGGACAGCCTGGATTATTTCTGGGTAAGGTTTATCCCGCACAGAGCTGGGAGCAGAGCAGAGTGGAGTAGAGCCCAGCATGGGTGGCATGGACCAACTGGACCAGGAGCTGGGCAGAGCATGCCCTAGCACCCTGAATCAGTGAGCTGTGGCAGTTACCAGACTTCTCAACCCACAAACACCAAAGACAACAGAGAAGGTTACTGGGAAAAGGTGCTGGGGACAGGGAGTTTGCAGTTTAGCCACCTCCCCAGGGGCAGCAGAGGTGGGGCAGCTACAGAACTACAGCTGCAGTTGCTTCTGGCCCCAGGCCCACCTGGTGGGAGGAATTAAGTGGCTGTTCAGAGCAGGAGTGCAAAACCTGCTGAAGATCTAAGTCCAGTCCACGTTGAGGGTTCTTGGGGAAGGAGGAGTGCTGGTGAGGCAGAGCTGGAGCTTCCCCCCAAGCTTGGAACATAGAACTCTCTACTCTACAAGCAGTCATACCATGCTGAAAAACTCAAGGGTCAAGTAAGTTG
>CM053622.1:268758211-268791012 GCA_028646595.1 Phalanger gymnotis | reverse complement strand
GTTATACATAATGATAGGCATGTGGCCCATGTTGAATTGCTTGACTTCTTAGGGAAGGAGGGTGGGTGGGAGGGGAAGAGGGGAGAGAATTTGGAACTCAAAGTTTTAAAAACAGATGTTCAAAAACAAAAGCAAAGAAGTTTTTTTGCATTCAACTAGAAAATAAGATACACAGGCAATGGGGCGTAGAAATTTATCTTGCCCTACAGGAAAGGAAGGGAAAATGGGATGGGAGGGGAGTGGGGTGACAGAAAAGAGGGCAGACTGGGGAACAGGGCAACCAGAATATATGCCATCTTGGAGTGGGCGGAGGATAGAAATGGGTAGAAAATTTGTAATTCAAACTCTTGTGAAAATCAATGCTGAAAACTAAATAGATTAAATAATTAAAAAAATAAAATAAAAACAGATAAAAAAAAGAAATGTCAGGGGGCATGGTTTAACTAAAAAAATCTGGGAAGACATACATGAACTGATACAAAGTGAAATAAGCAGAAGCCAGAGAACATTCTATACAGTAACAGTAATATTGTATGATGATCAACTGTGAATAACTTAGCTATACTTAGCAATATAGTGATCCAAGACAATTCTGATGGACTTATGATGAAAAATGCTATTCATTTCCAGAGAAAGAACTAGGGGAATCAAATACAAATTAAAGCATATTTTTCTAAACTTTGTTTTATTTTGTTTATGTTTTCTTTTGCAACATGGCTAATATGGATATGTTTTGTATGATTGCCCATGTATAATTTATATAAAATTGCTTAACTTTTCAAAGAGGGGTTAGGAGATGGAAAAAGGGAAAGTATTTGGAGCTCAAAACTTTTAAAAAATTAATATTAAAGTTTTGTTCACATGTAATCAAGGAAAAATAAAATAACAATTAAATAGAAAAGTAATATTTAAAAATCCAAGGAGACTTTATTTAGAACATATCAAATAGCAGTGATCATGCTATATACCTCATTTTTCATATATACATATACATATATATATATATTTGCTTTATAATGCAATGTGGAATGCTGGGTATAAAGCTGATTTGGACATAAGGAAGACCTGGCTTCAAGTCTTTTATTTGACGGAAACTATCTATACTTTCTTTCTCTCTGTGTCTCTTATCTTTCTTTTTCTCCACTCCTTTTTTTCTGTTTCTTATTCTGATCTTAAACACCAAATAAAGTGAACATTTCCATATATATTGTAGAACAGAAGGAGGGGATTGAATAAAAAATGAATCTTTTTTTACATATTGTGTATTTTCTTTTTAAGTAACTGTACTTTGCATCTGCTGCTTTGCCTGGTTTCAACTCCATGGAACAAGATGCCCCTCCCAGGATAAGTTCATCATTTTTAAACTCACCCCCATGTTGCTAACTCAAGACTTGAGTGAAACCACCCCCTTGAGTTCCTTCTCCCACCCGATTAGAGGACTGGAGTGCAGAGCTTCAAACTCTTCATACATACATACATACATATATATATATATATATACATGTATATATATATGTATGTATGTATGTATATATACCCTATAGAGGGCAGAAACTGGACTCTCATCTAACTCCACTTTGTATCTGTTGCTCTATCTGGTTTCAACTTCAAGGATCAAGATACATGCTGAGTATTTCCTGTTCTGTCCCCCTTGGTTCCCTGCATTCTTTTGAGTGTTGTCTCCCCCTTTAGATTATAATTACACTCATTGAGGACATGGACTGTCTTTCTTTTTATATATTGTTATCTCCTGTGCTTTGTACAGTACTTTACATGTAGTAGGAATTTAATAAATGTTTATTGAATTGAATTTTAAGTGCTTAATAAAATTCAACATGTAACTTCTCATTTTTCCTCCTTTGGAAACCATACCTGTAATCCCACTTTCCCTTCTACTTTGCCATCCCAATTTTTAGAAAGGATAATCAAAACTCTTTTAATAAATATACCTGTTCAATATACCAAAGTTCCATATTGGCCATGTTCAAAAATAAGTCTCATTCTGCATCTCAAGTCCAACACCTTTCTGACAAAATATGGGTAGCATATTATATAATTTTTACTTGAGTATTTTGATTATTGAATGGACTAGATATCTTCAGTGGTAGAGCTCCTATTGTACTGATAAATCCACAGTCAATCACAGTGTGAGACGAATGAACATCAGGATGTCATGTAGTCCTCTTTGAATATGAATGATGAACAGCAACTACAATAACAATATGGAAATATGTTTTGCATGACTTCACATGTATAAATATCATGTTGCCTGCCTTTTCAAGGATTGAAGAGGAGGGAAGGGGGAGGGAAGATGGAATTTATAACAATACTAGCATTACTTTTAACTGGGAAATAGTTAATGAAATAAATAAAAATATATTTTCAAAAGAAACAAAAGAAAATCCATAGTAGCCCACCCACCTCTGCAAAGAAGGGAGGAATGTGAATTCCCATATCGTTTTTTCAGAGCCAAGTCTAGCCATGGTAATTGTAGTATTCGGTTTTTATTTTGTTGTTTTGGTAGTGGGAATTATTTTTTATTAATATTTCTGTTTTGGACATTGTATCTATTACAGTGCTGGTTATGCCTACTTCATTCTGAATCAAATAAATCTTCTCATACCTTGATATATTCATGATACATTGTTTCTTACATTGCAATAATATTTGATTATAATCATGTACTATTATTTGTTCATCACTTTTAATGTAATATATATTTATTTTGTTTCTGGTTCTCCATAACCACAGAAAGTACTTCTGTAACTATTTTTTAAAAAATTTTTTTGGAACATTCTTTATAGATCAAATATAAAATTCTTATTAGGCTTCAAAGCCCTTCACAACCTGTCCCCTTCCTAACTTTCTATTCTTTTTACACCTTACTCTTCTTCATGTACTCTGTAATCTATACAGTCTCCTTGTAGGTCCTTACACAAAAATCTCAGTTCCATTCATTTTTACTGACTGACTCCTATACACAGAATTCATTCTCTCCATCTTTCCACTTCCTAGATCATTTCTACGCTCAGCTAAAATTCTGCATTCAGCCAGTACCATTTCCAAATCCCTTTAATGCTACTGTTTTCCCTCTGAGATTTTCTCCAATTTATTCTCTATAGATCTTCTTTGTACATAATTATTTACACGTGGCCTCCTTTGTTAGGTCATGAACTACTTGAGGGCAGGGACTATTTTTACAATTCTTTATATTCTCAGTAGTTGGTACAGTGTCTGGCCTATGGTAGGAGTGAATCGTATTTGTTTGTTTGCTCATATTCACTTGACTCTCTACCTTATTGGAGTATATGCCTAACAATGGGATCTATGGATCAAATCTTATAGGCATTTTAGTCAGTTTCTTAGCATAATTGCAAAATGTTTTCTAAAATGCTTGGACCAATCCACAGTTCCCTGAATTAACTCATGTCCTTATCTTCCCACAACAATTCCAAAATAGACTTCCCATTTTTGTCATTTTTGTCAATTTGGCAGGCATGAAGTAAAAACCTTTTTTTTTTTAAAATGCATTTATCTTATTAATTATTTGGAACAATCTTCATGTAGTTTTATATTTTTTGGGTGGTGAAACTACCTATTCTTTGGATCACTTATCCTTTAGTGCTCTACCACTTTTCAAATGACTTTTATTAAATATTTGTGCTAGAATGTTACATCTCCAGAACCTAACATTTTTTAATAATATTATTCTGGTCATGGATGCCATTGTTATGAAATAACTCTGTCTTCGAATAATTATAAATAGAGGTAAACTAATGGACAACATAGAGACGTGCATAGAAATCATTAGGTTATAACACATTACCAAGCAAGAATTCAATGAGAGATTCATGTCTTTAAAAGAATGATGATGGGACATGATGAGAATAAGAAATAACTCCGAATTCCACTGATGTCCACACCGTGTCAAGGGAACTCTAGGAAGTACCTGGTATACTAGATAGAGCACCAGTAAAAGATTTATAGGAGGACGTGGATAGGAATTATAAAGTGTACAAGAGAATGTGGATAGGTTGCAACTTGTATCATTGGAAAAAGCACCCCTATTGATAAAATCCTTTATCTATCACATTATCAAAATATAGTGCTAATGTCTATAAGGAATACAAAGCAAACTTTACATTATATCTCTGCCTTTACAATAGGGAGATATGATACAAACCTTTCACTTGGGCTTCCCACTCTCATTCTCTTTTTAAATATATTCAACAGGACATCTATTATAATCTTTCTAAGACTTTGAATATGGTAATTTGAAGTTAATAGTACTCCTAAATAGGCTAAACAAGGAGTATCTTCTCTCATTCAGAGGGTATTTGGGGCTCTTGGAGTACTTGAATGTTAATAAACATGGTCATTCAGTTGGTGGTGGTTTCTTGGATAGATGAATTTCAGATACACTGGATTTTACTGCAATTTAAGCAGCATCATTGATAAACGGATGGTTTGAAATTTATTGTATTAATGATTAGATGCCAAATTTAGCATGAATACAAAGTAGTATCAGATAAGAAATGAAATTGGCACTAAGAACTACATTCCTCGAATATTGTGAAAGTTTACCAGCCTGCAAAACTGTGATAGTAAAATTTACTATCTGTAGTGTGTGATGAGGGAAACAATGAATAGGGAAAAATGTGATTTTCTACTCATAAAACAGAGTATTATCTGACTAAGTGCATTCTAAAAATATGCCAAAAATCTTAGTATTTTTGTACTCTTCACCATATTTCCTCTCCTTAAAAACAAAATACATACTTGTGTACATACTTTGTAACAAGTAATTTCTTTGTTTTAAACAAACATAAAGAGGTTTAGGTTTCTGGTTCAGCAAAAATACATGATTTACTTTTTTTACTGAGCAATATATTAAATGTATTTAACGATAATATTAAAATAAATATGCTCAATTATATAAAGATAAACTAGCAGTGTAAAATGCTTGGATCTCTTAAAAAATTTTCTGTTGGCATGTATATATGCCTATCTGTACACACACATATAGCTATGTACAGTCATAGCTGCCTACGTATCAATAAAACGCCTCCTACTCAATGAAACATTTTCTAATCCCACCTGTACGTGCACATCCAATATGAGTATTAGCTAATCTTAATACTTAATTATAATAATTATAGTTAACATTTATATAGTTCTTTAAGGTTTGAAAGTACATGTCTCATTACACACGTAAATGTGTATACACAGATATGAAAACAAATATGTGTGTTTATGTATACATATATATTATCTGCATGTGTATGTGTGTCTATAAGAAGCAGCTTGGTATAGTGAGGAGACAACTGTTCTCAGTATAAAGAAGACTTGGGTCCAATTTCTGACACACATTGTCTGTGGATCCCAGTCAAGTCATTTAACTTTTCAATATCCTCAGGTAACTCCATTATTATTATTCTAAAAGTCTAAAGTAGTTATTTGCTTTGGTAGAAAGCTATTTAGAGATAGAAATACAGATAGATGGATACATATATATCTTAAACTTAAGTAAAATGAAATTGATCTTGAATCCATTCAAGAAGGCACAAATGACCAGAATAACCGTATTCTCACTGTTCTATGTAAAAAGAGATACAATGATGACACTCATGCATTGCAAACTCCTAAAATACTTTTTGAATCAGCAAAACAACATCAAGCTTTGTTTGCCACAGCTACTGTGTTAAGTGTACTTTAAAACAAAATCTTATCTTTTAACAAATGCATTTTTGTGTGTCCCTATTAGGCTTCCTTCAATCCAATTCAATAGATATTGACTGGGGACTTATTATCTACATTGTGCTTAGTGCTAGAGAAGAAGTAAAGTTCAGTTAAGATGTGATCTGTGAACATATGGAATTTACCGTCTACTAAGGGGCTCAAGCAAGAGAGAGATAACTACAATGAACTACAAGTAACAATGACTATTATCTTTGTGATGGTAAACTGAGTCATTTTTTGTCTCAACTCTTTCCCCACTTAATAGTATTTTATTTTTTCCAATTATGTATAAAGATAGTTTTAAACATTCACTTGTATAAGATTTTGAGTTGCAAATTTTTCTCCCTCCTCCCTCCATAAACCCCTCCCCAAAACTCCATTTATATCTCTGCTTTCCAGTGTTTCTAATATGAATGGGTGCTGTATTTTGTAAAAAGTTTTTTTTGTATCCAATAAGATAACCACATGATTTCTGTTAGTTTTGTTATTGATATGGTCAATTATACTGATAGTTTTCTTAATATCGAACCAGCCCTGCATTCCTGGTATAAATCCCACCTGGTCATAGTGTATTCTCTCCATCATACATTGCTATAATCCCTTTGCTAATATTGTATTTAAAATTTTGCATCAATATTCATTAGGGATAATGGTCTATAATTTTCTTTCTCTGTTGTGGCTCTTCCTGGCTTAGGCATCAGCAACATATTTGTGTCATAAAAAGAATTTGGCAAGACTCCACCTATTTTTCCAAATCATTTGTATAGTATTGGAATTAATTGTTCTTTAAATATTTGGTAGAATTTACTTGTGAATCCATCTGGCCATGGAGGTTATTTCTTAGGGAGTTCATTGAGGGCTTGTTCAATTTCTTTTTTCTAAAATGGGGTTATTTAGGTATTGTATTTCCTTTTCTGTTAATCTGGGTAATTTACGTTTTTTTGGTAAATATTCATCCATTTCACTTAGATTGTCTTTTTCTTTTTTTCCCCATAAAAGCAGCTCTTAATTTTATTTATTAGTTCAATAGTTTTCTTACTTTCAATTTTGTTAATCTTTCCTTTGATTTTCAGAATTTCTAATTTGGTATTTAATTGGGGGTTTTTAATTTGCTCCTTTTCTAGTTTTTTTTAGTTGCATGTCTGAGTTGTTGATTTGTTCTTTCTCTGTTTTATTCATGTAACCATATAGAGATATAAAATTTCCTCTAAGAACTGCTTTGGCTGAATCCCATAAGTTTTGGTATGTAGTCTCATTATTGTCATTCTCTTTGATGAAATTATTTATTATTTCTATAGTTTGTTGTTTGACCCACTTATTCTTTAGAATTAGATTATTTAGTTTTCAATTGATTTTTAACTATCTTTACATAGCCCTTTATTAGATGCAGTTTTTATTGCATCATAATCTGAAAAGGATGCATTTAATATTTCTGCCTTTCTGCATTGGATTGTGAGGTTTTTATGAGGTATTACATGGTCAAATTTTTTTGTAGGAGCCATGTGCTACTGAGAAAAAGGTATATTCCTTTCTAAACCTATTTTACTTTCTCCAGAGGTTTATCACATCTAAATTTTCTAAAATTCCATCCAACTCTTTCGCTTCTTTCTTTTTTATTGTATGGTTAGATTTATCTAGCTCTGAGAGGGGGAGGTTGAGGTCCCAAACTACTATAGTTTTGCTGTCTATTTCTTCCTGTAACTCACTTCTGATTTGTGCTGCAGCTAGGAGTCTCTAATTGGCTTGCATGGACACTGCCTGCGCTGGGCTTTGCTCTCCTTTTACCCAAGTGAGGCACACCTTTCCTGAAGTCCTTCTACGTTCCTTTGGGCTGGAAAATTATTTCCTTCTGTCTTTTTGAGGATTCTGTCACTCTAGAATTCTTTTAGAGGTTTGATTTAACGTTGTTTCTGAGGGAAACTAGGGAGAACTCAGGAAAATTCCTTCCTTTTCTCCACCAACATGGCTTCATCCCTCCTGTCTCAACTGTTACCCAGGCCTTAGTCATTGAATGGGCATGGCCTCTGATAAACTGAGACCTAGGAAAGACCTTAATTTAGGAAGGCCAAGATTACCTACTGCATCCTAGGCCATCACCATTTGTCTTGGGCATTTGTCTAGCCACTGGGCTTCAATGACTGGAGGAGAGAGTGAGGCTGAAGACTTTGCTTAGCTCTGCCCCACTCATAACCAATTCACATAAAGTCAAAAAATCAACCTTTTAATGTCATTGTTTCTCTTTGAGAATGAAGAAAAACTAACAACAACAATATACAACAATATGTGATATATGGTTTATAGATGGGCAATACAATGAACAATGAAAATCCAAGGGAAAGATCATTATGGACAGAGAGTATCAGGAATTGCTTCATGGAGACCTGGTAAATAGATAGGAATTTGACAAAACAATAGTGGGAGAGAGGGCATTTTAGGAAAAGAAAAGCATGTCTACTATATGATTGAGACAAGTAAACTCAGAGGCTATTTGGAGAATACAGAGTAGTCTAGTTTGAATGGACTATCGAGTGCATCGAGGGAATTGTGCCATGTACCTGGAAGTGCAGGGGTGAGCCAGAGGTTCTAGAATGTGAGCTCAACCTTTACATCACAGGTTATAACAAGAAGTAATAGAAGCCTTTTTGTCATAGTATAACTGAAGAACTTTGGGAAATAGGAATGAGATGTTTAGGTCTATGTGGCACCAAGATAAAGGTTTTATTGTAGGTCAGAGGAGCAGAAAGATAAGAGGAAGGTAAACTTCCTTGTTTAAGGGTGAGATAAAATGATTTAGTACTGCAGCAGTATTTATTTCCATGCTAATTTCGGTTGTTGTCCATTGTTCTTGAAGAGGACCAAAATGACATCACTATGTTAAAGTCAAGTTACAGTGTGTCCAAAAGGCTGATCAGACCAATAATAGCCCACAGTGCTCTACCACAGGTCAGGCACAAATAGTCCCTGCCAAAATTTAGGGTGGATTCTCTAAATTTGCACATTGTATTGCACATTTCTTTTGAGCTTCTTCAATTCTACTTTGCTCATAGAGCACAGCACCTTCTCTGATGAGGGCATGCCATGCTGGGTGGTCCAGTGCCAGTGTCTCTCATGTCACCTAATCAATCCCAACATTAAGAGAGACCTTGAGAGTGGCCTTGTATCACTTCTTCTGACCACCATGTGAACCCTTGCTCTGTGAGTGTTCTTTATAAAACAGTCTTTTGTCAAGCATACATTTGGCAGTTGAACAACATGGCCAGCTCTTTGGAGTTGAGCTCTCTGCAATGGAGTTTGAAAGCTTGGCAGTTTAGTTTGAGAAAGGTCATCAGTGTCTAATCCCTTATCTTGCCAGGTAACCTTCAAAATCTTCCCAAGACAATTCAAATGGAAGTAATTTAGTTTCCAGGCATGGTGCTGGTATATTGTCCAGGTTTCACAGGCATATAACAATGATGTCGGCATAATGGTTCTGTAGACCTTAAGGTGGTAGTCAGTCTAATACCTCTTCTCTCCCATGCTTTCTTTGGAATCTCCCAAACACTGAGCTAGCCCTGGCAATGCATGTGACAACCTTATTACCAACAGGTACATCCATGGAGGTAAACTGCTAAGGTAAGTGAGCTTATCCACAGCATTCAAAACTTCTCCATTTGCTCTAGTAAACCTTGTGGATTTCTGGTTTTTCATTTAGCAGCTTCTGAATTTCCTCATCATATTCATCAAACCAATCTTGATGTTTGAGAGGGTTCTGACCCAGATAAGCAAATGAAGTTCTGTACACCAAATCTCTGAAAGCCGCCCACTATTTTTCTGCTCCACTGTTGCCAACTGTGTGTTGGCTCATCTTTCCCTCCAAATTAGCAACAAATTGTTCCCACTCAGAGAAGACTTTAATTCTTCCGGTAGTCATTTTGCCTTGGGGCTGCCACTTTTGTTGAACATAAATATTTTGCTTGGAGAGGATAACTATGAACAGTTCAGCACTCTGCATTACACATTGCCTTCATCACTCTCCCATCCTGTCTGTCTCTTCCCTTAAAATCACACAGTCTATTAAATGCCAGTGTTTGCTGTGCAAGTGTGTCCATGAAGTTTATTACATTTAGGTAAATGTAAGGCAGTGTTGGTGATTAGAAGGTCATGAGATGCACAAGTCTTCAACAGTAAGTGACCACTGCTGTTGCTGTTTCCAACTTCATTCCTCTCAAGGACTTCCTGCCCTATTTGGTAGTCTGAATCTACACTAGCGTTAAAGTCACCCAGAATTATGATCTTGTCCTCTTTTGGCATATTGATGATAAGGGACTCCAGGTCTTCATAAAATTTTTCTTCGACACCATCATGGTTCATCATGGTAGGAGCTTGGCACTGATGATGGTAGTGTGGCATTTTCCTGCAAGTGGCAATCATATTGTCATGAGTCTGTTGTTCACTCCTTTTGGTACACACACAAGCCTTGTTGACTAAATTAGATGGCAAAACTTAAACCAGCTTCATGATGCACCCCTTCACTGTGGTCACTCTGATTTTAGTCAGCTGACCTTCATTTGCTAGCCCTGTTTCACTCAGGGCTGCTATTTGGATTCTGTACCTACTGAGTTCTCTCATACAACAAGAGCTGTTCATCTTTCAGGTGTACTGGATGTAACAATAGCGAGTGGAGTCATCTTTGCAGAAGTCTTTGAACTTTTTTTGTGTTTTGGCTGCAGGGTGGGGTCCCTGCCTATTGCAGTAACCAGGCCAGGGGTGGGTAAGCAGACAACTCTTGGGGCACCTTTTCTTGCCCCTTCCTCACACCAGTAGGTGAGCAGTGAATTCATTAAAAGTCTTCTCAGACAGCCAGGGGGCTGCCAAATATCACTGCTGCTTCCAGGGAGAAGATGACCCTATGGCCTGGGCCACCTGTATTCAGGGTTGTGACTACAGCTCCCAGTGTATGCACACTTGCTGCTTCGTCACTTGCCTGTTTCCACAGGACTTTGAGATAGGTAAAAACATTAAAAAGGTAAGGGTGATGTCTTTTGATTCATGTATAAATTGGATTTAAGCGAGGCAGAGTTGCACAAAATTGTCAGCCTCACTGTCTCCTCCAAGGTCATCATAGGCCAGTGGCAGGACAGAATCAAGACAACTTTTGATGGCTTAAGTTGCAGTTTATTACCTTGGTGTCTTCAATGTCTAACCAAGTTCTAAGTACCTGCTTCAGTTGCCTTCATGGCAGTCAGAACAGATTGTTCTCACCCACCATTCCATCAGGGGAACTCTTCACATGCTTGGGGTAGGCACTCTGCTAACGCACTGATGGGTTTGAGACCCCTAGGCTACCTTCAGCCTTGTTTAGCCTGTCTTCTGAAATGATTTACCAGGGAGTAGCCATTGCACATGATACAGGTTCTTGGAGACACAGGCGAGAGTCAGTTGGAACGGGTGGGTACCAAAGGTAGAAAGCAGCCTTGAAAAGGGCTCAGCAGCCCTCACAACAGAGGTGAGTCTTCTCTGAACACACACAACACCACATTCTAATTTTGTTGGGTACTGAAATGATGTTAAAATTATTATTTTTTTAAAATTTTTAAGTTAAACAACATATTTTATGGTCCATTGTGTGCCTTTTTTCTGAAGGATAATTTGTTTATCCTTCTGACTCTTCAGATAATATTTTGTGCAGAACTGCATGAATTTGGTTTTCATTTGTAGTCTTGCATGACATCTTTTGAGTTCTCTAGTGTAATAAATAGTTCATGAGAAAAAGAATAGTTAAATATTTTGGATCAGGGAAAATGATAAAACTATTAGTAGCTTAGTATAAGTAAAATTATGCTTCCAGGATCCCTGACTAGGGAAGTGAGTCAGTAACTCAGAAGGAGTTTAAATGACTCTTTGCATGACTTCGAGGTCAAATTCATTGGTGGTTTGCCAAGGTTCTTAAAAGTGAATGATCTTGGATCAAGTCTTTAATGAATCTGAGTTATTTTTCAAGTCTGAAATGATTTATGGTTTCAGAGAGAAAACACAGAGAGCTAGATGCCTTTTCAGCTTCAAAGTGAAAGAATACAATCAGCAATTTCAGTAAATTCCATTTTTTGCTTTAATTAAACAAAATGTGTCATTAAATTCAGGAAAATCCTACCTAGTGTTTCAATTACTGCCATTTCATATATGGAATAACTGGAAATAATTCACAGTTTATAAAATATATGAGTTGTGAAAGTTACACAAAAATTATAAAGTACATCATATGACATATATGGACTTCTCCCTCTACTTATTAGTTTTTCATATGTAACTGTTTCCCTTGGTTTCTGGTCTCTCTCCATCCCCTATCCTTTGGAAAGAAAGCTAACAATATAGCTTTTTCTAAAGACCAATCAACAAACACTTATTTAGTGCCTACTATGTGCCTGTTCCTAAGAACTGAGGATGCAAAAGAAGGCAAAAGTCAGTAAGCCCCCAAGGGGCTTAAAATCTAATGGAGGAGACTATATGCAAATTCTTCACATTCTTTTTTTGGTAACATTTCTCTTAATCCCCTAGCTAAAAACCTCCAACTTCCCCTTAACAGCCTTTGAGCAAGTGTTGTCTGTGGTTGAACTATTGGTAAGCTAAAAGAGAAAAAGAAGATGATCTAGATTATGCCTAAGAATGCTAAATGCTTTGAAATTCACTTTATCACACATTAAAGAGCGGTTATTGACTTGGTATGTTTTACTGCCGAGTCAAAAATATTTAAACTTCCGTAGGTCAATGGATTTATAATCTCATTGACGTAGGTATTCTATCCACTGGTGAAGATTGAAACCCATCCTCAAGTTTTTACCCTAACTCTTATTCATGTCTATATATAGGTCTACCACAGAGGCTCTATTTACTACTCTGGAGGCAATTTTTTGAGTCCTTGAATAGTTTGCTAATATAAGTGCAGCATTAGGTCTATCCATCTGTTATCCTTCACTCTTCCTACCTGATTGGTCTGCCTTTCTCTAGTATACCTGTCTTTGATGATTTATTTTATGATGCTCTCACACTCAAGTCATCATTGGTAACGTGTTGCTACCATCTTAAATCTCTCTTCTTTTGCCCTTTGGGTCACCTACATTGTAATTCTATTATCCTTCAGAAAGCATGAAGGAGAGTGCAAGTCTCCGAAGATTAAAAAAAAAGGCAAATCTTGCCCTGAGATTTACAAAATGGAAAAAAAATGTTGACCATGTTATGTTGATTATTGAGTAGTCAGCTTAAAGAGAATACCCAGGAATCGACTTGCAAAAGTTATTAAGCAATAATTGGGATCATTTTGAAAAGAATTGCATACCACTATACAAATAATTATAGCTGAGAAACTAGAATTTGCTAGACTAGTTCCATTTTCTGATTAGTGAGTTTTGTGGTTATCTTATGTGCTCTACTGGTTTAAATAAACAACATAAAACAACACTAATTATAGCTTGCAGTCAAATTTTATATATGTCTTATTAAGGGGGAAATTTGAGACATATTCACACAAATCTAGCTTTTAGTCTCTTTGCTCTGTTCTCTTATATTATCATTCCAAAACCAAGAAGGTATGATCTATTAAGCAGGAATGTGAGGTTTTTAACATAGTAAACAATGGTCAATCAGTCAATGGACTTTAAAGGATTGGTGATCATTTACTCACATTCTCAAAAAGAAACAATCTATTTAGGGGAGAGGTGGTTAGGGAGGAGGGCTCTGGTCCAGAAAGTTAGAGCTCAGCTAAGTGGGGCCATCCAGGAACTAAATGACATACCTCTTCCAGGAATAATGGCAGGGTTGCTTTAATCAGAATTCCAAAACTGGGGATACAGAGAAGGCTTATGCACATGGCGGTATATCTGACAGAGAGGAAAACTATGGAAAAGTAAACTCTATGGAGGAAAACTATCTTCAGTCTCTTCTTGTCTATTGATTCCTTTTCAGAAATAAGGCTTTCCTTTCAGTCTCCAATGTTTGGAATCACCTTCTGAAATGAATCTACATATCCAGTCAGTTGTCAAATCTTGATGATTCTACCTTGACAATAATTTTCATATCCATCCATGTACTTTACTTCTTTCAGGCTTTTGGCACTTCTGACCTAGACTAATAAAATTTCCTCCTAATTTGTCTCCCTGCCTCAAGTATCTTTTTGATTGAATGAATTCTTGAAAGTGATTTTTTTAGGTATAGGTGTGAACAGATCACTCTTTGGTTAATATGCATTGGTGGTTTCTTAGTATCTCTTGGATAAAGCCAGCTCTGATGTTTAGTAGTAAAAGTCCTTTAATCTGTGCTCACCCTACTTCTCCAACCTCATTTTCATTGCTTCTTTTTCCATGCTCCAACACAGATAAATTATATTTCTTGAGTTTCTTCACACAGGACAATCCATCTTTCCTCTCCATGCCATTGTACTTGCCATCCCTCTTGCCTGGGAGACAGTACCTTCTCACTCTTGCCCTACAGAACCATTATATCTTTCAAGGTTGAGTATAAGCACCACCTGTAACGCAGAACTGTTTCTGAATCTCTCAACTGGTAGTATCCTGCCTAAACTACCTGGCATACATTTTATATTTATTTTTATACATATTTGATTACATGTGATTTCCTCAATAGAATGTTAGTTTTTTGAGAACAAAAGACTGCTTTTTTTTCTTTGAAGGCCTAGCATATAGTGTAGTTCTTGGAATTAGTAGACACATTATGAAAATTTATTCATTATCCTTCTTGCTAAAAGGAGGGGCTGTGTTGGCCAGGTTCATCCAGGAGTTTGCATCTCCTTCATAAATTTAATCAAGTGGATATGCACCATGAATCAATTAGTGCAGGAAGCTATGCTCTCTACAACTAAGTTTTAGGCATAAGAGATCTCGACATTGAATCCCACAAATGTAGACAGTTTGTTAGTTTTTCAAGGGAGAAGTATTTAATGGAGACAATGAAGAACATGGGCTGTGGAGGGATACCTATAGGTAGAACTGAGTATGTAGCATGAATAAAACCTGAAGTCAAATATTGTCTCATACATTTGCTAGCTGTGTGACCCTGAGTGAATTGTTTAACCTATCTCAGTCCATTTCCTTGGACTGAGTTGGTTTTACAGAAGCAAATCTCTCAACATCTGTCATCTTCTGTACTGTCTTATCTGTTGAGCCCCCTCTGTCGACTTTTTACTATCTTTCTGTCTAGACTGGCTGGATAGAGGAACTTCTGATTCTTTTCAGTTTCCTTTATCATTGATATTTCTGGGATATTTTTAGACTTTATTATTTCATAATAGCACCTGCTTCACAGGGTTGTTGTGAGGATCAAGTGTGTTAACAGGTGTAAAGTACCTTGCAAACCTAAAAGTGCTATATAAATTCTGCTATGATGATGATGATGATGACTATGCTGACCCTTCTTGCAAATACCCAAGGAAGGGATTCTTATTATTGCCCCTTAGGTCTTCTACTAAACAACATCTTACCTTCCAAGTGCTACTGGTGAAAGAATAATTTTAAATTGAGAAAGTGACATGGAACACAATGTAGGGTAAGCCTAAGAATCCCAAGAAGAGTAGTGGCCTGGACCACCTGTCATGCTTCCAATCCAGCACCTGTCATCACTGCTACAGCCTTCATCTCTTCAGTAAACAGTGACAACCAAGAAAAGAAAAATTTCAGTGGCATATTCCTAGGGACTGTTAAGTGTCTCACTGGATATGGTTTTACCAATAGAAATGATACTAAAGAGGATGTTTTGCTACTGTATCCTGAGGACCATTGAGTTTTCCCACCTGACTTACAAGAAATATCCTTTGTATGTTGTCCTTCTAATTATAGTGTGTAGTCCTTGAAAGCAGGGACTGCCTTGAATTTTTATTTATATCCCCAATAGTTAACCAAGTTGTTATTAATTTTTTGGCACTTAGTGCTTAATAAATGCATTCATACCCTATTCAAAACAGAAAACCACATCCTGATTCCATGATCCATTTGATACTATTGCAATTCTGGAGAAAGGGGGTTTCTTCTATGCCCTTATCCCTATCCAAATAGCTCAAATGTATTAGTTACTCATTATAATACTGCCAAAGGTGGAAAAGCTAAGGGGACCTTGATACAGCGCCAGGTTATGAATGGAGCTGAGTCCCAGTTTAGAGAGCCTTTTTCATTTACTAGAAGCAAACCACTGAAAGCTTGTGACCAAAGGAGTGACATGATAACATCATAGTTAAGAAAGATTAATATGGTAATGGTATATATTGGAAGGAGATGAGGCCTCTGGCAGTGCCTCAAGGAGATTGTAATGAGGTTTTTTTTTCTAAATGGGGCAAAGTAGATACAAAAGGCTGTCCAAGGGATATTTTTTGTTTAATTCCTTTGGAATGACATAAATTCCCACCTGGTTAGAACACTTCAAATGGTAGTGTGGTTAACAGGTTAGATTGTCTCTGGAGGCTTTCATAGAAGTGTAAAATACGTACTTTCAGTTATCCAAGTGAAACCAAAGAATACAGCTTTCTTTTTTAGCTGATTCATAAACTAGAAATATTCAAACAACTGATGTTAAAGTGTCATAAAAAATCCAAATAAACAAACATTTAAAGCCCTATTGGAATTTTTAGGTTGATAAGAAGAAATTCACTAAAGGTATGAAAAATATCAGTACACGTTTAACACAGGAGATTGAAGATGTCTAGAGAATCTTGTGTAGTGAGTATACTATGATTCTGTCTCTTGGTGTCAGGCCTGCTATATCTTCCTTTCAATATAAGGCATTCTAGTGGTTATGAATGTTTCTCTTTTCTACTATCATAAGTTTGAATGCTTATAGGTTAGGAGTGCCATTCTTAGGGCCAGTGAACAGAGACATTTAACATTCTTTAATTTTTACCAAGGGATACGTACTTCAAAGATGGTGCAATAACAAACTTTCCCCCTAATAATTGGGGGCATACTCGTTCCTATCCCACGCTGGTCTCTTAGGGGTGGGAAGGAGAATATTCAACTCAGTTCCCACATTGTACTGGTTTCAACAAGTTCATATCTAGATGGAGAATGACTAAGCAGATGAGTCCTCCTAACAGCTTCCACTGGCTTGGGTCCAGAATGTCTCTGGGTACAGAAGGTCTCTCCTTGCACTTACACATAACAATGTTGGGATGGCTACAAAATCCAGCCTGTATTGCTGAAGATGGGACACCAAAGCAACCTTTGGACTCCATAATTCCATGGTACTGAAGAGTCCTGTAGACTGTTGGAAACTTTGGGGGCACCACTGCCTTCACATATAATGGGGAAAATGCAGAAGTCAAGGACTGAGGCTAATTTCTCAGGCCACATGGCTTTAGAGAAGTCCCCAAAGTCTTTCCCCTTATAGCATAGTCTCTAAAAAGATTCAATGGATAAAGGAGTCACACTAGTAGGAACAGAATGCTCAAATGACACATGGTAGAAACTGGCTATGTCTTTTTAATTCATGCGTTCAAAGAGGCTCCACTTGCTACATGGTTAACCCAGCTGGAATCAATTACAGAAATTCTATACATGTTCTAGAGTCTCTCCAAGGTTTTCCTTCACCTATCATCATGATTCTTTTGGAAGTAGGATCCTTAATTCGTCACAAGAGGAAGTTGTATCAGCAAGTTGGTGTCTGTGTGTGGAGTAGACTCCACTTACACTCGTAGGAATTTCAAACCGTGAAAGGAATAAGAAATACCAAACACAGATTTGCAAAGATTGAACAGATTACCAAACAGATATTCCAAATCTCTTAAACACAAGACACTTTTATCTTGAGTGTCTACTTCCACAACCTTTCCATCTATGCCTGAATGTCTCAGAGGGAAGATTTTTTATAAAAGTTCTTTTACTTGGTATACATTTCAACAACAAAATTTTATATGCTGTGTATTTAGGTGGTTGTCATTTTTTTAAGCAAAAAAAAGACAACAAGATAGTAACTAATCCTAACAACTGCAGATATTATGTTATTTGGGAAAGGCTGCCAAGATTGAGGTAATACTCAAGGGAAGTAAAATTATCTTCTGAGGAAGATAAACTTCAGAGTCAGGAAGGAAATTAAATCCAAATGCTTGAACTCAACTCCCAAAACAGAGAGCTCTGTATCTTTGTCTAACTCGATTTTCTAGTTGTGACTAAGGAATACAAATTTTGCATTTTTCAAAGTTAATATGTAAAGTAGGGAAAACAAGATTTATGCTTATGTCATAAAGTATATGGATAAATTTCACTAGGATACATGCAAGTTGACATGCAAAATGTTCCTTCATTAGGCCTTTTTTTTCTTCTTATAGATGCTGGATCGGTAGGGGTCAGGGTGGGGAGAGTTGAATACTTCTATATACACCAAATTCAGGTCAATTAAATTCAACCAACATTTATTGAATACATACTATGTACAAAGAACTATGCTAGGCTCTAAGGATTCAAAGTCAAAAAAGAAAATTCGTTCTTCAGGAGTTTAAATTTTATAAAATAAAATTTCTATTCCATTGCTACTAATTATCGTATGTATGCATACCTATAGGAGAAATTACTAGAATATTTTCAGTGAAGATATTGGTATGATTACTTGACAGATTGTTTTTTGTCTTAGAAGAAATCATTTGTTAAACCCCCTCAGAAGTATAGCTTATTGGGTGGATGGGGCCAAGATAGCAGAGAAAAGGCAGAGATTTGCCAGAACTCTCCCTAAAACCCATCCAAAAAAATTTTAAATAATACCTCAAAACAAATTCTGGAGTGGAAGAACCCATAAAAGGAGAAGGTGAAATAATTTTACAGCCCAAGACAACTTAGAAGGTTGCTAGGAGAGTTCTGTTGTGGAACACAGTCCACTGTAGGCCACACCTCAGCAAACTAGGCTTTGAGGGTGAGATGGTAAGAGAATCAGACAATAGATAAGAAGGAGATTACAGGGATCCCTTTGTTGTCACTGGGGACAGGACTCTGTTGAATTGACCACACTTGGATGTGGGTCACAGTTTTGGGTCTCACTTTCAGGGCGAGGAGGAGCACTGGCATATCAGAGCTTTTGGCCCCAGGAAACAGGGACATTGGTCCCAGTTCCAAGGTGGAAAAGAGTGTTTGTGGTCATTCACAGACCAGACCACAGGCAGGAGAGTAATAACCATGTCTCCCTAGCTATACCATTGGATATATTTGGAAGAACTGAAAACTAATTGGTCCCCAGAATTATCTCTGAAAATAGATGCACCAAAAAAACCTGAAGCTTGGGAAAGTACCTCATCCATTCTTGAGGCAAAGTCCCACTTTAACATACAGTTGAATAAAAAAAATAGCCTGGAAATATGAGCAAACAGCACAAAAAAGATCCTGACTATAGAAAGTTACCATGGTGACTAGGAAGACCAAAACACAAACTTAGAAGAAGACAACAAAGTCAAAACTCCTGCATGCAAAGGCTCAAAGAAAAAAAAATATGAATTGGTCTCAGGCCATGGAACAGCTTAAAACGATTTGAAAGGTCAAGTAAGAAGGGTTGAAGACAAAATTGAGAAGAGAAATGAGAGTGATAAAATAAAATCATGAAAGAAGTCAACAGCTTAAGTAAAGGAGGCACACACACAAATAGTGAAGAAAATAACACCTTAAAAGCAGAATAGGCCAAATGGTAAAAGAGACACAAAAATCCAATGAAGAGAAGAATGCGTTGAAAAGCAGAATTGGCCAAATAGAAAAAAAGAATTACAAAAATTTACTGAATTTTTACTGAATTCACTCCTTTAAGATTAGAATTGGCCAAATATAAAGAGAGGTACAAAAGCTCACTGAAGAAAATAATCCTTAAAAATTAGAATTGGGCATGTGGAAGCTAATGATTCCATGAAACATGGAGAAATAATAAAACAAAATGAAAATAATGGAATAATATAAGAAAATGTGAAATATCTCATTGGAAAAACAGTCAAGCTGCGAAATAGAGCCAGGAGAGAGAATACACACACACACACACACACACACACACACACACACACACACACACACGCACATTTGTATTTGTATATGTGTGCATGTAAATATATATGTATATGCATGTGTGTGTGCGTGTGTGTGTGTGTATATATATATATATATATATACATGTATATATATATTTCCTAGATGTCTTCTTTCAAATAATTATCAAGGAAAACTGCCCTGATATTCTAGAACCACAGGGTAAAATAGACATTGGAAAAATCCATCAATCACCTCCAGAAAAGGATCCTAAAATGAAAACTCCCAGGAATATTATAGCCAAATTCCAGAGCTCGTTGGTCAAGGAGAAAATATTGCAAGCAGCCAAAAACAACCGATTTAAACACTGTGAAGCCATAGTCAGGATAACACAGGATTTAGCAATTTCTACATTAAAAGTAAGGAGGGCTTGGAATATAATATTCTAGAAGGAAAAAGAGCTAGGATTACAACCAACAATCACTTATTCTGCAAAACTGAGTATTAACCTTCAGGAGAAGTAGAGGAGTTTCAAGAATTCCTGATGAATAGAGAAGTATAAAAAGTAAACAGGAAAGATAAATCCATAAGAGATTCAATAAAGTTAAACTGTTTACATTCCTACATGGGAAAATGGTACTTGTAACTCTTAAAACCTTCTCATCAGGCCAGTTAGAAAGAGCACACATAGACAGAAAGCACGATAAGATTTGAACATGATAGGATGATTATCTAAAAAAATAAAATTAATGGGTGAGAAAGAGGGATGCCGAGGGAGAAGAGTAAAGGAAGAGGTAGAATGGATTAAATTATCTGACATAGAAGAGATGCAAAAGAGCTTTTATAGTGGAAGGGAAGATGGGGGAGTCATGGGAAGAAGCACATGAACATAACTTTCATTGGAATTGGCTCAAAGAGGGAATAATGTACACACTCTATACCCTACACAGTTGGGTGTAGGAATCTATCTTAGCATAAAGGAAAGTATGAGGGGAAGGGGATAAGAGAGAAGAGATGGTGATAGAAGGGAGAAGAGATTGGGGGAGGTAAAAGACAGAAGCAAAACACTTTTGAGAATTGACAGAGTACAAGGAGAGAGAGAGAGAGAGAGAGTAGGATAAACAGAGGGAAAACAGAATGGAGGGAAATACATAGCAATCATAACCTAAAAAAATATATAGCAATTTTCTTTGATAAAGATCTAATTTCTCAAATACATAGGGAACTAAGTCAAATTTGTAGAAACAAGGTAATTCCTCACTTGATAAATGGTCAGGTGATATGAACAGGCAGCTTTCAGATGAAGTAATCAAGGTTATCTATAGTCATGTGAAAAAATTCCGTAAATCACTACTGATTAGAGAAGTACAAATTATAGCAACTCTGAGCTACCACCACACATGTATCAGTTTGGCTAATGTGACAGAAAAGGAAAATGGCAAATGTTGGAGAGGATGTGTTGAAAATTAAGACACTAATGCATTGTTGATGAAGTTATATTCTGATTCGACCATTTGGTAGAGCAATTTGGAACTATGCCTAAAGCTCTATAGAACCATGTATACACTTGACCAAGAAATACCACTGCTAGGTCTGTATCCCAAAGAGATTAAAAAACAAAAAGGAAAAGGAAATATATGAACAAAAATATTTATAGCAGTTCTTTTAGTGATGGCAAAGAATTGAAAATTGAGGGCAATTGGGGAATGGCTGAACAAATTGTTGTATATGATATTATGCTATAAGAAATGATGAGCAGGATGCTCTCCGAAAAACCTGGAAAGACTTACATGAACTGATGTAAAGTGAAATGAAGAGAACCAGGAGAACATTGTATACAGTAACAGCAATATTATATGATGAGCAATTGTGAATAACTTAACTTTTCACAGCAATACAATCATCTGAGACAATTCTGAAGGATTTATGATGAAAAAAATTATCCTTCTCCAGAGAAAGTGCTGATGTAGTTTGAATGAAAGTCAAAGCATACTTTTTCTTTGTTTTTCTTCGTTTATTTTTTGTCTGTATTCTTTTTCACAACATAACTAACATGGAAATGTGTTTTTCATAACAGAACATGTATAACCCATGTCAAATTTCTTGCCTTCTCAATTAGGGTGGGAAGGGAAAGAGGGAGAGAATTTGGAACTCATAAATGTTAAAAAATCAATCTTAAAATTTTATTTTACATGTATTGGGGAAAAATAAAACATTAAATAGAAAAATAAATATAGGGGGTGACGTTAAGATGGCGGCTGGAGAGCGGGGACTGGCGTGGGCTCCCTGCCAGGTCCCTCCAGGAATCTATAAAGGATGGCTCTGAACCAATTCTGGAGCTGCATAGCCCATGGAACATCGGAGGGAGGCAGGGCTCCAGCCCAGGACAGCCTGGATGGTCTCTGGGTGGGATCTGTCCTGCTCGGAGCTGGGAGCAGAGCAGAGCCCAGCATGGGCGGCGCAGATCAACCAGACCAGGAGTCAGGCAGAGCATGCCCTAGCGCCCTGAATCAGTGAGCTGTGGCAGTTGCCAGACTTCTCAACAAACACCAAAGACAACAGAGAAGAACTGCAGAATCCACAAAACAGGAGAGGGAAGCAGGACACTAGTCCAGGACAGCCTGCATGGTCTCTGGGTAAGGTCTATCCCGCACAGAGCTGGGAGCGGAGCAGAGTGGAACCCAGCATGGGCGGCATGGACCAACCAGACCAGGAGCTGGGCGGGGCGTGCCTTAGCACCCTGAATCAGTGAGCTGTGGCGGTTACCAGACTTCTCAACCCACAAACACCAAAGACAACAGAAAAGGTTCATGGAGTGTTTCACAATGCAGTGCCAACAAATGAGATACTATAGGCTTTCCTTTCCATGTCTCATGAACCATGGCATCTAACATCATTTATAATATTATGAGATTCTGCCGCAGCTATTAATACTCTCTTTTGTCAGAACCGTGCTGTATTTTCCCAAGCAGAATTGACTCTCGTAGCTTGTCATTTGCATTTCAGAAGCTTTGGCTCTAAGTATTTACTCCATGCAAGTAAACAGACAGATTTTAAATATTAAAAACCCATTCGTTATGACTAAAAACTTAACCACCTACATTCCCCCTATTACAGATTCTTTGGGTGTGAAATTGAAAAATAAATTATAATATTCTCTGTCTGAAAGAAAAAGAAAAATAACTATAGGTTATCTCTCTTTTTTTGCATTTTGGACATTCTAAAAGATAATTTCCACTTAGAAATCAGTAGGAGGACATGGGATGTTACATTTTTCTAATCAAATTAGAAAAAGAAAATATTGTTCACTACTTCTTGATCCTTGTTTACAATGGCTACTAATTAGAGATGAATGACATATTACTTTGGTTAGATTGCTGCACATATTTTCCATTGTCTTTATTTTCCTGTTAATCAACTTTCTTGTAATCTTTTGGAGGATCTTAAAGCAAGAAAAAGAAAGAAAAGATGGCCATTTGGTCCAATGATGGCTTATGGCAAGGCAGAACCATAATAATACTTTAAAGTTAATCTTCCAGCAAGAAATATTAATAGTCTCACCAGTGTGGCATGTGTCCACTTACTAAAATTGGTGTTGAAGCCTTGAAGATTAACATTTAATTTCAAGGTTTATAGGGCATTTCTTTGTTCATTAAACACTTATTAGCAATTAGACGAGAAAAACTTCACTATAAAACTCTCTGGTCCAGTCTTGAGATTTTGGTAATATTTTTAAATGTAGTGGAAATCTATTATAAGATGGTGAAGAAGATTGAGAATAACTCATGTTATATATGTTGCAGTTAGAAATTGTACATTATATGATGATTTGTACATTGAGGCTGTAATTTGGTGCTGAATAAAACTATATCTGTGGTTATATTAGGGTGGGAAGTAGTTTGTCCCATTCAATTCTTTGTTAGGAAGAACCTTATTTTAAACATTACAGTGCCACTTGTTACATGTGTCTTGTCTCAGTTTGTTTCAGCAGTTTAGAGACATAAAGAAAGCTTTATAAAACAAAATGTAGACCAGACAATGCTTAAATCAACAAGCCTTCTTTATTGCCTATTTTGACTTATAGAAGGAAAGGCTTATAAAAGGGATTCTGCATGGGGTTAAGGGCAAAGGAGGCAGCTACAAAAAACAAAAATATTATACAAATAGTTCAGCCCCCTGACACTTCCCAACAAGGGCAGCAGACATGTCCATAATAGAGCTAGGCAACAAAATTAGACTGCCTGGATAATGAAGCAGAGAGCCTTAGGAAGGAGGGGAATAGGGAGAGGAGGGATTCTCATTCAAGCTTTTCTGATTGATTTCCTGTCTCTAATGTCTTTAATGATCTAATTTCTTGTCTCAAAGGCAGGGAGAGGATGGGGACCAGCCAGCCAGCAGAATGGAAGTTTTTTAAAAGTTTCCACAAATGGGTGTATTAGCAAGGCAATAATCACAATATAGACGATAATTGTTAATATGCCTATGTGGTTCCATATTGCAAAATATAAGAGACTCTCCATATAGAAGGTAGAAGTAAAGCATTTATTTGGACACCAGAGGACCAAATCCCCAAACCAATAAGCCCAATCCATCACAGTAGCAAAGAATTCAATACACAATATCACAGCAGAGAATGACTCCATCCCATAACCATCTGCCCCCTGCTGGGGCTTTGCCACCAACAATCACGCTCACAGCACAGCGCATGTCTGCTCTTTCCCTTGGCTCTAACTGTTCTGTCTCTGTCTCTGTCTGTCTGTCTCTCTGTTTCTCTGTCTCTCTCTGTGTCTCAGCATTTCCTGTGACACACTTTCCTTTTGCTCTCAGCAAGCTCCTCCCAGAACATGTGACTTAGGCTTCCTGTGATATAAGCAGGTCATATGGCCTATTAATGGATGGGAAAGATCTTTAAATCTAAATTGTTATTACAATGGGGCAGGAAATGTGAGTGATTCTAGAGCTGAGGAAGCATGCTTCAAAATGGGCTAGAACCCCCAAAACAAGTAGTATTTTTGAGAGTTTAGCAGCTGGCTATTTCTGTATATAACATATTTAACTGAATGTACAGTTCTTTGTTGTCAAAAGATTGTAATTAAACTTAAAGAACTATTCACTTTCCATAAACAGGCCTGCTTGAAAACATCATGCCCTGCCTGGGATAAGTTGATCACCTGAAATAACATTATCTGCTGATTGACTCAGTTGTTTTAATTTTTGTTTGTTTTGGATACTTAACATTTTTTAAACTTCCTCAGTCTCTCAGGGTTGGAGAGTGAGCACTAAATTCTTTCTAAAGCCTTCCTTTACAGATGACTGGAATATGAACTTTCTGGGTTAACTCCCCACTTTCTATCAGCAACTCTACTTGGTTTTGATTCCATGGAGTATTATGCCCCAATGATGGCATCCCTTTGCTTGCACCCCTCCCCATTTTTCAGCTTCCTTTTTTCTGTTGTCGTATCCTAGATCTGCTGAGGGCAAGGATTATCTTTCCTCTTCTAATTTTTTACCCCCAGCCCTTAGCATGTAGCCTGGCACATAGTAGGCACTTAATATTTTTTGTTGTTGTTGTTGAATTTAATTTAATAATACTACAATAATATATGGCAGGAAGCAAGTCTTACAATAAAGAAAAATTGATTAGTTAACACCCATTAGGTAAGGACCCACTAGGTACCTGGAACTGCTCTCTATGGGTTGATGATACAAAGACAAAAATGACACACTTCCTAACTTAAAGGAATCTACATTTTATTGGGAGAGAAAACATATACATGAAGGTTCAAATGTATAACACATATACAAAATGAATATAAATAATGGGGATGAGAGAGAAAGAAGATCAAGAAATGCTTTACGTAGAAGGTTTCACTTGAGTAGATATTTAAAGAAGCTTGGGATTCTAGAAGGATGAGGCAAGGAGGAATTGCAGCCCAGGGATTAAGTCCTGCCTTAGCACTAATTTTTGGGGGGTAGTTGGTTCAAAAGTTAAAAAACCCCCTTTTCCCTTTAATATTCCAAGTCAGGGTGCTGAGGCAGAGGGGCAGAATGGGGGAAAATTTCTAAAGAGTATATATCGGAAGGAATGATTCTATAGGTAGTAGTCTCATCCATTCCTTCAATACATAGTCAATGAGTACTCATGATGAGAGAGATATCAAGATCATGTACAGAAGTGGAAAAAAAAAATGGAAGTTTCCACAGTTTCTGCAATTTACAAAGAGCTTCCCGGAGCTGGCATCCTGATCTTTGGATGTTGTTATCCTGAGACATCATCCTTGATTAGTTGCTTTGACTAATGTTGAGGCATACAGATGCCATCCATTTTTTGAAAAGACTCCTTGTTCAATATGTTCTCTAAACACTTAATTAGTTAGCTTAGTCTCTTTTAACTCATTTCTTATCCTTGGTAAAGTTTCAGTAAAGAGTTACACCATTTGGTGGCTATAAAATACAGAGAGTCCTGAGGTCTAAGGGAGTAGAGCTAGAGAGAGGAATTAAGGGAGAAAAAAAATAGGAGAGATGGAAGACTCTTTAGAAAAGTGCTGCCACTTTTGGAGGCTGATTTTCCAGGCCTTCCTATTCTTCTAATAAATCAATCTAGGACATATTTAAGATCAGTTATGCCACTCAGCTCCATTATTAAAACTTCATTATGTCATCTGAGAAGTCATTAGTTTGTTGATGCTATTGTTTATGGATTACTAATCCACTAGCCCAGCACACCAATGTCATTGTTTTTGTTTCGCCATTTTTCTATCAAGTCCAATTCTTTGTAACCCCATTTGGGGTTTTCTTAGCAAAGAAACTAGAGTGATTTGTCATTTCCTTCTCCAGCTCACTTTAGAGATGAGGAAACTTAGGCAAACGGGGTTAAGTGATTTGTCCAGGGTCCAGCTAATAAGTATCTGAGGCCAGATTTGAACTCAGAAAGAGGAATTTTCCTGACTCTAGGCCCAGCACTCTATCCACTGTGCCACCTACCTCTCCCTGCATAGCAATAGCAATTGCTAATACCAACTTGGCCTTCTATTTTATAAAGTCTGCTAAAACAGAAGTATTCAATTCAAAATCAAAACACAATCTCAAGTAAAGCAACTGTGTTGGTATTATGTCGCTGGCTAACTGCTGTCTATTTACGTCAATGAATGCATGAATGAACGAACAAATGATGGATGAATGGATGGATGAATGAATTAGAAAGTATTCAAGCATTGTGCTAAGCCTTAGAGATAATACATAGTGTATTTTGAGATACAAAGAGAGCAGGACGATCCATTTTCTCAAGGAACTCACATACTAATGGGAAAGAAAAGACAGAAAGGATTAGCTCCAAGTCATACTGAAAGGTCCTATGATCTTTAGGGTACAGTGGTAAAGCATATAGTAATTATATTTTTGATGTCATTTCTAATGATTAAATCAGATCAATTTCTGATACTGAACCATTTGATATTGCCATTGGTGAATGTGCTAGTGATCACCTGGTGGTATGGATTTCTTTCGGAGGCCTTTAGTAGCTATGACTATGTCACCTCCAGAAGTCATTGCTAGTCCTCATCTCCACAGAACCGATGTCTGTAATGGTGGATGCAAGGGCCGGACTGGAAGATTATCTGGGAGTCTGGAGCGTCCCTCTACTCTCATGGTTCTTATGACTATTTGCCAGTCAATGGTAGTTTTTCAGCAATTAGTGTCGCTGGTGGCAAGGATGGTGGAACTCTTTCCCGAATGATTATTCTCCCTGGTGATGGCTTTGGGGGCCAAGATGGAAGTGTGGATGGTGGTCTTGAGAGAACTTTTTCCCCAAGGTTCTTGGGTTCAGGATCCTGAGCTTTTCCATCACAGTCTGAAGAGAGGTTCTGATTTAGGCAGTAGTGGTGTAATTTGCCTGAGACATGTTTCCTCCTTTCTTTCCCTTAGGTTGTCTTGCTACTTCATCTAGGCCTGCTTGATTGCCCAGTAGGTGGCAATTGTTCAACAATTTGTGGGGATGGAGAATATAATAATCAACCCATCAGTTATCCACAGAAAACCATTTATTCTTGGTGAATAGGTCTTCAGTCAAGACAATAATAAACATACATTGTTACAGTAATTAAATGCTTACAAAGCACTTTATCATGAGCCATCAGAGGTAAAACAGTCAACCCTCCAAAGTCACTATCTTATTAATTTTCCCCAAATGCTTTCCTAATGTGGGTGGGATGTCCTAAACCTTCAGGTCCTAAACCAACTTCCTTTCCTGTGCATACCCTTATGACCAGTTTCCTTTTCTCCTCCCTGGTCAGTTGTGTTCTGTTACTCAGCCATTCTTGTTAGGCAAATTGTATTAAAAAATAATTCTAGCAACATGTTTCAGGAAAGTTCCAATTCTGGTATTCACTTTTTTTATGTGTTTATCCATCAGTGCTCACGCACGTGTGTAGACAAACACACACACACACACACAGACACACACACACACACACACACAGACGCACACACACATTTTCCCCAAAAGAAAAACAATGTTGGAAGGCAAAACCTGTGATTGGTTTGCAAACTTTTCAGTTGCAATTGCAATCCAGACTTACGTTGCAGTTAATTTAGGAACTTCCCTTAAAGATTGCTTGCTCCAAAGGTTGCCTTCCAATTCATCAGACCTTTCAAGCAAACTAGCTCCTGGAGGGAAGTGATTAACATTAAGATGTAAAAACTACTACCAAATACAAAACATTTAGTATCAGAGGTAAGCCATCACCAGCTGTTTCTGCTGATTTAGTCCTTTCCTGGCCAGGATGAATGTCTTTAAGTATTTACAATTAACATCTGAGGCTACATCCCCATTTCCCCCATCAAAGAAGAATGAGGAAAGGACCTCCAAATATAATAAAAATAGGGTTTTAAGTGAGCAGATCCTATGACTCTGTGGAAAAGTCATGTAACCTTAGCTTCTCCTGTCTTTTGCCAATAAGTTTTACTACATACTATCAGTTCTCCAGTGTATATGGTCCATGCCAGTAATTGGGATCAGAAATCTGTACTCCCCCATACCACCCTGGTGCAATATAAGTCCTGTTGGTCACTACTGGATAAGCTTGGATGAGAGAGGAAATTTTGGGACTGGGTCTCTCATCTAATAGGGGGAAAATGAGATGAAGGTTTTAGGGCATAAAATGAAGTATCGGACCTCTCATATGTCTACATTCAAAGTATTTGTGAGTCAGGGTCTGCTCTTTAGGTCTTGAGCCCTGACGTTGGAAATTTGGGTAGATTTTCCTTAGAATTCACTTTGGAAGTCAGTAAAGCATACAAGCCAATTTGGGGATTGGTGTTTACAGGGACTCTTGAAAGAGATAAAAGTCCAAATCAGGTCTACTTTTTGTCCTTCAGGTCTATAAGGCCCAACTAGCAGCCGTATCTTTTATACTTGAATTTTGTAACGTTTATGTGGCTTACTATGTGCCAGGCACTATGCAAAGTGCTTTGCCATTATTATCTTAGCAATCCTAGGAGGTAGGTACTGTTATTATCACCATTTTACAGATGAGAGACTGAAACAAACAGAAGTTAAGTGACTTGCTCAAGTTCACAATGTGTGAGGGAAAATTTGAACTCAGCTCTTCCTGACTCCAGGCTCAGTGCTCTATCAACTGTACAACTACCTTAGATTGCCACTTGCACAAACTTCTGATTAAATTTATTCCACATTCCATAGAGCAGAGTTGGTCATAGGTTAGCCAGTTTAACATTCCAGGTTAATTAATGCAGAATCCTTATTTTTACTGTGAAATATAAATATGGCTGTTTCATGTTTCCTAAAAGCCTTCGGTGAACTACACATTGTGTATCACATAGCCACTGCTTGAGATTTGTCTTCTAAAATTTTATTAATTATCTTTTATTCATGTTTAATTAAAGGCTCTCTCATGCAATAATTTTTCATTTGGGAATTTTATTTATAAATGAATGCTAACACAGAAGTGATATAAGGATATTTCAATCTTAGCCTAAATTGTAACAACTCATTTACTTTAGGTTCATTCAATGTCTCATATACTGAAAGGAAGTGATTACATAATCTGACATACTAACATGCTAAAATGATCTTTTATCTTCATGGTTTCATTAGTGAAAGCAATGTGTTTCAGTAATGTGCAGTAAGGCCATGACTTTTGTCTCACTTGAACTCAAGGAAAATCATGCTGAGAGTATTGAATAAAGAACAGTTCCAAGTTCCAACACTTTAAAGTGAAAAAAAGTTAGCAATTTCTTCAGTTTAATGCTAAAACACTTGGAAAGGAACCATAATATTACCTTCTCATGAAAGAGAGGGCAGGCTGAACATAGTTTTCATGGCTCTTGAAAAAAAACAAATGTATCAACTCTTTCAAAACTTAGAATGGGGTGGCGATGGTGGTTGTGTGCATGAAAAAGCACCTAGTAACACTATTATTACATAATTCTATTAAGAATCTAAGAAACAAAAATTTTGTCCATGAGTATTTAATACATGTATAAAATCAATAATGACTTGAAAATGCATTTTTTTTTCAAAAGTTAGGTACATTCGAGTAGAAAGTTGATTCTTTTATTGTATCCAAAAATATCCATCGTTTATTTTCATACACCTATATATATATGTATTTCTTGAATAAAAACCAGCAATAAGTATTACTTTTGATTAGAAATTTACTGTGGGTCTTTCCATGTGTCTGGGAATTTAGATTTCCCTGGCCATGAAGTCCCCTCTATTTTTAATAGATATATGTACTGATAGCCTATTAATAATAATAACTGTCTTATACGCCATAAGAAAGTTTACATGAAACATTCTCCAACTGAGAAACTGAGGTTCAGTTTACAGCAGAATTTCTCAATTATTGACAAGTTTAAGGGATTCCAAACAATGTTATCACATATATAAATATAATCTTCTCCACCCAGTGAAGGTTTATGGAAAACAATCTACCCATTACTTGGAAGTACATAAACAAGGGAGCTTATGTGCCTTTTCATTATGTAGCATAATGCAGTTTGAAGTGAAAGTAGGAAATTTGAGGTCTCCATTGAGGAAAACTAGCCTTAATCAAAGGTACTATCCTGAGGCTCATCGTGTACACCTCTTAGAGAGTAGTACTAGGTATACTTGGCTGCTGGTTGCCATTCTCATACATCTATCCTAGATAATTAGTCTCAATTACTCCCACAGAGTGCTAGTTAACATTCCTCAAGTCATTTTCCTCCTATCATTTTTTTTCTGAGTTTTACTAGATTCCTAGGTTTGTTCTGCTCCATGAACAGTTACTCATGTCTTGGATCTGTCATTTGCTTCCATCCATATCCTCAAGTCTGCCTTACTCACTTTTTGAAAGTGTAAAAACTCCAGAATAAGGTAGTACAGCACAGATTAGTAGGTACGTAAATTTTTGGTAGTCAGATTAAAGTTTTAAAATAAAATCCAGGAAAAAATTTTATTTTTCAATTTATGAAAAAATAATTCACTACATTCAAACTGGATTAATAGCAGGAATACAAGTATAGTTCAACATTAAAAACATGAGTAACATAATTAATCTTATTGAAAAGAAAAACATCCCAAACTTCATGATTACATCAATAGATACAGAGAAATAATTTGATAAAGTACAATACTGAAATATTGAAGAAAGAAAAATTATAGCATGACCTTTTCTTAATAGGATAAAAGCATCCTTTAAAAACAAAATCTAGCATTATATTCAATAGGGAAACACTTGAAGTCTTGCCAATAAATTATGGGATAAAGTAAGCATGACTCCTTCCTGATGCCTCTTTGTGATTACTACTTCCCATGCTAGGTATTTGCTAACACTACTTTTAGCAGCATATCAATATAAAATTAATGTGTTTATAATTTAGAATATTTTAAACATATCTGTTTTAAAGTATTAACCAAAATCAGCTTATTAATAATGTTTCCCACAAATGTACTTCTGCATCTATGTACTTTCTCTCATATTAATTAGAAGTCCTTAAATTATATAGCATTGGAATTTCCAAATAAACTCATTTGACTGTCTTTGCAATGCCAGTAACACTTAAGTGAAAAGATCAGCCACTCAGCTGCTTTTATCTACACATTACAAAATAATTGTTTTATTGACTTTCCTCCGAAGTGAATTGGCAACATTTTCTCAGGTGTCCCTGATGCCATGTAGATACCATCTCAGATGGATATGTGTCTAGCTGGATAGCCAATTCATAAAAACGCAGAGGTAAAAACAGTTATGAGAATTTCCTGGCCATAAATGGAAGTAAACAGGAAAAAGAACAGCAGGCATAGTTTTGTCAAAATCAAGACTGAAAAAATCCATCTGTGCTAGCATGTATAGGTTAGTCCAAGGTAGGAACAGATTAAAACAAATTACAGAAAGAAAAATACTTATGATGTTCAAAGATACACTAGCCATTAATGAAATAGTAACTAGAAACTTTGGCAGTTCTAAAATGCGCACATACACAGAAACACAAAGCCACTAATGGTGAACACCATTCTTATTTTCTTCAGAGTCACATTTGCTCATTCTAGATCACTTTTCTTAATCCATCTAGAATCACTTTTTTGATTAATCAGTTTAGAGTTACATTAAGTGGTAAGCATTTAGAGAGGGAGGCCAATCTGTTGGCTTTCATGGATTCGTGAAAGTGTATCACTTTTGATGGAGAGCTTCTTGGGTAACACAATAACACAATTCTCTCTCTCTCTGTGTCCTTAAATTTTATTTTATTTTTTGTGTGAGGCAATTGGGGTTAAGTGACTTGCCCAGAGTCACACCGCTAATAAATGTCAGGTGTCTAAGACTGTATTTGAACTCAGGTCCTTCTGACTCTGGAGCCGGTGCTCTATTCACTGTGCCACCTAGCTGCCTCCTCAGTGGGAGGGTGCTATGACCTAGTATTCTTGTTCATTGGTCTATTACTTAAATGATGTCACAATTTAATGACATCATCTTTCTGATTAGTTCTGACATTGAACTTGGCCTCATTCAATAACATTCATTTCAATCACACCTCAATGATCAATCTTTTGTTCTGATCCTTGGTAATAGTGATCCTCGTAGAAAACTTTAA
>CM053622.1:268747603-268758111 GCA_028646595.1 Phalanger gymnotis | reverse complement strand
GCATATATATACATCTTTAGGCCTATGATCCAATAAACATGTGAAATTACAACAGTTTCAGCTACTCCAGAGCTAGAGAGGAAAGAGTATTTATTTAGGAGAGATAAGTACTTGAGGAAGACATTGTTTATGGTTGTCAACTGGAAAAAGTTTTTGGTGATACTCATTATGCAGCAGGTGGGAGAATGTGGAAGTTTAAGGCCATGTGATTCTCTGGGGTAAGGTCCAGCAGCTTTATTGTAGTCTCAAATTGTGCTGCATTTTATGGAATATCTTGAGGTTGGAGTTTACTTTGTTTTTCCCTTTGGATCCTTAGTGCCAAAGAGTAGAAAGAATTTTTATGGTTATTTAAAGTTTGTCAAGTGCTTACACATATTAAATGATTTGAAACTCACAACAACACTATGAGTTTGGTGCCGCTATTACCCCCAAGAGGAAACTGAGGCTTAGAGAAGTAAAATGATTTTTTCCAAGGTTAGTAAATGCCTGAAGCAGGATTCCAGTTCAGTTTTTCCAAGTCTGGGAACTCTTCAGTATGCCAACTAGCTGCTTAGCACAGTCCCTGGCCCATATTAAGCAGCTAGAATACGCTATCGAATTGTTATTTTTATGTCTTTGCCTATTCACCCTCTTTGGAAGTATTCTGGAGTTGTGGCATAGTTATGTACCATAGAAAATCTAAGAGTGCAGTGGTGGGATTCAAATGAATTAACAACCAGTTCTCTGTGGAAGTGAGCCGAGGCGCCATCCCCACTGCTGACATGGCAGGCGCAGGCCCTGCCCCAGCAAACAACCGGTTCACAGTACTAAACCTAAAATTAGGTGCTGGTTCTACTGAACCAGTGCGAACTGGCTGAATCCCACCACTGATGTGTGTTCATGGTGAGATTCTATGCTATTTTGGAGGCTGGGCACAAAACAAAAAAGATGTTAGCGAACACATGCATCACATATTCAACCTAGAGTTGAATATATGATCCTTAGTAACTGAACTCAATCTCCTATCCCTAAGAAATGAAAAGCAATATAGCAGAGTGGAGGATCTATCTTCAAATCCCACCTCTGACCCTAACTACTAGTATAACTTTGGACTAATCATTTATCCTCTCTGGGACTCAATTTTCTCACTATAAATGGAAAGTGTTGGACTAGACATCCTTTGCTTTCTCTTTTAGCTCCATGTCAAAGAGCTTGTGAGTATATGTTGACAGGGACAGGGATGTGAAGTAAATATTGACGAGACAGTTGTCTGTTCATATTTATCCCCCCTTTTTATCTATGACATCAATAGACATCATTTTGTGGTATAATCAATCAAATACATATCCAATGAGCATCATACCACATATAAGATACTGTGCTTGGTCTTGTGCACAAGACAAGATGGTCTGTTCCTTTAGAGTCTGCAATCTAATTGAAGAAATAAGATACAGATTCTTGAAAAGTTAGAGATATCCAAGAGATAAGAAATGTTCAAGATATCTGATTAGATTCTGAACGGATGCTGCCAGTCTTATCAATAACGAGCATTTATTAAGTAATTACTATGCACCACATATTTTGCTAAGCTCTGGAGACAAAAAAGTCCCGACTCTCAAGAAGTTCGAAGTCAAATGAGGGAAAAAAAAAACATGCAAATACTATGTACTAACAAGATATATACAGGATAAATTGGGAGTAGTGTAAGGAATATATTCAGATTAAGGATTATAGGGAAAGGCTTCCTGCAGAAGGTAAGGCTTTAGCTGAGACGTGAATGAAGTTAGAGAAGCCAGTGGGCAGGTAGGTGACATAAGAGATAGAGTGCTGTGCCTGAAGTCAGGAATACTGATCTTCCTGAGTTCAAATCTAGCCTCAGACATTTGTAGCTATGGGACCCTCGGCAAATCACTTAAACTTGTTTGCTGCAGTTTACTCATCTGTGAATTAAATTCAGAAGGAAGTGGCAAATGACTCCAGCATCTTTGCCAAGAAAACCCCAAATGGACTCAGAAAGTGTTGGACATGACTGAAAAAGAAGACTCAATAACAAGAGAAGCCAACAGAGTTGAGGAAATGAGAGATTCAGATATATGAGACAGCCAGAGTTTGCAGAGGGAATGTCTTTTGTGAGGAAAAAAAGGCAGTATCACGGGACTGTAGGGTATGCAGGGGCAGAACACTGAAGTATAAATGTATAAAATGTATAATGTACAAAATGTATAAATTTACAAGAAGACTAGAGAGGTAAGAAGGGACAAGATTATGAAGGACTTTAAAAACAAGAGAGAGGGTTTTATATTTTATCTAGAGATAGCAGGAAGTTGATTGTCTACATGTCTGTGTGGGGGAGGATAACATGGTCAGATTTTCAGCTTAGCAAGATCAGTTTAACATCTGAGAAGAGAATAAACTAGAGCAGGGCATTCTCTTCAATTGCCAAATAAATACAGACAATGTGTTATAGGACTTCGGAGAAGGGGAATATCATTTAGAATTGTTGGTGGTACACTTTTGAATTTATTCAAAAAGTCGTCTTCAGTAAAAACAAAAACAAACATACCAAAAAACCTCCCAAACCGAAAATCTACAACTAGGTCCTAATTAGTGCAAATAATGAATCCTATGAAGAGGTCCACTGGGTTGAAACCAATAACCACATTTTACTTATTTATAACTTTGAACTGTGCAATTTAAAGTACATGAATCAAAGATCATCTAACAGGAAAGCGGGATTAACAAGCTTAGGCAACATTAGGTGCTATAGAGGCAATTAACTGGCTCAGGGGATAGAATCCTGGGCCTGGAGTCAGGAAGACCTGTGTTCAAAGTTAGCCTCAGACACTTATGAGCTGTGTGACTTTGTGCAAGTCACAACCTCTGTTTGCCTTAAACCATTGGAGAAGGAAATGGCAAACCACTCTGGTACCCTTGCCAAGAAAACACCATGGACAGTATGGTCTGCAGGGTCACCAAGTGTTGGACACAACCGAATAATAACAGACTCTAGATGCTGTACAGTACTCAGTAGCCAAGAGACTTACAAGTTTGTTAAAACAAAGTGGGTGAGGTCCAATCACAGATATCTCCTTTTGCTACCATTGTTCAATTGCTACTGGCATTGTCTATTGAAGTAAAAAAAATGGATGGACACATTGCTCTTGTAAAGATTTACTGTGGTGAAATCTGACTCTTCACTTTAAAACTGAGCCCAGTATACAGCAGCAAACAAAGTGCCAGTCAGCATTTCACAGAGTTTAATTTTTACCCTTTGGCATATTAAAAAGTCTCTCTGGAGAAGTCCAGTCCTCCCCTAGATAAATCACACCCCCCCCACACACATGTCACCCCCATCTCAAGGTTGGCCAACTCAAAAGTAACCAGGCATTACACATTTCCAAAATCTGGCACTAATGCCAATGAGCTCCATCTAAAGATTATTTTGAAAGACAAGAGGCAGCATGTACCACGTGGGACAAACTACCACTACTACTGTGATAGGACCAAGATTTCTCCCATTTACCCATAATGGGGATTCATTTTTCCATGAAAGACGGCAAAGTTGTTCCTGGACCCCTGCCTACCCTGAATCTTTCTGCTATGTCTAAGAAGTCAGGTGGCAATGGATAGAGACTTAGACCTGGAATCAAGAAGATCTAAGTTTAAATGCTACTTCAGGTATCTACTAGTTGTGTGACCCTGGTCAAATCACTTAACTTCCATCTGTATCAGTTTTCTCATCTATAAGATGGTGATAATAATAGTAACTCCAACAGTTGTTGTGGGGATTGAAAAATAAGATATTTGTAAAGTACTCTGCCTGCCATTATTTTTACTACTACTACTACTACTCTATTACTACTACTACTCTACTACTACTACTACTCTACTACTACTACTCTACTACTACTACTACTACTATTCTACTACTACTACTACTACTACTACTACTACTACTACTTCTATCCTACCTACTTGCATTTAGAATCACTTTTACTTAGTGGATATTTGAAGATTACTTAATTCATCATTGTAGAACCCTGCATGCAAAACATCTGGAAACAGCAGCATCCTCAGGCAACCCCTGTAGAGACCTGACCTGTAAAATGTCCCCTTTGTACCCTATAGTCCTTAGTTCCTCAGCAGTCATAGCTACTTTAAAATTGAGTAAAGAAAAAGCTTGTCACTAAAGAACTCGAAGCTGTAAAATAACTCAGTGTCAGAAATAGATAAGATTCTATCAATGGAAATGTCACAAAAGAACCTGTGCTGTCATTTCTGTGTTGCAGGACCCATTAAGTCCACCATACTTTTCCACAGGACTTACAACTGAAACCTCCTATGCTTGTTATTTTTCTCTATTTGAATTTGGACTCCTTGCAGAGCCAGAGGCCTGAATTGCCAGACCATGTGTTGGCCTGGATGGGAAAGGCCCAAGGCCTCACCACATCCAGAGACTTATGGCATGTTTTCTTTACTTGAACCAGCAAGGAAGGAAAGGAAGGCAAGGTCCAGTCACTGTGACTTTTTTTTTAATGCATGCTCATATCTAGCTCAGAAGGGAATTAGAACTCCATTTCTTTACCATATGGTTAGCAGATTGGAAACAGAGTACCTGTGCATGCTTTGATGCCCATGTGTGGATTGTATCTCTCTAGTATGTTGTGCATGGTTATGAGGGCTGGCTTGGCCTATTAAATACTTAATTCTGTGGAATGTGTTCCTGACCTAGTCCAAACACTAAGGAAATGCAGATCATTGGTTACAAGGGAAGACCAGATAAAGAATGTGAGCAAATTAGTGAAAATGTAGTCCCACTCGTAGGAAAACAAATATTATATCAGTAGCCTCATCTTATTGTGAATGCTTTACTCATGGTTTTTCTGTAGAGCTATAAAGAATGGTGCATTATTATCCAATACAATAGAATTTTTTAAAAAAATAATCACATACAGTCAAGGGACTATGAGAATACTTTTTATGCTTTATTGCCCTGAACTGTCATTGTTATGCTTTACCAGAACTGGGATTCTTGTAAAACATGTGCAACCTAGTTTATAGACCTTTATCAGGACTACACATTGTTTTCAAATGTGAAACAAAAATGAAAAGTTTTAAAAGGCTATTATTCTTGGGGTTTGGGTGGATAAAATTAGTTGATGCTTTTATGCCTTGCAAAATAATTTTGGACATTTAAAACAAAATCTTACAGTTGATTAAAATAATAGAATTCCTTAGACATACTACCAAAGGAATCCCATGAACACTGAAGGTACTCTTTTTAAATCTAAATTTTTGTCATACTCTAAATAATAAGAAAGAGGATTCTGAAAATCTCTTAGATAATAGATTTAAATCACCTATTTTCTTAGCTATGATCAATATTATCATTAAATGTTATCCCTGCTTTCCTATCTACTATAAATTATTCATGGAGACAGATGCAAACATAACTAGGACTTTTGATTCATTTCTTTTAAAGCTCCACTGTTTAGTCTTGCCTTCTGGGAGAATAAAGTACCTCTCTGGACTGTAAGATGACAATTTGAATTAAATATCCCTAGAAGGCTCTATTTTCCATTGGGTTTCTATGACACTAGCAACCAAATTTCTCTTTAGGCACTAATTGCTCAAATCACAAAGGTGATAGCTACTTAGGCAACAGTTTTCTAAATAAAATAACTCTTTATTAAAATATCCATCATATTTGTAGATTACTCGTGGAAAACATATGAGAGAACACGCGCAAGCTTATCACAGGATGAAAAGTCATGGATGGACTGCAAACTTCACTAGTGGAAGGTGAGACCAAGAATCTCAGATTGAAATCTTAAAACAAGATTATAGAAAACAATGGTAATAGTTTTTACAGTTATTATTTTACTAAACTGGTGACTTCTTTGGAGTAGGGAGTTCCTAGTGGGGAATTGACTCTCCCAATGCATATTAGCACCTCCACTGCAAGTTATAAAGTTAGGCTCTAAGAGTTTTGGGGTCACTGTAAAGTATAATGACTTATTTAGGTTCACATAGTTAGTATGTGTTGGAGGTGGGATTTGATTCTAAAGCTTCCTGATTCTGAGGCCAGTTCTCTTCGTTTAGTTTAGTTACCATACTATTTCAAAATACATTTAGACACTAATAAACACACACACACAAGCACACACACACACACACACAGAGCAATAATGGGTAAAATATCAACAAAGTGAAACCAAAGGTACTATTAAATCTAGAAGAAATTATGGTTGGCCCAGATGATGAATTGCTTTTAAGACAGGTCTTCTCAATGTTTTATGTCATGAACCCTTTTGACAGTCTGTTAAAGCCTCTTGACTCTTCAGAATAATATTTTAAATGCATAAAATAAAATATAGATTACTGGAAAGGAAAACTGTTATGAGAAAGTGAGATGGCACAACAGAGCGAGTGCTAGAGTTGCAGTCAAAAAGAATTTAGTTCAAATCTGGTCTTAGATACTTGTTAGCTGTGTGACACTACATATGTCACTTAATCTCATCTGGCTCAGTTTCCTCATCTATAAAATGCAGATAATAATAACACTTACCTCTGAGGGTTGTTCTGAAGATAAAGATGATGATGATTATGATGATGATGATGATGTTGACGATGATGAGGATGATGACTACAATGACAACAATAGTAATAGTTATGATAATTAACATTTTTGTAATGCTTGCTATATGTCAGGCATTGTGCTAACAGCTTTATAATATTATCTCACTTGATTCTCGTAACAACTCTGAGTCATAGGTATTATGGTTACTCCCCCTTTATAGATAATATATATATAAAGTGTTTGGCAAGCCTTAAAGTGCTGTATAAATGCTTATTATTATTTTTAAATGCATAAAAAGTTCATAGAGCTCAGGTTAAGAATCCTTGTTTCAGACTAAAAGTCTAGTTGAACTATAACCAAGTTACCATCTAATCCACTTTTTCTTCTGTCAGTTGGTGTGACCTGGAATTTTAAGATACGAACAGTCCTTCCAGTCCCTAGAAATTTTGTTCTCTTGGTGTTTTGACAGTTAGTGCCTTAGAAGCTTCTTTATAATTAAACTTTGTGAATTTCCTCACTGGGGTTCCTGAATTATCTCTGGCTGCTTACTCTAATAATTTATCTGGGACTGCTTTTTGACAATCCCAGCAAAGTCCAGACAGAACTACCTTAATGCTGACCTCTTTACCCACTGGCCTTCACAAGCCTTGTTCAATGTTGTTGTATCACTGTTTTTCTTCTGATGAGGGAAGCTGCTTCGCTAAATTATTATCTCAACCAAAGTTATTCTCTAATTCTCTTCAAGGCTCCCACACCTTCCTCTCAAATCCTACTCCCAAACTTTCCTATTCCTAACCTTACCCCTTACATTATGGCTGGCTTTAGATTGAACCGAGTTTTTGCAATGAAATTAGAGGCCCCTACATTCTTTATTGTTTTTAACATTGTAATAACCCTTTTCTAAAGGGGGATATGCTTGCTTTTTGGTTCTTGTTTCTCTGAAGACTGTTAACTATTTTTTAACATAGAGAACATCAGAAAACATAGCAACTCCTTATTAAACAATTATGCAGCAGTTGGATCTCCAAAATGACTAACCATTATTCCCTTTGAGTCTACTAGTTCAAATTGGTCCCATGTGAAAAAGTGACTGAAGCCCTTCTCCCTTTGGGTCCTTTTCATTATTCTAGTGAAATGAATTGTCTACTCAATCTATATATGCATAAATATATCTATGTTTATTTATTCACGCATATGGATGATGTATCTCTCAGGAGACTGACTCAGGATACTACTGTGCATACATAACTGATTGATTTTAACTGTTTAGAGCTATTTAATAATGTCTCAAGTCAAGGAACTGGAAAAATGCTTTCAAGCCTTTGAGGTGGATTAAAGTCCTCTGATAGGCAATGTGGGACATTGCATTTCTCAATCCATTCACAATCCTTAATTTAATACAAAACCTTGAAAAGACATTCATCTTCTAAACTGTCAGTTGTCATTTTTCATTAGTATTACTACTCCTTTATTAAATTTGGCAGCTAAAATGACTAGCCCTAAAAACTCTTTCTGTCCATTAGAAAACATATTACTGATCCTTAAATTTCCTTGTGCCATTAAACACCACTGTCCATAAGATAGTTGTCTACCCTTCAGAAAAATAAACTGAAGTCCTCCATACCAATAACCTATTAGAAAGATCAGGTAGATGCTTCTGTCCCTGGATATTCCACGTGAAAATTTAGTTGTTTTCTGCTTATTGAACATGGAATTCTTTGAACTAGTTCACACCTCATATTTTGACCTTCTCATTACTGATTTTATTTCTGTGGACTATAATCTTCTGGCTTTACCCTCATATACAGCTTGATTTTTCTTTAATAATTTACTATTCAGTTTCTGTAGCAAGGCAAATGTTGGTATTTGAAACTTCTTGGGCCCTATTGGAAATCGTATACCGATTTCCTTTGTTCTATAGATAATCTATGCCCCTGACCCTTTACAGATCCTATTTTCCAATTTCTGTGGCTGACCTCTGAATATTATCCTATACTAATAGAATTATGTCTCTGAAGAACTCAGCTGGAGCAATGAAAGATTTGTAGTTTTCCTCTGTTTTCCTATCCAGCCCTACCATGACAAGGCCATATTCAACAGAGCACCTTCAGTTCTAAGTCTTTTGCCCATGCTCAAGTTAGGCTTAATGTCCCAATACCTCTGACACTTTTCCTTGCTTCAGTCGACACCTACAACACATTTAAGAACACAATTTGACCAATATCTAGGAAATATGTAAAAAAATGGTCAGAGAGCAAAGAACTCTTGCTTTGGGATTGTTATTATTATTATTACTGTTGTTATATTCCTGAATTCTGATAATGCCATTTGAAACTAGCTGCTTTTCTAGATTCTTAACCCAATATTACAAAAACAACCACAGAAATGGAAAGGATCTTAAATGTTATCTTATACAACCAACTGCCCTACAAAAATTTCCCCAGTAATAGTGACAAGTGATTCTCAAGCCTCTGTTTGAAGAAATCTAGGAAATTCCCACTTCTTAAAGCACTACATTCTAATTTTGATGGCTTGATTGACAGGCAAGTTTTTCCTCCCTCAACTTAAGCCTGAATTGTTCCTTTCTGGAGCTTTAGTGAAATTAATTTTATCCCTAGTTCTTCCTAGTTCTGTTCACTGGAATATATTCTCTATTCCCTTTCCTTTATGACAGACTTAAAGAGAGGTACTAGTTCCCTCTTCTCTTCTCTAGGATAAACATCAGTTTTGATCAACTGATCCTCAGATGGCATGACCCCAAGGTGCTTCATCATTCCGGTTGCCCTTTTCTAGATGGTCTTCAGTTTATGAATATCATTCCCCAAATTCACGTAGAAAATAATATAATACTCCAGATGTGCCCTGATTACAACAGGATACAGCGGGAATATCATTTCTCCATTCCTGGATAGTATGCCGCTCAATACAATTTAAGATTACATTGGATTTCTTGGTTCCTAATATATTAACAGGTTTTTAAAAGTGACTTTCACTAAGGTGAGATAGTTAAAACCCACACTCTGCAGAGGCCTCACACCTCTCCACTAGGGGTGACAGCACAACAACTCTTTCTATTGGTTGGCTTGCTCGCTCAAACAATTTCTAACATTAACAAATCTAAATTTGCAGAGATATTCAGGACCCACAAGATAGCAGAGGGAAGCAGGGCTCCAGCCCAAGGACAGCCTGGATGGTTGCGGGGTAAGGTCTGTCACACAGGGCTGGGGAGCAGAGCAGAGCAGAGCCCAGCATGGGCTGCATGGACCAACCAGACCGGGAGCCAGGGGGAACAGGCCCTAACACCCTGAATCAGTGAGCTGTGGCAGTTACCAGACTTCTCAACCCACAAACACCAAAGACAACAGAGAAAGGTAGTGGGAATAACTGAGGGGGAAGGAGTGAAAGGAATTTGCAGTTCTGCCACCACCCCGGGGGCAGCGGAGGAGGTGCAGCTACAGAACTACAGCTGCAGTTGCTTCTGGCCCCAGGCCCACCTGGTGGGAGGAATTAAGTGGTGAATCTGAGCAGAAGTACAGAGCCAGCTTAGATCTGAATCCTGCCTGGGTTGGCAGTTCTTGGGGGAAGAGTAGTGCTGGTGTAGCAGAGCTTGCTGTGTAGCTCTGAAAGCAACAGCGCAGCCTCTCAAGCTTGGGACAAAACACTCTATTCTCTACAAGCAGTCATACCCTGATGAAAAACTCAAGGGTCAAGTAAGTTGGCTGGCAACATAGCCAGGCAGCGAAAACGGAATCAGATTCAGACTCAGACTTTGTAATCCTTCTTTGGTGACAAAGAAGACCAAAACATACAGCCAGAACAAGTCAACAAAGTAAAACAACCTACATCAAAAGCCTTCAAGAAAATGGCCATGGAAGAACTCAAAAAGGATATAGAAAAGCAAGTTAGAGAAGTAGAGGAAAAATTGGGAAGAGAAATGAGAGTGATGCAA
>CM053622.1:268727635-268747103 GCA_028646595.1 Phalanger gymnotis | reverse complement strand
ACATACTTAATTGAGTATCTTACCCCACAGGACAGAAGGAGGAAGAAGATAAAAAAGGGGGGGATGATGGAAGGGAGGGCACATGGGGGTGGAGGTAATCAAAAACAAACACTTTCGAAAAGGGACAGGGTCAAGGGAGAAAATTCAATAAAGGGGAATAGGATAGGAAGCAGCAAAATATATTTAGTCTTTCACAACACGAGTGTTGTGGAAGGGTTATACATAATGATATGCGTGTGGCCCATGTTGAATTGCTTGACTTCTTGGGGAGGGTGGGTGGGAAGGGAATGAAGGGAGAGAATTTGGAACTCAAAGTTTTAAAAGATAGATCTTCAGAAACAAAAACAAAAACGTTTTTGCATGCAACTAGAAAATAAGATACACAGGCAATGGGGCGTAGACATTTTTCTTGCCCTACAAGAAGGGAAGTAAAAATGGGATGAGAGGGGAGAGGGGTGACAGAGGGGAAAGCTCACTGGGGAGCAGGGCAACCAGAATATACACCATCTTGGAGCGATGGGTGGGTAGAAATGGGGAGAAAATTTGTAATTCAAACTCCTATGAAAATCAGTGTTGAAAACTAAACATATTAAATAAAAATAAAAAAAAAAAGAATTGATGAAAAAAAAAACTCAGGTGGACCAAACCAACTAGAAAACCTTACAAAAAGAATCTAATATAGGTGAATGCTGGCCTATTGTGTTTTATTCAGACAGACTTGGGTGGAGCTAGATTCCTTTTTCTAGATTGCCCCAGTAGTGGATAGTTTGGTTAGAGACGGGTAAGAGCAATATAATCAAAGTCATGGCCTCCAGGCCATTATTAGAATAAGCCCACTTCTCATTATAATATTCATTCTCTCATTAATTATTAACAAATGAGACTTGATTTACATCTGTCAGGAACACCCACTCTCCCAAGAGCATGTTAGCATTGATTGGCCTCCATGAGCAAGTTGTCTTTGGTTGATGAGAGAAAGCCAAATGGCCACCTTTTTATTATTTCCTAGTCATAATTAATAAAATGATTGTTAATTATGCAGAAGTTATAGTTCTCAGACATTTCATATGTCACACTATATCTGATTAAGATTTATCACTACAGCAATTTATTATCTGGCCTTCATCTGAAGATCTCTAGTTAAGGAAGATCCACTATTACCTCTTGTGGTGTCCCATGACGCTCAGCTCTGTATTTTAGAAATTAGATTTCCTTTAAAAGTAGCTGAAATCATCCTCTATGGAATTCTACCCATTGATTCTGTCTTACTGCTGTTCGAGGCCAACCAAAGCAAATCCAATCCTTCTTCTGTGTGAAAGCCTTAAAATATTTGAAAATAGCAACCTCTACTAATTCTTCTCTTCTAGGCTGAATGCAGTTCCTTCAATTGTTCTTCATATGGTGTGGTCTTTAGGCCTCTTAGTATCTTGATGGTTCTTTTCTGGATGATCCCCAGTTTCTGGGGCCATCTTTTTATTTATCTATTACTGGTTCATTATCATTTCTCAGAGCAGTTGCAAATTTTTTCAACTATACTCAAGCACTCCATCTCAGCCCTACCAACCTCACTCTCAGATTTCTATCTATTCTCCCTGCCTCTAGTTTCTCCTAAAATGGATCCATCCATTACTGATGGAGGAATATTCTTAGTATTCATGACATATCATGACATTCTACCATTGAAAAAATTCAAATGATTCCTGTGTGGCTAATAAACAAAGCTCAAATTCCTTAATGTTATCCTTTGGAACATTTAACCACCTGACTGAAACCTTTCTTTCTAGACTTATTATTATTATTATTATTTTGCAATTGCATACAAAGTCTTTTGTAAATCGAAAGGTGCTAAATTCAAATGCCATTTATTATTACTACTATTAATGACAGTAACAAAAATAATATTAGTATTCTTCTTCAAATAGTGTTTGTTTCAGCCAAATTAAGTAATTCGACACTCCTTGATTACTATGTCTGCTTCACCTCTTTTTCTTTGATCTATATCCTTATTGTCACCTTCTATCCCATCTTTGATTCTTGAAATCCTATCCATCACTTAAGGCCCAAATCAGTGTGCTATCTGCTTAAATCTTCCTTAATGTTCTTAGCATTTAGTGCTTTTCCTTCCTTCCAACTTAGAACATTTTGATTTTTCTTGTCATTTATTGAATATGTGTTTATGTGTGTATATAGTTTATCACATCCACTAGATTACAGACTCATTTACTATGCTTATTGTTTTTTATAAAAAATATATCTGTTGCTATATCATTATGGCCCACAGCACAAAGATATATAATGCTATATAAATTTAAATCTTCTCAAATAAACCATTCTATCAGTTAAGAAGAGGGCGCAATTATTTTGGATGACAGGTTATAGTAAAAGACCTCTTAGGCAGTGGAATTTATATTAGAATGTGAAGGACAGTGAAATTCTAAAGGTAGAGATGGCATTGAGATGTATTTCAGATAGAGTGAAGGTCATTATCAGGCACATGGAAGGTAGAAATCTTTGGGCATGTTTGGGGAACAAGGAGTAGGTCAGTTTAGATGAGGAATAGTGTCTATGGAAGGGAGTTGTAGGAGATGACACTGGACGAATAGAACCAAGATGGCAGAGCACGTGGGTGCTAAATCCACTCAAAGTTGTGGAGAAGGAAGCTCAAAATGATTAGGGCTGAGCTTTAAAGAATGCTATTTTGACAATATAGTGTAAGATGAACTTGAGCGACATGAGGCCCATGACGGAGAGCACATTGAGTAGCTAACCATCTTCCCAAAGGATAATGAGAAGTATAAGGCTGGTAGCAAAGGACATGGAAGGGAAAGGCATAGATGAAACAATATAGATTAAGAGGTCAAATAGATCTTAGAGGCTTTTAAGTTCAATTCACCCTTTTAACAGTTGAGGAAACAGATGAGGCCCAGGAACATGATATGATACACCCTGATAGGCTAATATAAGGGCCTAAGGCAGTCTGAACCCAAGTATTCCTAACTCTATGTCTAATGTTCTATTCACTATGACCTGATATATATTTATTGCCCTAATATTTGTCCTGAGGACCAGACTAAAACTAGTAATTGATTTTATCCAGAGTCCATACCTTCCTATTTCCTCTGGGACTATTCGTTCCATTTCCTGTCCATCTTCCATCTCTCCCTGCCAAATAATTCCTTCCTTTCATTTTATACTAAAGTCTCTATAATGGTAATCCCACCCTCCCCACCAATTCAGCCTTTTCCTCTACTCCTTATTCTCAAGCGACTGCCTATCTCTCTCCAAGCTTCATAAATGAAGAGGGTAATCAGGGTGCTTTTACTTCAAAACCACGTATTACCTCTTTGTGAACTGTATCCAATTCCAGCATGTGATAAGACTGATCTCTAAGTTCCACTGAATTTCCAGTCATTAAATCTAATGATCTTTCTTCAGTCTTCATCCTTTCATTCCTCTTCACAAATCTGAAACCATTTTTCACTATACTCCTTTCTTGAAATTCTGTCTACTCCTTTTTTCCCCTTTCTGTCACTCTGAAATCACTTGACTTCCTTCCTCTCTGGGAGTTATTTCTCTGATTTTTATGATAGATCCTTTTTTTCCTTCTACACCATTAATGTAGGTTTTCCTCAAAGTCCTAGCCTCTGTACTGACTTCTTCTCTTAACTATACTCACTCATTTGGAAATCTCAATCATTTACATAACTTCAAATAGCAATGTCTCTGCAGATCATTTCAAGTCTGAATATATTTTTATTCCAAATCTTCATTGCATTCTAGGACCACATTTCTAATTATACATAGTAGCCATTTCCACAGAGATGTACTTCTAACACCTCATATTCAGTATGTCCAAAACAACTCATCTTTCCCTCTCTCAACAATAGCAGTAATAGTATCAACACCAACGACTATAACAATTGCTTCTCCTTCTTGGTTCTGACTTGTCTCTTTCTGTTAATTGTACCACTATACTCTTAATCTCCTAAGATCACAAAGCTAGTAAAGGCTTGTAGGTTCACACAGCCAGTGAAAACTAATAAATCATCTTTCAAGGCTCCATGTATTTTCACATTTATTTGGTTGCCAAGTGTGAGCAAACCATCATGATTTATTGCATAGCTTCACACTTATGAGTTAAGACCTGAGTTCCTATCTTGCCTCAGCTATTTCCTAGTTGTGTGACCTTGAGTAAGCTACTTATTCTCTCATTCTCAGTTTCTTCATCTATAAAATGAAGCTTTTAATAGTATTTACCTCACTGGGTTGTATGACAAAGCTCTCTTCAAATATTAAAGTGCTATGTAATTGTCAACAATTATTATTCTTTCTACTTTCCCTGATGCCAAATCAAAATTTGTGTTTCAAAAAATTTGACATATTTGACAGAGTTTTTCCTTTCCTGTCTCCTCTTTTTCTTTTTTCCCTTCCCCTCTCCTTTTCTCTTTTCTCCTCTTCTCTCCTAGTAGGAAAACACAAAAACATATAAGACTACAAATGGAGGTTGCTGCATTTAGCTATAACATTATGAATAAGTTCTGGGCAAATAAAGACAGTTTCTTTGCCAGTTAGCCTTTGTTCTCTATTTTTTTCTGCAAAAGACTCACTGCAATTTCTACCTTCCTCCTATCAATTCTCAAGCTGTGGGCTTGTTTAAACTATTTTATATACAATGGTTTGAGCTGGATATACCTCGATTTCCCTTAGCAACCATCTGAAGATTGGACTTAACTCACAAATGTCAGTTATAATTTCCAGAGCTTTTTCCCCCTTCCCTTAACGAGCTTGTAAACCTTAAACAGAACAGAATATTTTGAACGAAATTTACTAACTTGCTACTTTTTGCACTGACAGTCTGGTTCATTTAAAAATGTCATGAGTATCCATGACTAAAAGTCCAGAGAAAAAATAGTGGGGGTTGGGGGAGGAGAAAGGATATAGATCTAGTTCATATTATATTTCCTTGTTCTACAAAATGGAGTATTGTAAAAATATGGTGAGAATGACATTTTTTAAGAAGTTTCAAACTGCAATCAAAAGTAATTTACATAAAAAGACAGCAGGTAAACACATTTTGTGGCATATTTCCTGTTCATAGGGAATGAGAGAAAGAAAAGAAAAAAATATATATAATCAACCAGTTTATGAGGCAGTTTCTGAAACAAAGTCAGACATTAAAAAAACAGCCCTTGGCTTTGGATGGAAAATCACTTAAAGTTATCCAGGAGTACATGGAATACATTTAAAGCAAGGCAGCAGATGGAGAGTTGAGTAACATCTTGAGTTAATTTATTTTTGAAGTACACAATGACTTTTTATGATATAATTGAATTAGGGAGTCAGAGGGAAAAACATCTCCCCAGTTATTTCATTGTTCTTTGCAAAATAAAATAACTATTAGAAGATTTGTAGAATTATATTAAAAAAAAAACTTCAGGCTACACATGGAAATAAACATTTGAGGTATATGCTAGAAAACCATTCTATGTTAATTGAGAACAGTACGCAAGAATGGTAACAGTAACTGACTGATATTCTGATTTGGTTAAGTTCACCTGTTTAGGGAATTCCCCCCTTCCTTAAGGTAAGTTCTGTAGGACATGATCAAGTGATCTGGGGCATGGAGTATTCAGAATCTCCAACTATATTCCTGATGGATTGCATGACAAACAATAGAATGGTTTCAACAATAACTATAAAGGGAAGTCCAAATGACCAATTTGTTGTTTAGTGTTCCTTTATTGTACTTAACTAGGAACTGTCTTAGATTTTTTTCCCTTATAATTATCATCCTTGGTGTTATAACATCACAAATGACATTTAGAGGAATAGGTCACTGGTTTGGGTAAATGTAAGAAAATACTGAAACAACAATAAAAGAGGATTAGAAATCTAGGTATTAAATCAAGAGTCATCTAGCCCAAACCTCTCCTTTTATAGATAAGGAAGATTAAGTATTTACCTAACAACACACATGGGATAAGGGTAGGGCTCAGGATTTGAATTTTTGTCCACTGATTCCAGAGCTAGTACTTTTTCCATTGTACCATGCTTCCTATCCTATAGTATGACTTGTATTTTGACATACACTCATTATTCCTTTTAAATTTTCAAAACAAGTCCTTTCCTATATTTCTACTCAAAATTTAATCATAATTTCAGATGGTAAATTATCTTATGAAAGATAAAATTGCTTCTATACCTTAACCTCCTGAAATTCCTTTGTATTTATATTGCATATATTTTTAATATATTTGCTTACCTTTTTTTTACCCAATAGAATTTAAGATTTTGAGGCCATAATCTGTTTGTTTCTTGTGCTAGATATTTTCCTGATGCATAATAATTAGTTAATGATCTGTATTATATTCACAGAAACTTTGTAAAATGTGCACTATAGGTTCTTTTATACTGAGTCTCAAATAATTTAGATGATTTGTCCATGCTAATAGAATAAGTGAGGAAACAGTCTCAAATAATTTAGACAAATAATTTAACAGAATCAATGTTGAAAGAAGGGTTTGAACCCAGGTTTTTCTAACCTTCCGTATAGTACCTTATCTACTATTCCTGGGTAGGTTTTTTTTTTATCTTTTTGGGGGCAAGTAATGCATTCATAATATCTATTTTGTTATTTTTTAAGGTTAATTAATTAAAATTAAAACCCAGTGATCTATTTGTGGCATCACGAGTACCAGTGATAAAAATTATTAGCTTCTATAACTTTAATCTTAATATCTTTGCGAAAGATTTACAATCTGTATCATGACCATCATGAGTTGTAGTCCCAGGCTTCAATTGTCTACTAGATATTTTCATATAGATGTTCTGCTGACACCTCAAACTCAATGCATACCAAATTAAACTCACAATCTCCATTTATATTCCCGCTTCAAAAAAGAGGGCACCCCATTTTTCTTCTTGATTTCTTATTTCCCTGTCACCACCAATATTCTTTCTACCAAGACGCAAAATAACTGAGTCATCTTCCAGACCTGAAATTGTAAAGATAGTTGTCCTCCTTTTCTAGTTCCTTTTTAAAAAATAATTCCTCTGAAGAACTCCACCAGAGAAGCTAATAAAGAGTCAGTCCCTCATTATGTACTCTGCAGTAAGTATTGTTGCACTCTTTTCAAGGACACAGGGTTACTAAAGTTAAAGCAGAGGAAACACTTCCTCTTTTGAGGAAGATATTGTGAGACATCATGTATGCAGAAGCATCGATCATAACCTACTCAGCATATCTTACAGTGACAGGTAACTTGTCAGTACATGCTTTACTCTCCTTCCCTTGTTGCAGACTGGCAGTTTCTGCACACTTTTCATTGTGCAGGTGCTTTCTTTTGGCAGACTTGTTCAGATAATAGAGCAATCCAATCAAAACATCAGCGAGGAGCCCTGACAGAACATTCACGTTTTTTGCAACATTTGCACTTACCATATGGCAAGGGCAGCTCGAGCTATGAAACTGTGATCATTTTGGGCTTTCCTTGATGAAAGGCACCTGAGATTGATGATGGCCAAAATTCATTAAGTGTTGACAAGCTCTTCCAAATATCTAAAGCTATTTATAAGATGATTTTAGAGCTTAGCAAAGGAGAGTTTTATGGTTTCAATTTCACCTCAAAGGGAAATAAAAGGTGGGCTAGGGGAAGGGAGCAACTCCTTTCTCAGCTACTAAAAGACATTACAACTGCATAATGCTAATAAAAATACACATGGTTGTTTTCTACTAAAACTGTCCTAGAAATAAAGATCACAATAAAGATTTTCAAGCATTTAAAATTTTTATGAGACATATAAATATAGTAAAATGGATTTGAACAAAAAGCAAGTCAGATAAGCATTTTATCAAACCTAACTCACTTATACAGTGTATCTAGATTGCTTTGTCACCAGATCTCAAAAGTATTCCCTGGGACTTTGAGGTCAGGAATGCCAACTTCTTCCTTCATAAGGAAGTGACAGTGAATTGTGATTTAAAATAAACCCCATGAAATGTAGATCCTACTTCTTAATAGCTCAATTTGTTTGGCCATCATAGACTACTTAATACCTTATATATTAAATATCTGACAGTACTATCTAATAAATTCTAGATCAGTAGAAGTGAATGATTTAGAAGCATTTTGTCATTTTCTCTCTAGTTTATACATATATATATACATACATATATACACATATGTATATAAATATATACATATATGTATTATAATTTGTGCCAAATTCCACCCCATCCCTTCCATACAAAATATGATGTAATGGAGAGGGCAGCAAGAAGGGTGGAATAAAATTTCCCAAATGCAAGCTGCAATAGGTAGTATGTTTTGAAAGTGACTCCTCTATGACTCCAATCCACCTTGCATAAAGTGTTACACTGCTGTGGAGCCATGATACCCACAGTTCAATTTAGGAGTGAGCTTGGACAAGAGACTAGATAATACACCCAGAAGATACTCTTGAGGTCCTTCATTGTTTTCAATTTTTGCTCTGTTGTTTTTGGAGTGAACAAGCAGAGATTTCTTCTTTCTTGATTTTTTTACTGATTTAGTCAACAGCACAAAGTAAAACTGTATGGAATACTATAGGGTTCCAAAACATTGTTCTCACAGAAAGAGTATTAGTCTGAGAAATATAAAATGTAACAATTTAAGATTATGGGGTGACAATTGTTACCCATGATGCTGAATCATGGTAGAATTACTATGGTTCAGTTTTGTCACCTTTCTCCATTTGGAATTTTGATAAACAGCTCAATCAGGTATAATCTGTTCTTTATATACCTGGCTCAGGCTGTTCTAACTCATACAAAGTACACTTGACTTGAGAAAGTTTTTATGCTGCTATTATATAGTGGGCACCTTCGTTGCTAGTGACTGCATAGCTGTAATCCTCTATCTGGAGAACAACAAAAGTATTTGTTCTATGATATTCTGGTCATGAATAATGACTGAGGCATAAAATAAGGGTGTTATATGTTTTTCAAAGGTGTTTGCCACTGTCATTAAGTATGGCCATCAAGAGAGTGAATGAAAGAGGGATTCCCTATAGATGTTGAAGTCTCCCAAATTTACCCATTTACAGATATCATTGTTCTGGAGAGAGATCCTTTTTAATAAGCTACTAGAACAACTCAAAAGATTTGCCCTAATAGTACATGGGAATTTTTTTAAGTGAGTGAAGAATGTTTTTTGGTTCCGACTATGATAACGCAATAGGACAGATGGCACATAGATTTGGACCATCAGTATATATATCTTTATATCTTGAATAGACATTACAAATGAACAATGAACTGGGCCCACAGTTATAGGAAAAAAAGAGTGGTTTGCATTGAATTTAGAAAAGTGTTCAGCACACTTAAGATATCAAAACTTCTCCCTGAAATAGAAGCTTATCTTTTTAATATTAGCATTCTTCTGGTGATGACATGATTATGAATCAAGGAATACTGCCACCCCTGAAGAATTAGAATGGAAGGTGACCCAAAAAACAAAGGAGAAACAAACAAAGAATATAGATAAGTTATTGCATATGACCAATGGTGAATTTTATGCAATGCCTGCCATGAAGTACTTAAGGTTACTCTCAAAACAAATGCCCAAGCGAAAAAAGCAAAAGAGAAGGAAATGAAGGAAAAGGTAACAAGAAGAAAATGAGAAGGTATAGGTAAGTTGCCATCTTTGCCATTGAAGGAAATAACCACATTAGTGATTTTATGCAAAAAGTACATTTTATAGTGACAAATTACCTGAGGAAAAAATTAATAACCATCAGAAGATTGATTGTACGGGTAGTGAAGGTCACAGAAAGGTAATCAGAAGTTTCGATGATTGCACATCCATGCTATGGCTCCCTTCCCCCATATATACTGCCAACCTTTTAAATGAATGGAATATCTGAATCCCAAATATACAGTGTGTACAGTGCAACTCCAATGGGCAGGCCATGTTGTTCAAATACCAGCCATACAGTTGCCAAAAAGGTAATTTTATGGAGCACTCATACAGGGCAAGCACCCACATGGTGGTGAGAAAAAGTGATACAAGGACACTCTCAAGTTCTCATGTACAAATTTTGGAATTGATTATGTGACATGGGAGACACTGGAACAGAACCACCCAGCATGGTGTGCCCTCATCAGAGAAGGTGCTGTACTCTATCAGCAAAGCAGATCAAAGGAGCTCAAAAGAAATGTGAGATGTGCAAATTTAGACAATCCACCCCAAATGTTCACATGGACTATTTGTGCCTGACCTTTGGTAGAATATTTCAAACTCATATTGTTGCCTGATCAGCCACAGTTGGACTCACTGTAACTTGACTCTAACACAGTGATGTCATTTTTGTATTCTTCAGGAAAGAGGGACAACGACCGCTAATCCTGGACAGCCCTGATGGTAAATGAACACATTTTTGACTCTATCACCTCTTTTTCTACCTTTCAAGATGAGCAACTCCCTTTTTTCTTTATTGTGTTTATAATGTATCCCTTTAATTCAAGATAGTTTTATAACCTAGTATAGTAGAGTTGGCCTCAGAGTTTAAGTCCTTTCTCTGACTCTTATTACCTTTTTGATCCTGGGCAATTCATTTACCTTCCCTGTATCCCAAGGAAATTTCTAATTCTTTCAATTGCTGGACAACTATTGATATGCTTTGATAAAAGCAAATTTCCTTACGAGCAGTTTCCTATACCAATTAAATAACACACACATATACACATATGTAGGCATGCATGTATGTGTACACATAAATATTTGTTTACATATACATTTGTGTACATATACATCTGTATGTATATGTGTATATATATACATATATATATGGATATATACACATATATGTGAATAAGTATATGTTGGTTGATTTCTAAATATACTGCGAAGGCACCTTTATCTAATCAGTACAATGGCTTTATCACATTTTAGTGTCTTTACATTGCTGATAGTTATTGTGGCTACCTAAAAATATAGTATATAGATTCCTTAGTTTCAGTTAGAATACTCCTTTGGCGATCTTTGCCTATTTGTTAATCCTTTCTCTTGTGTTTTCCACCTAAATTTTGGGCCAAGAGCTCTTCACCTACTGCCTATTGCATTTATTTTTGAATCAATTGGAACTCAAGTTCCATAACTGGGATGAAAATATTCCTCACAAAAGTAACATTATGTTGTTTATTAAGAATTGAGCTAGTTCTACCAAGTATATCTGAGGTCCTTTAATCAATGGTATGTGAAACACGATGCTGACGTTTGATATAGCAATCAGTCATCCTTCCTAGTAGTGCTACAAAGTTTACATGATTCTTCTTGTTGGCTTATTAATTAAATGTCTCCTGATGTCAGATGCTTTCTATAATTAATCTGGTGCCTGGAGAACAATTATAGTAGGTAGCAAGAGAGTATTTACAAAACTAAAACAAACATTTAAATAAGTAGGTCCCAGAACTCTAAATTCCCCAAAATGTAATTTTAAGATAGAAATCAAATGTATTCCTAATAATATTTTATATACTACCTGTTAAACATTAACAGATAATATATTCCAAAGTAAAAATTGTAAATTTAAGGTTTAAGAATCACTTTAGAAAATAATATATTCCATTGGCTCCCTTGTGAATAAATCATTTATAAAACTCTCTACACAGAAGCATTCGATGTTTAGCAACTGTTATGCTTTCTCAGGGATACACAATTGAAAGGTTACATTATACTCCACCCCCAAAATAACTGGGTTTGTGCTATTTCTATAATTAATAGTTGAATTGTTTTGACAAGTGGCTTCTAAAATCCATTTTTCAAAAACTAATACAAATTCCCAGGAAAAAAAGGGAAACAAATGTGAAATAAATTTTAAAAACACTATGTAGCACAGAGAAATAGAATGTGAAACAATTGACAATGATATTTTTTAAAGGTACCACATTTCAGGAGGACTATTGGCAAGCAATGGTCCAGGTTAGAGCAACAAGGATGTTGACAGTATTGGAAACCATACCAAAGTTTGACTGTTTGTAGAAGGTGGGATATTTAACTTGGGGAAAATATTTGGGTAGGATGGGAATTGGGAAACTGGCAATAATATCTGGTTTTGAAATATATAAGTCCTTGTCCTGTGGAAAAGGAAGATTTTCTTGATTGACCACAAAAGGAAAATTGATGATTCATCACTAGAAGTTACAGAGAAGACTTTGTTATAATATAAGAAAGAACTCTTTTAAAGTTGAGTTTGAATACCTAAAAAACAATTTTGCTTTCAAAAAATAAGTTGTGTTGCCTTGGAATGTATTGTCAACTCCCTATCATTGAAAGTCTTGCAGTAAAGGCTAGCTGATCATCTGAATGGGTTATTCATTATTTCATATTCTTTGTCTCTCTGTCTGTCTCTCTTTCTCTCTGTCTCTTGCTCTCTCCTCTTTCCTCTCCCCATGCTTCAGTTAGGGGTAAGACTAGATGACAACTAAGAATCAATTGTCTTAAGATATAAAACTGTCACACCAAAAAAAAAATACTACACATATTTGATCATGTTCCTATATTCCTCCCACAATTGCACTTAACCTAGTATTTGAGGAAATTTTATTAGATGATTGAGAGTTTATATGATTTCAGAGACAAGGTTCAGTGACTGAACAATTCAAAACTCATTTATTGAACTTCTACTTTTTGCAAAGAATTATGGTAGGTGCTAGGGAGAAGTAAAGTAAAAGATAATTTTCCTTCCCTCCTGAAAATTAGCTCAGTATAAGTAAATGCTTGTTTATTTTTCCCATGTTGTACAATTTTTTATGTTCACTAAGGGCTAAATAAAAGGAAATCACGGGCTTGCCAAATGTACAGCAAGAAGAAATGGTCTCTAAAAGCCCTGCAACAATACTTGGCAATATTTTTTTTTTACCTTTGCCTGTTTTCTGAACCATGATTCCTTTTGCTTCCCTGTCATTTCAGAGGGAAAAAACTCTAATGGACATCAATCAACAAACATTTATAGAGTGCCAACTATTTACCAGACATTGTGTGGAGTGCTGGGGATACCAAATGCAAAGTGAAACTGTATCTGACTGGGAGAAACTCACATTCTAACGGGAGAGACAAGAGTACATATTCAGTTATATGAAGAATGCATATATACACACATGTGTGTATGTATATACACATACATATATATAATATATATAAGCTATTTATTATCTACCTATCCAGCTACCAAGCATCACTTTGTAACCATTGTCATCTTTTAACCTGATTAGATTTCCTTTATAATTTTATTAAGAAGAAAAAATAAGGCAGAGCCAAGATGGCACTGTAAAAGCAGGGACTTACCAGAACTCTCTCACAAATTCTGTCAGATACCTCTAAAAAGTGAATCTGAGCAGATTTGAGAGAGTTACAAGCCACTAGTTGACTGCACACGGAAAATTTCCAAGCCAGGAGAGTCCACAAGGTCGGCAGGATGGATCTGTGGGCTGGGAGAGTTCCTGGCCCACAGAACTGCACCAGACCACACCAAAATGGAGCAGCAGCAGAACTCAGCCAGTGAACTAGGCTAGTAGACCTCCCGGTGTGTGAAACTGGTGAGAATCCCCAGGCCTCTCAGCCCAGGACTGGAGTCTGTCAGGGCTATTGGAGACAGCAGCAGAGTGCCTGGTGGCTTTGAGAACAACTACTCCTAAGGCTTGCAACACAGTCTAAAGGTTTGAAACTTGCTTCCTTGAACTTCCAGGAGCCATGACGACCAGGAAAAATGGATTTCATCCCTCTGTTCTTCACCCGGATAATACTCCCTTGGGAGAAACTCTGAAATAAGGAGCCAGAAGTAGGGCTTCAATACCCAAACAGTGGGAGTTCCTGAGCCCTAGGGGGGTGAAGCCAGCAAGTGTCAACACCAGGAACCCAGAGGTGCCTCCACACAGCCAGGGGAAGTGGCAGACACCAGCACAGACAACTGCTGAGACCACCCAAGCTGCAGAGCAGCCCTAGGGGAAGAGGAGACTTCCAGCAGCCAGACTACCCTTCCCCGACACTACACCAAACCAGAAGTGATAGCACATAAAGGCAGTAACCAAGCCAATAGTTCCCAGCACAAGAAGCTTGGGACAGAGCCCCCTAGGCCCCAGAAGCAGAGGTACACTTTAAAAAGCCAGGAAAAAGGCAAACATCATGAAGAAGCAATCCAGAAAACCAAGGCTATTGATTCTTTTTATGGCAACAGGGAAGATCAAAATACCAATTCAGAAGAGGACAGCATTGACACTACAACAGCATCTGAAACCTCAGAAGGGAATGTGAACTGGTCTCAAGCCCAAAAAGTATTCCTGGAAGAGCTCAAGGAGAATTTTAAAAACCAAATTAGAGCAGTAAAAGAAAAAAATGAAAAAAAAATTCACTAATGAGAGCAAATCTTTAAAAAGTAAAATTGGCGAAATGGTTAAGGAGATTCAGAATCTAATTGGACAGAATGACTCCATGAAAAGTAAAATTAATCAAATGAAAAAGGAGGTTCAGAAGCTAAATGAAGAAAACAATTTATTAAAAATTAGAATTGGGCAAGTAGAAGCAAATGATAATATGAGCCATCAAGAATCAGTCAAAATCTAAAGAATGAAAAAATAGAAGAAAAGGTAAATATCTGATTGGAAAAAACAACTGACCTGTAAAATAGATCCAGGAGAGATAATCTAAGAATTATTGGTCTACCAGAAAGTCATGAGGAAGAAAAAGAGCCTGGACAGTATTTTCCAAGAAATCAGCAAGGATAATTCTCCGAGGTCCTAGAACCAGAGGGTAAAATAGTCATTGAAAGAATCCACCAATCACCCCTGAAAGAGATCCCAAACTGAAAACTCAAAGGAATATAGTAGCCAAATTCCAGAATTATCAGGTCAAGGAGAAAATACTGCAAACAGCCAGAAAGAAACAATTCAAATATCGTGAAACTACAGTCAGGATCACACAGGATGTTGCAGGTTCTACATTAAAAGATAATAAGAACTGGAATATGATATTCTGAAAGGCAAAGGAACTTGGACTATAACAAAGGATCAACTACTCAGAAAAATCGAGCACAATTTTTCAGGCAAGGACATGGACATTCAATGAAATAAGGGAATTCCAGACCTTCCTGATGAAAAGGCTAGAGCTCAACGGAAAATTTGATCTTCCAATACAAAACTCAAAAGAGACAAAAAATGGTAAATGGGGGAAAAAACCTTGTTATTCAATAAGGGCAAATTGTTTACATCCTTATATATGACTATATTTGTTTTATGGATGTTATATGTCAATCTTGAGAACGGTGCAGTTATTTTGACAATTAAAAGTAATATACATAGACTGAGGGTGTCAGTATAAAGTAACTGATATGATGATAAAAAAACCATAATTAAGCTGTTGTAAAGGCAATCAGTGAATGGGAAGATCTTCCCCGCCCATTTGAGTGGGCTTCAGGGGCGGAGCTCTCGGGGTCCTGGGAGGAGTGGCTAGAACTGGAGCAAATGGAAGCCTGTGGTGGGATGAGCTTGCTGAATTGTTGGAGCGGTCTGTTCATGGAGAGGCAGTTGGTGAGAGCAGTTAAGAGCTGAAGGAGAGAGGAAGCAGTCAGCCAGCTGGAACATAGCTTGGAGATTGCAGCAGAAGCGGCAGCGATGGCGGCAGGCACTAGAAAAAGGCAGAACTGACCCTCGTGGAGACTGGAGAGTGCTGAGTAGGGGCTTGAGGCCAATGGGTGGTCTTCTTGCTGGAGGGCCCTGGCACTGGTGGGGGGAAGCACCAGTATGGCTTGGCTTGCTGCCATAATGTTTTTCTGTGGCCTCCTGGTCACTATTGTGACATGGGCATACTGGTCTTGGAAGGTTCTTGCCAGGATGTTGAACTGGGGACACTGGTCCATGGGTCTGCTACTTTTGAGTTTCAATGAATGCTTTAACTTCTCTGCCTTCTACTTAGAGAATTCCTTATATCCTGCCATTCTGGACCATTCAGGCATATTCATGGTTATCTTTGAAATCATGAATTCCGCCTTACTGATATAGGGGTGTAAAGGGATTGTTCTGGTAGAAGAGGTAAGGAGGAGGTAGAAAAGGGTAAATTACATCACATGAAGCGGCACAAAATCCTAATATAGTAGAGGAAAAGAAAGGAGGGAAAAAAGCAGTGTTTGAGCTTTACTCTCATTGGATTTGGAAGGATATAATCTGAAAAGTATAAAAATTAAACTTGTCTTATAGGCAATAGGAGGGGAAAGGGGAAAGGAAAGGGAGGGGGTGGTTAGAAGGGAGGGAAGAAGCAGCAAGGGGAAAAGATAAGATAAGGGGGAGTCGATAGGGAGGGAAAACTGAGTAAGTGGTAGTCAAAAATAAAACTCTTTTGAAGAGTGGAAGGTAGAAGGGAGAAATAAAAGCATAAACAGGGGGTGGAGAGGAAATAGGATGGAGAAAAGACACAGATAGTAATCATAACTGTGAATGTGAATGGGATAAATTCTGACACAAAATGAAAGTGGATAGCAAAATGGATTAAAAACCATAATCCTACAATATGTTGTTTACAAGAAACACATTGGAAACAGGGAGATACACACAAAGTAAAGGTAAAAGGCTGGAGTGGAATACATTATGCTTCAGCCGAAGTAAAAAAACAAACAAACAAACAAACAAACAAAAACAAAACCAAACCAGGGGTAGCAATCCTAATCTCAGACAAAGCAAAAGCAAAGATAGATCTAATTAAAAGAGATAAGGAAGGAAAGTATATCCTGTTAAAAGGCACCATAAACAATGGAATAATATCATTACTTAGCATATATGCACCAAGTGGGACAGCATACAAATTCTTAGAGGAGAAGTTAAGGGAGTTTACAGGAAGAAATAGACAGCAAAACTATACTAGTGGGGGACCTCGACCTCCCCCTCTCTGAATTTTATAAATATAACCTCAAAATAAACAAGAAAGGAGTTAAGGAGGTGAACAGAATTTTAGAAAAGGTAGATATGATAGACCTCTGGAGAAAACTGAATGGGGATAAAAAGGAATACACCTTTCTCTCAGTGGTACGTGACACATACTCAAAAAAAACTAGGGCATAAAAACATCACAGTCCAGTGCAGAAAAGAAGAAAGAGTCAATGCATCCTTTTTAGATCATGATGCAATAAAAATTATTTGTAATTAAAGACCATGGAAAGATAAACTAAAAATTAATTAGAAACTAAATAATCTAATCCTAAAGAATGAGTGGGTCAAAAAACAAATCATAGAAACAACTGATAACTTCATTCAAGAGAATGACAATAGTGAGACAACATACCAAAACTTATGGGATGCGGTAAAAGCAGTTCTTAAGGGAAGTTTTATATCTCTAAATGATTACATGAATAAAATAGAGAAAAAGGAGAGCAATGAATTGAGCATGTAACTGAAAAAGCTAGAAAAAGAACAAATTGAAAATACCCAACTAAATACCAAATTAGAAATACTAGAAACCAAAGGAAAGATGAATAAAAGTGAAACCAAGAAAACTATTGAACCAATAAGTAAAATTAAGAGTTGGTTTTGAAAAACCCAATAAAATTGATAAACCTTTAGTCTACCTGATTTTAAAAAAGAAAACCAAATTATCAAATCAAAAATGTAAAACTTGAATTCACCTCCAACGAAGAAGAAATAAAAAAACAAAACAATTAGGAATTATTTTGCCCAATTGTATGCTCATAAATTTGATAACCTTAGGGAAATAGATGAATATTTATAAAAATATAAATTTCCCAGGTTAACAGAAGAGGAAATAAAATACCTAAATAACCCCATCTCAGAAAAAGAAATTGAACAAGCCATCAATGGATTCCCTAGGCAAAAATCTCCAGGACCAGATGATTTTACATTCGATTTCTATCAAACATTTAAAGAACAATTAATTCCCATACTTTATAGACTATTTGGGAAAATAGGTGAAGAAGGAGTCCTACCAAATTCCTCTTATGACACAAATATGGCACTAATACCTAAACCAGGACGAGTCAAAACAGAGAAAGAAAACTTTTAAATTTTTAAATAAAATATTAGCAAAAAGATTGCAGCAACTTATCATGAGAATAATACACTATGACCGGGAAGGATGTATTCCAGAAAGGCAAGGCTGGTTCAATATTAGGAAAACTATTAGCATAATTGATCATATCAACAACAAAACTATCAGAAACCATAGAAATATCTCAATAGATGCAGAAAAAGCTTTTGACAAAATACAACATCTAATCCTATTAAAAACACTAGAAAACATAGGAATAAAAGGAGTCTTCCTTAAAATTATAAATAGCATCTACCTAAAACCATCAGCAAGTAGTATATGTAATGGGGATAAGCAAGATGCATTCCCAGTAAGATTGGGGGTGAAACAAGGATGTCTGTTATCATCTCTATTATTCAAATTGGTAGTAGAAATAGCAATAGGAGAAGAAAAAGAAATTGAAGGAATTAGAATAGACAAAGAAAAAACTAAGTTATCACTCTTTGCAGATGATATGATGATTTACTTAGAGAATCAAGTAAAAATCTACTTGAAAAAAACTACTTGAAATAAATAAGTTTAGCAAAGTTGGAAGATATAAAATAAACACATAAATCCTTGGCATTCTTATATATTACTAACAAAGCCCAACAGCAAGAGATAGAAAGAGGAATTCCATTTAAAGTTACTGTAGACACTATAAAATATTTTGGACTCTACCTGCCAAGACAAACCCCAGATCTATTTGAATATAATTACAAAACACTTTTCACACAAATAAAATCAGATCTAAATAAATGGAAAAACATCAGTTTCCTGTGGTTAGGCTGAGCTACTAATAATACAAATGACAATTTTACCTAAATTAATTTACTTATTCAGTGCCATACCAATAAAACTACTAAAAATTATTTTACAGAGCTTGATAAAATAATAACCAAATTCATCTGGAACAAGAAAACATCCAGGATATGAAGGGAAATAATGAAAAGAAATGCTAGGGAAGGGAGCCTAGCCATAACAGATGTCAAATTGTATTATCCAGCACGAGTCATCAAAACTACTTGGTACTGACTAAAAAACAAAGTGGTGGATCAGTGGTATAGTTTAGGTACACAAGACAGAAATCACTGACTACAGCAATCTACTTTTTGATAAACCCAAAGAATCCAGCTTCTGGATTAAGAATTCACTATTTCACAAAAACTGCTGGGAAAATTGTGAAAACAGTGTGGCAGAAATTGGGCAAAGATCAATATTTTACACTGTATACCAAAATAAAGTCAACATGGGTTCATAATTTAGGAATAAAGGCTGATATTATAAGCAATTTAGGAGAGCAGGAAATAGTTTACCTGTCAGATTTATGACAAAGGGAAGAATTCATGACCCAATAAAAGATAGAGAGCATTACAAAATATAAAATGGATAATTTTAATTATGTTAAATTGAAAAAATTTCTG
>CM053622.1:268711915-268727135 GCA_028646595.1 Phalanger gymnotis | reverse complement strand
GCCAAAGATCCCTACAATGAGGATCTTGATGAAGAGGCTGGCATTCTGGGCATTGGCCGGGGCAGCTCCACTGCCCACAAAGCCCACTCATAAACCACAGAAGAGGTTGGACAGGCCCACGGTGAGGCCAGCACCAATCATGGAATAGCCTATATGGTGGTTACAGCTTCCAATGGCTTTGGGGGTGTTGCCGTGGAAGGGTTCTGCCATGTTGCTGGTGACAATGGCCATGATGATGCCATAGATGGACACAACCTCACAGAAGATGATGCTTACCAAGTTCTTGGTCTTGTACTCTTCCACCAATGATGGATGAGCCTGTGATGTAGATGCCCCAGGCTGCTCCCAACACAGAGAGGGAGATGGCCAGCCCTATCCCTAGGTTGGACCACATGTGGGGTGACGTCTTTGTGAGGAACCGTGCCACATCAAAGTGGAAGCCCAAGTCGAATACTGTATAGCAGATTTCTACTACAATCACACAGCTCCAGAAGGCCATGGATAGGCCGGAATAAAGATGCGTGAGTCCCATCATGCTGGGTTCCAGGCTGGAGCAGGGGTCAGGGCTCACGGTGAGAGCACTGAGGTCTGCTGCCTCTGCCTGCCCGTCCCTGTGCCAGGTCCACATGTAAAAATTTTTTAACATTCATTTTTAAAAATTTTGTGTTCCAAATTCTCTTTCTTCTTTCCACCCCTCCTCACTCATTGAGAAGGCAAAAGTTGATGACGGTCATATATATGAAGTCATGCAAAACATACTTCCGTATTAGCCATGTTGCAAAAGATGCCAGAAAGGAGGAAAATAAAGTTAAAAAAGTATGCTTCGATCTGCATTTAGAGTTCAATCTATATTTAGAGTATTGTATCTGGAGGCAGATAGCATTTTTAATTGTGGGTCTTTGTAATTATCTTGGATCATTATCTTGATCAGAGCAGCTAAGTCTCACAGCTGATCATCCTTACAATATTGCTGTTACTGTGTACAATGTTCCCTTTGTTCTGCTCACTTCACTTTGTATGAATTCATATATGTCTTTTGAGGGTTTTTGGAAACAAGCTTGTTCCTCAGTTCTTATAACAAGAAAATATTCTATCACAATCATACCACAATTCATTCCATCATTTTCAATTGATGGGCATTTCATTGATTTTCAATACTTTGTCACCATAAAAAAAAAGCTGCTATAAATATGTTTGTACAAATAGCTCTCTCTCTCTCTCTCTCTCTCTCTCTCTCTCTCTCTCTCTCTCTCTCTCTCACACACACACACACACACACACACACACACACACACACACACCCCTCTTTGGGATATATACCTATTATTGGTATTCCTAGGTCAAGGGGTGTGCACTTTTTTAAAAGACCTTTGGTTGTAGTTCCCAATTGTTCTTCAGAATGGTTGGACTAGTTCGCAACTTGACCAACAGTACATTAGAGTCTCAATTTATCCATATCCCCTCTATCATTTGTCATTTTCCTTTCTGTCATGTTAGCCAATCTGATAGATGTGAAGTGGTAATGAGAGTTGTTTTAATTTGTATTTCTCTAATCAGCAATGATTTAGAGCAGTGTGTGTGTGTGTGTGTGTGTGTGTGTGTGTGTGTGTGTGTGTGTGTGTGTGTATGTGTTGTTGTGGCTAGTGGTAGCTTTGATTTCTTCTTCTGAAAACTGCTGGTTCATATCTTTTGACCATTTATCAACTGGAGAATGGTTCTTATTTCTAGAAACTGGCTCAGTTCCCTATATATTTGAGAAATGAGGCTTTTATCAGAGAAAGTTGCTGTATCCCCGCCCCCCCCCCACTTTCCTGTTTTCCTTCTAATTTTGGCTACATTAGTTTTATTTGTGTAAAAGCTTTTTAATTTCAAAATTATCCATTTCACTTCCCATGATCATCTCTATCTTGGTCAAAAACTCTACCCTTATCCAGAGATCTGACAAGTACATTTTTCCATGTTCCCCTAATTTGCTTATGCTATGACACTTTATGTCTAAATTGTTTTTTACCATTTTGACATTATCTTGGTATACAGTGTGAGATGTTGGTATATGTCTAGTTTCTGCAAAACTGGTTTCCAGTTTTCCCAGAAATATTTGTCAAATGTGAGCTCTTAAATCCCAAAGCTTGGATCTTTAGGTTTACCAAATACTAAATTACTATAGCCATTTACTACTGTATGTCATATAACTTAACTATTCCACTGATGCACCACTCTGTTTCTTAGCCAGTGCCAGATTGCTTTCACGATTACTGCTCTGTAATAGAGTTTGAAATCTGTTACTACTACATCTCCTTCCTTCACATTTTTTCCCTGATGCTCTTGACATTGTTGAGTTTTTGTTCTTCCAGATAAATTTTGTAATTACTTTTTCTAGGTCCATGAAATAATTCTTTGCTATGCTGTTTAGTATGGCACAGAATAAGTAAATTAACTTAGAGTTATCATTTTTATTATAATGTCTGAGCTACCCATGAGGGATTAATATTTCTTTGGTTACTTAGATATGTCTTTTTTTGCATGAATGGTGTTTTGTAATTGTTTCATATAGCTCCTTACTTCATCTTGCCAGACTCCCAAGTATTTTCTGTAGTCTACAATTATTTTTGATATAATTTCTGTCTCTCTCTTTCCCGAGTTTTGTTGGTAGTGCTGTATATAGAAATACTGATGATTTATGTGGATTTATTTAATATCCTACAAATTTGCTAAAATTAATTGTTTCAGTTTTTCAATTGATTTTCTATGTTTCTTTAAGAATACTGTGATATCATCTGCTCATATAGAAATTTTAATCACTGCCTCATGGCTCCAGGGAATGCCCGCTTCTATATATTAAGTGCTTACTAAAATACTGTTGAGGATGATGTTAACCACCAGTGAAGCTGGTCTAATTTAATCACTAATTTAATACTGACTCACTATGGCTACATTTCTAAATCAACATTTAAAAATAATAGCTTTTTTGCTGCCATTTATGTTTCTTCAATATCATTCTAAAAAGAATATTTGTATTCAACAGCAAAGTACTAGGAAGTAGTTTTGGAAGACCAAGTTTTAAATCACAGTGCTGCCACTTACCAGCTGGGTTACCTAACAAGTCACTTAGCCATTCGTTTCCTTATCTATAACAAAAGGGAGGAAAGGGAGGACTAGATGACCATAAATCCCTAAAAACTCTAGAGTTTCGATCCTGTAATTGTTCCATCCCTTTTCAGGATATCAGAATGAGTAGCCCATATTTTTAAGGGCATAATGAAAAGTAATATACAACCAAGATATTTGAAAATGTAGCCACTTCCCATAGATAAACATTTGATGTATACAAACTGTAAGCTGACAGTTTTTCCTTAGAGCACTGGGAGTGGTATGTGCCTTCTCTACCTCATATTCTTTTAGCCATGAATGAATTATTATTGTTAAGCTTTAATTCTGTCTAGAAAGTGAGGAATGATGAGAGGCTGGAAGGAGATAAAGAAGGGATTTAAGAAGAAGAGATTCCATATATTCGCAATGCTTTTTTTTTCTTTCCAGCTTCCCAAAGCTATAGAATGTAGTTTTCCATAGAATCAATATTATACATGGCTGTTAACTTCCCAAAACAGCTGCTGAAAACTTATCTGGCATTTAATTAGGGTAATACATATTTTGGAGCTAATCTCCCAAGTCCCATTCATAATAAAGAACTAAAATCCAGAAGTCTGCTACATTCCATCAGAGCTCCAGGGCAACCCAGAGAAGCCCTAGGGTTTTGGAGTTTCAGCCCCCAATGTCATTTATCCCTGTGATTAGATTATCATATCAATTAGCCAGGCTAAGAAGGCTTTTTGAAACAGGTATTTACTACATTGGTACAATTGATGTAAGACAACCTCCTCCCCATCCCCCACCCCCAAACCTCCCCAAGTCTCTGAAACAGTTTTCCACAGGTATATACAGAGCTCAGGGGAAAGAGAGCTCTACGTTTGAGATCATGTCCCAAAGGAGATAACTCACAGATTCTGGGAAAAAACTTTTGCTGGAATCCTCAAGATGGTCCCTCTTAGGAAAGCTATAGTTTTTTTTTTTTTTTTTTTTTTTTTTGTGCCTAGATTCCTTGCAAACCCTCAGGCTGCCTCTCTAGTTTTTCTTTGGTTCCTGATGTAGATGGTGCTGATAACTATTCTAGGGATATTCCCAGAATACTAGTAGGAATTTAAAATTCTTCAGACCTTTTGAGGCTCACAAATTCCTCTTCCAGCCACGTGGGAAGGGAAGAAGAGGAAGGTTTAGGATATTATGAAGAATTTGGCTGGAAGAGTTCTACCCTGAACTTCAAGAATCTAGAATCCCAGATTTGCAGTTCTGCCTCCATCCTTCCCAGGGCTCTGTCCTCCCTGGCACATCCTCTTCACTTGGGCCCTCTTCTCACCCACTTTGATTCTGGACCCTGATCCACAGGGCTTTTCAGGAGTTAACCACATCCTGCCCTTTTCCTTGGAGGAAGGAACTCAACCACACACTGCCTCAGAAAAGAACTCTTGGTCAACAGTAATCAGCTGGGATCGAGAGTCACCAGGCTTCATCCAGCAGAGGGCTGGGGCCTGGATGGACTGACCACATTAGAGCTGAAGAAAGTTCAGGAGATGGGATTGTATCTAACCTCCTAAGCTTGATATCTTCATCTGTAAAGTGATTCCTCAACCTGATTGTCCCTTCTGTCTCCTTTGTGGAGATCACATCTATCTCCTGCCCCCCAAATAGGAAAGTCACCTAGGACTGGCTCCTCCCACCCCCAGCTCTGTTCTTGATGACTCCCAGCTCCTATACATGGCAGAAGTATATATCATCCTTCTCTTCCCCAGGAGAGGCATGCCAGACCTGCCTCAGTGGAAGCCTGAGTGTCCTCTGGGCATTTTGGGCTCAACCCACCTGCCTTGCCCCTGAGCATCCAGGAAAACAGCACCCTCAGGCTTCTGGTCATTTCCTATCTCCCACCCCAAGAACTTTTTGCTCTTCTTTTCTTCCATGGAGTTGCCAAAATAATCTTCTTAAGTCACAGGAGATTGCCCTGCCCACTCCCTGCCTTAGCTCAGGTTTCTTATTTCTGCAATGCTCTCCTCCCCTCACTTCTACTTCTTCAGATCCCTAACTGCCTCCAGGGCTCAGGTAGCTGCCTCTCAAGCAGGCCTTTTCTGACCCAGTTCCTAGGACTTCAGCTCACATGCTTCTTTGGGCCTGTGGTCCCCCAGAAGACAGTGGCTTCATGAAGGCCAGGACTACATTTTCTGCCTCTCTTCCACGGTAGACCTGATATCACAAATTCTTAATAAAGCACATGCTATGCCTTCTTAAAAAAAAAATCCAAATTAGTATGCAGCCTTAAAGTGCATGACAAAGTTCATTGACAAATCTCAACATTTACCATGCAACATCGTTCTAGTTCATCTATTGCCTTTCAACAACATTTAAATTAATAAAAGGCTGTTCACATTTAGTTCAAAATCAGAAATGATTGTCTCAATTGAGGTGTCCACACCTTTGTAAGGTATTAGGATATAGCATCTTTAAGTGAAATGGGGTAATTGGTAGATCAACTTCATGAACCATTGATGAGTTTAAGCAAAATGAATATGGTAGGGGAACCATAGGTTTCTAGGGGTGCTCATGAACCCAAAATACCAACACATTGGGTCCTGCCTAAAGAATTCGACTCAAGCCTTCTCAGCCAAGGGAAAAGAGAAAATTTATTAGGGATTCACCATAATGGGTTGTCTTAAGAAATCCCACCCTTTGTAATGCCTGTTTTCACAACTGGGCCAGACTCAATCTAAGCTGAGCTGGACTGAATCTGAGCACCTTCGTGGAGGCAAGATGGAGATTATATATACAAAGATTGTGGGAGGGATTGAGGGGCGGTCTGGGGTGACTAGAGGAGGGGTTTAAGGAGAGTCCTGAGGAGGACAAGATGAGGTCAGAGTCCAGGAACCAAGAGAATGGAATTAAGGGTTGGAAGTAGCTGAAGGAATGGATATTGATAGTATCAAAAGTGGGAAGTAGCTGGACAATAAAGGGCAAGGGTAGGTAGAGATTTGGGCCTAATGATAATGTAAGGCTTATGGCCTTAGGGAAAGGCCAGATCTAATTGGAAGATTCAAGGACAGTTCAAGGGGGCTCCCAGAGACTGTATTCCAGATTCAAGGGGGTTCCCAGAGACTGTGCCCTCATCACCATCACCATTCACTAGTAATGCAAGAACTAAGAGTACATTGTATTTGGAAATGTCTGGGTGCTTGAAATTATTTTTCAAAAAAATATATTAAACCAAAGTTCTGTCTTTGTGTTTACCAAAGTATTTAAAATATATAGCCGTGTTTACATACATGGTGAGAGAGTGTTTTAAATTTAAACTTCTTTTGTTAGTATTTTAGCTAAATTTGGGATAAATAAGCTATTGTGGTGTAGACTAGAATCTATCTACCATTTACATTTTTTTGAGGGAAATATGTTTGAGTTTTAAATATTCAGCTCACAGGCTTTTGTAACAAAATCAATTTTTGTTTTGAAGGCTGCCTATGTGTGTGTACTTATGTCTGGTGTCAGATATAGAGGACTCTGGAATGACTGATTAAAATTTTACTTTTTAATCAAGAAACTTTGATGCTTGGAATATTGACTTATGTTTCTTCTTATTTCTCTTGTCAGAAGCTTTTATGTAAAATTTGTTTACTTAAAATTATTCATCCACTGTTCTTTACAAATGCAAATACATTTATAAAATCATTACTTAGAACATTTATTTGATGGTGTGTTTAAAACTTGTACTTATTGTTATGAGTAATTTTCTTCTCTTTTTTCCTTTATAAGATAATCAGTCTTATATTAGTCCCTTCACAAACATGCTTTTCACATTCATTTATTTGAATGAATATCATCTCCAACATTTCTATATTTTTCAAACAGTATAAATAGAAATGTTCTTTCAAAACACTTGAATTTGGTAAAATATTTAAGTTTTATTTCCCTGTAGCCACATTGCTACACCTACTCTATTCTTGTTAAATGTATTCCTTTCTGTATATGAATTAAGCTTAATTACATTATTGGTTTAATTTTTAATAAGCAAATTTAATTGTTCAAATGATCACAAATGTATTTGGATAGCTTATTGTTTGAGAATAGGCTCTTAAAATAATCCTATGAGATGAATAAAATTTCTTCATTTCATCAAAATTTACTTTTTGTATTAACAATACCCATATCCAATTTCTTGAACTGGAGGTAATAGGGCTAGAACAGTTTATTCAGTTCCAAAAATAAATAGCATAGTGCTGTCAGTATACGTTTAAAGCCTGTACTTTATTTTCTGATTTTATGTCCAAAAGATCAAGGATAATGGAAATAAAAGGAGAAAAAGTAGAACAACCCTGGGAAATAAAATTATTAAGACCAATAGGCTTCCACACCATGCAAGCACACAAAGACCTACGTATTTAGAGACGCCAAATGTTCCTTGAACTTCTACACAGGGGGTGGGTAGGAAAGAGAGGGAAGATGTGATCAGTTAGGGGAGATACCTGAGGATAGGGTCAAGCCATCACGTATGCAATTGTACAACTTATGTATGTCCCAGACGATTTAGCACTGCAGGTAGAGTATGGACACCATGCAGAAAGCATTTAAGGCAAGAGGGTTGATAAGAAATGTGTAGAGAAAACATTCCACATTCCTCTTAACACCTTTCCCTTTTTGGAAGTCTGACAGATCCTCACTTTCACTTTCTTATGTTAAATCAGATAGCATTTTCATCAAAGAATTTGGAAATTAGAAAGGATTTTGGAGGCCACTAATACAGCCCGTACCCCAAAACGATACCCACTATAACTTAGTTGACAAGTCATTTGTGTGGGAACCTACCAGCTCTGGGTGCAGCCTATTCTTGTTTTGGATAGGTCACAGTTTTAGGGAGTTGTTTACTTGATATTAAGCCTAAATTCTCTAAAGCCCACTCATTGCGACTATTTTTTTAAATTTTTTTTTTCCTTTCTTGGGCCAAACAGAAGAAACCCAATCTTTCTTCTACATGAGTTCCTCAAATACTTTTAGGCAGTGATCCTTTCCACCCCCAAATTTTCAGAAAATGTCCAATGCTTTCAACTGATTGAAGGAATTCACAGATCTGGTTGTCTTCCTTTAGATACTCTTCAGCTTATCAAACTCCTTTTCAAAACTAAACATAACATATTAGATGAGGTCTGATGGGGGCAGAGTGTGGTGACACCATCATCTGCCTATTCCAGGAACCTATGTGCTTAAGAGGCAAGTAATATTACACTAGGTATTTTATTTGACAGGTCACACTGGCACCACTTTGTTGTGAGCCAGCTTGCAGTTCAGAAGTATATTCTTTCAATGACAGCATAATACCAAATACTCTTTATTATTTTCAGGATCAACTTCAGTATTCTGAATGAAGGAACACTGATCCAGGCACTTGGCCTGATAAAGAATATCATCTTGCAAGGTGATGATAAGGTGAATGAGGATGAGAAGAGGAAGCAGTCTCAAGTATATTCTTGCTAACATGAACCTCATGTCCTCTGTCAGTCTGAAAAATGAGCAGATGTTTAGGAAGGAGGACATGTTGCATAGATATCTCGATCTCGAGAACAACCAAAATTGTTCTTACTGTTCTATTGACTAATGTAATTTTAGGTGCTATTAGGACACACAACGTATGTCTTTCCTCTGTCTTCTACTGAATACATCCCCCCTTACCGTTTCCAGCTTCCTTTTATGTGTTGTCTTCTTCCATTGGGGTGTAACCTCTTTGAGGGCAGAGAGTGTCTTTTTACTTATATTTGTATTTCAAGCACTTAGCACAACAACTGGGACATAGTAAATACTTAATAAATGCTTGCTGACTGACTCATATTGAATTCGTAGTACAGTAAAATTGATCTTTCTATCAGATAAACTCCTGTGTAAAAATACATCCTCATCTTACACTTGTAGGGTGAGTCTTTACATTGATCCCTATTGAATTTCATCTTATTAAATTCTTCTCAGTGCCCTAGGCTGCCAAGTCTCTGTACAATCTGACTCCTCTCTATAATTCTAGCATTACCTCAAATCACTCTTTTGTGCGGATGTGTGAACTCTATGATCCCTTTAATTGATAGTTCATGGCTGTTTTATGTGCATTTGTTCGAGCTTTTCTCCATCCTAATTCCTGTCTCTCAGAATCTTTCCTTAAAATCTTCTTTCACATCTTCACTCAGGTGGCAGCTCCTCTAAGTAACTATTCCTGATCACTCCCAGCTGTGAGTTCTTCTTCCTTCTTCAAATTTCCTTAGACTATAATTATTTGTACTTGTGTAAATTTACACCCCTATAGACTGTAAGCTACTTGAAGGCAAGTAATAGCTCATTTGTGTCTTGGTCCTTCCCAGTCCAATTACATTTCCTTGAACATAATTAGTGCCTACTAAATGTTTGTTGTACTGAATTTGATTGACTTGAACACTGAGTCAGGAAAGAAATGGATTTGATTTCTGCCTCTGATACCTTCTGGGTATATATTCACTAATTCTCTCTAAGCCTCATTTTTCTCATCTCAAATGTGTATAAAATCTTAATATAAAACAATGCTTTAAGAATATTACTTTGGCAAGTATATACAGATTGGATAGGCAAGAGGAAAGATGAGGCAGGGAGACCAGTTACTATGTGAGTCCTTGTAAGAGATCATAAGGGTCTGAAGTAGAATGGTGGTCTGTGAGAAAAAGAGATGCATATAAGGGGTGTGGCTATAATTAACAAAATTTGTATCTGGTGATGTGAAGAGTAAGAGAAAGAGATGAGGACAACTCTAAAGTTATGACACCATCCTCTCATTCCCTCAGGTTTTATCACAGACAGAAATAGGGGAGTTAGGAAGAGGGATGGATTTTGATGGAGAGATAATGAGTTCCATTTGAAATAAGTTGAATTTGAGATCCCTATGGTACTTCGATTTAGAAATGCCTAATAGGCAGTGAATTGCTATGTCACACTGTTGACTCTCTCATCTTGCATGTCATTAAATATAGCAAATCTATTTTTTCTTGTTAATGAAATGTACTACTGACATCCTCTGCCTCCCACATACTGCTCCAGTGAATTATATTAGTCAATCGATAAGCCTTTATTAAACATCTACTTTGTGATAGGCAGTGTGCTAAGCCATAGGGATACAAAGAAAGGCAAAAGATAGTCCCTATCCTAGAAGAGCTCACAATCTAATGGCACACAAACAAATATGTGCTGTGAGCCAGTTCGAGTCCCCCATCACTTGAAAAAAGCCAAAAGTCTGGATTGGCCAATCAGGAGAAAGACATTTTTTACCCACTCCAAGTTACCATAATGCTTTGCATACTCTCTGAGTGAACCCAACATGCCCCTTTCTCTGTCAGCAACCACAAGGCTGGATGAAACTGATCAGGAGCATTCTTCTGTTATGACTGATAAGGACCAGGCGCCTTGAACTGAACACTATCTTGAATAATGGAACTTTTCTTATCTTGATATTTTATGGACACTATCTTGTTATGACAGCCATGTTTATGGGTGACAGATATGGAAGCTGTAATTTTGGCTGACACAGACATCCTAAGTCATGGGAAATAAGGGAACACCTCCTTACTCTATGGATAAAATTCTTCTCTAACTGGCCTTTCTTTGAGTTTGTAATTATTCTGACTCCCATACATATGTTTTCTCTAGCTTAATGTAGCACATATATGACCTAATTCTATTTTGTCTCTTTGACCAAACCTTTGGAGGTGCACAGTACGAATATGATATATATATAGGATGGATAAGAAATAATTAACAGAGGGAAGGAACTAGAATGAAAGGAACTGGGAAAGGCTTCCTGTAGAAGGTGGGAATTTTTTATATATACTTGGAGGAAGCCAAAGAAGCCAGGAGGTAGAAATGAGTAAGGGGAATGTGCCAGGCAATGGGGACAGCCAGAGAAAATGCCAGAACATAAGATAAATATTTTTGTTCATGGAACAGCAAGGAAGCCAATGTCACTGACTGAAGAGTATGTGGGATTGGGGGAAGTATAATATAAGATTGGAAAGATGGAGGGGGCTAGGTTATGAAAGATTTTGAATGCCAGACAGAGAATTTTTCATCTGATCCTTCAGATGATAGGGAGCTACTAATGTTTATTGAGTAGGAGGGAATACATGGCTACATCTAAATTTTGGAAAATCACCTTTGCAGATGAATGGAGAATGGATTCATGTGGAGAGAGACCTGTGGCACATAGACCATTGTGATAATCCAAGATTTACATGATAAGGACCTGCATTAGGGTGGTGGCCACATCACAAGAGAGACAGGGGAGTCTTTGAGTGATGTTGTAAAGGTAAAATAGTCAGATCCTGGCAATATGGTGAAAATGGGAAAAGATAGATAGTGGAGATTTGGGGGTGACACCTAGGTTGTGAACCTCAGGGACTGGGGAATAATGGTTGTCCCCTTGACAATAATAAGGACATTTGGAAGATAGGAGAGTTTTGGTGAAAGATGCCGAGTTTAGTTTTGGACATGTTGAGTTTAATCTGTCAACTGTATATTCAATTTCGGATATATTAAAGGCATTCAGAGATGTAAGTCTGGATACCAATAGAGAGGCAAGGGCTAGATAGATAGATTTGAGAATCATCAATATAGCAATGATAATTTAATCTTTTAGAGCCAATGAGATCATCAGGTGAAGTAGTATAGAAGGAGGGGTGGAGAGGATCTAGGACAGAGCCCTTTGAGATATCCTCTGTTAATGAGTCTGACCTGGGTAAGATTCCAGCAAAAGAGATGAAGTTGTGGTCATGCAAGTTATGAGGACACCCAAGACATCAAATGTTGCCCCAAATACCTAATGAGAAATATCACAGAGTCACATCTTGATTGAAGAAGATTAACACTAATTTGAAACATAGAGCTACCTCAGTGAACAAGTAATACATAACAAAGTAAATTGAGTTAATATGTCTTTGGTTGGTTTAAAATAATGCCACAAGTTCTTCAAAACTCTCCCCTTTACAAAAACACACACAAGGCATATGCATACACCCCCTCACCCTGCCAATAACAGGGATTCCACAGATTTAATGGAGTGGTGTGTTCAGAAGAATTGTTGTTGTCCTTAGTTCTTGAAGAGGACCATGACATCAAGATGGTGATGCACGCAAATGAATTGGATTTAAGTGAGGGAAAGCTGTGCAAAATCACCAGCCTTACTTTCTCCTCTGGAAGCCATCTGGGTTCAGTGACAAGTCAGCTCTACATGCAGTGGGAGTCCTTGGCCTTTTTAAGTTAAGGTCTTTCACAGTAACAGGTGTCAGTTTGACTGAGGCAAAGGCCATTCAGTGATTAAGGCTAGGTAAGCAATAAGGTAGAGAATGGCTCTTTACCTAGTTAAAAAACAATCAACCTGGGAGGGGAAGACCTTCACACTTTTTTTGCCCAAACAGAAACTATTGCTATATACATTCACTCTTAGTCAATCAGGGCCCAACTGATGACCAAATGGGGCTTGGCCTGGGACCTATTGCTGGCCAATCAATAAGAGCGAGAGTGATTTGGGTTTAAGGCGTGGCCCTTAAGAAGAAAAGGTTTCAGTAATCAAAATCTATGTTCTTTTAGGGAGAGCACCCAAGGGTATGGGTATGATGCAATCTTCAGGTAACATAAGTAGGCTGAAGACTGTGGGAGTAATCTCCAGAAGCTTTGTTGAATCTACTTTTGGGGGAAGTTATAAAGGAATGTCAATTTGAGTTAAATGGTTGGTGGGTGAGGTTACAAAGGTGGATGGTACCAGGGAAGAGATACTAATTAAAATAATAGAATTGAGACTCAAAAGATGGAGGCTATCTGAGTAAAGGGAGAATGTAATTACAAGACAAAAGCCTAATCTTTAGGCAAATTTCTTTGGAATGTAGGTGAAAGGGGGAGTTGAAAGGGTAAGGAGTTTCGACTCATTGCATTGGAGAGTATTAGCCTATTAGTCTTAAAATAGGATTGAAATCAATTTTCAATTTTACACCTGAAATAAAATTGAGAAAATGGATTTCTCTTTCTTCTTTGCAGAGGTTGAGGGGGTGAAATGTTGAAACGTTGCATATTTCATCAGATTAAGTGATATGTAGGTTAATTTTGCTGAACTGTTTAATTTTCTCTTTTTTATTTGCTATAAGTGTTATCTCAGATAACATTATAAGAGACAGATTATAAGGTGCAGATTATAAAGGATATCTTGAAATAAAAGAGATAGAAAAAATCATCAGTTCTTAAAATTGAGGAATATGAAGAAATTAGGACATTTTTGATGACAACGCAATCTTTTTATTATCTCAACTTCCTTTACTGTAAGCTTATCTTATAAAAAAATTTGCCAAGAATCAGTCAAAATCACTGAGCTGTATTATGTGTATTCCATGACTTTTCTCAAAAAAAAAAAATCAGGGCAGCCTTTATAACAATCTTGCATGACGTCTTACATTTTCCATGATCTTTCAAATATCTTACGTTGTCTCATTACACTTGTCTACCAGTTCTTATGGTACCTAAATATATTAATCATCTGGTGACTTTGATGAGGGTACAGTCTCTGGGAACTCCCTTGAATCTGGAGTATAGTCTATGGGAACCCCCTTGAGCCCCATCCTGAATATTCCCGCTTGATCTAGCTTTTCATGCCCAAATAGACTAGCCTCGCCTGCCATTGTTTGCTTACCTCTGGATTGCCTTCTGGCTGTTTCCCACCCTTGATCATGATAAAAATATCCATACCCAAGCTCTCTTATTGTCTGTCATCTCCAGGTGACCTTCAGTTATTTCCCACCCTGGGGTCTGACCTCACCCCAGTCACCCCAGTCCACTCGAAACCCCTCCTCTAGTCGTCCCAGACTACTCAGAGTATATAAGTCTCATCTTGCCTCCATGAAGGTGCTCAGACTCAGTCTAGCTCAGACTGAATCTGGCCTGCTTGTGAAAACAAACGTCACAAAGGGTGGGATTTCTTAAGACAATCCAATATGGCAAACCGTTAATAAACTTTGTCTTTTTCCTTGGCTGAGAAAGCTTGGGTCGAATTCTTTCGGCAGGATCCAGCATGTCGGTATTTTGGGGTCTGAAGCACTCCTGAACCCCAAACCTCTTCAACTTGACCTCATTAAAAACAGCAGTGTGATCTTTTATGATACTGACACTTTTCTTAAATATTTAGTCTCTGTTAGTCATACTATTTCTGTCCCAGTCTAGTGACCATTTTCCTTAGCAGAGGAAACAGGCAAAATAGGAAACAAATATTTCCAACTTTGTTTTGTCAGCAGTTATTAATACCTAATAATATAAAGTTATTCTGACTCAACCCATTATTCCAAGTGCTGTCTGTAAATCAGTGTTGGGGGAGGCTTTGTTGAGAGATCCTTGGGGATCTCTTGGGTGATCCCTTGGGAGAGGGATCATCCAGTCTGTATCTTTTATATTACTGCTATTCATCATGTAACAGTTCACTCCCTACCCTTAGCAGGTCATCTCCTACATGTTAAACATCTTATACAGACAACTGGTCAGGGATGGGGCTGGAGGGCAGTCGATGGGTCTGAAATGCAATGACCCATCCCCTTTTGCTGATATGGACCTATCCAAATTGTCTTCTCATTACAAAAGTTATCAATAAAAGCTGGCTGCATCTTGAATTCCTTGCTGATGTCTAGTGATCAGCCCTTCAATTTGTTGCTACCTTGCATATTTTAATAAACTTCTTTTAATTCTCCTTTTCCTGAGTTTTGCCTCATTAATTGGAATGAGAGCTCAAAGAAAGAATATTTTTTCTTTTAACACTATTGATTCCATCTCTGTCCCTTCTTTTTTTCAATTTAAATTTCTTTTAAAAATTTATTTTCTTTGTCCTTTCTTGACTCTTTCTCTTTTGTTTGCATGCTAAAACTTAGAGAAAAGAATAACTTTTTGTCGTCCTTGTTTTTTCACTAGACTTAGCTAAGACTGAACTTTAGTTGGTACTTTTAACATTATTCTCATGTTGTAAATTGTAGAACAATTTATACCATTTTATATCATTTTTAATTTCAACCAGACCCAGAGCCTGAATTAATGAGTAACTGGAAGAAGATCCAGGACCTGGGCTTCTTTGTTCTCTAGAGTTTGCTCAGGTAATACC
>CM053622.1:268700620-268711415 GCA_028646595.1 Phalanger gymnotis | reverse complement strand
CAGCTACAGCCAAAGCTGAAGAGAAAGCCGAGACTGAAGTAGGAGCTGTGGAAGCAGAGCCGACCTGAAAGTAGAGCTGACCCGTGTGTAGACCCAGGAGTGTGAGCAAGGACTTGAGGCCAGTAAATATAATTTGGCTAAATCCTATCTTGTTTTTCTGTGGCCTCCTGGTTACTCTTGTGAGGCAGACTTATTGGGCCTGAAAGCTTGTGATCAAAGTGTCGAAATGGGGAGGCTGGTTCTTGAATCTGTTTCTGTGGAGCCTAAATAAATGTTTTATTGCATTCTACTTAGAGAATCTCTCATACCTTGCGATTTAGAACCATTCGAACATATACATGATTATATTTGAGATTATAAATTCGGCCTTTTTACTTCACAGGGTTTCAACCCAGGTATTCCTAGCTCCAAGCTTGCTCTCTAACCATAACATCTTTCATAATCTACTAGCTTCTATATTATTAATTCAAACTTAATTTATGCTCTTTATTTCATATCCTGAGAAAGGTGATAGTTACCAGTCATTGACATAACTAGAAAAACTTAATTTTATTTTGTGTTAACGATGAATAAAAATTCCTTGAAAGAAAACACATTTTCAGAATACTTTTCCTTTAATCTCCAGCTCAGATTAATGTTGCACACCAGAGTAATGATACAGGAATTAAGACCAGAAAAAGCTGAAGTGATACTTCCGTAACATTTCTCCACTCCTACCCCCAGTGGCTTCCAACTTAACATCCTTCTGGACTTCTAACACTTTTTGAGCTTTAGATGGGTTTACTACAATATGATCTACTCTAACCTCAACTGGCCCCTCACTGTAACGAGGTAGTTATTTTATTCTTCTCTCATAAATCCTGTTCATTGTTTCCTGTCGCTGCTATTCCAAAACGTTTTATGCCTTCAAAAGATCCTCTTTCTTTCCACCAGCCATCATGTCACCCATTCTCCACAGTTAGTTTTATATTTTCTTCCTTCTCCTTTTCCCAGATGAAACTTTTGGTAGAATTTTAAGGGTTTGCAGAGCCCTGCACCTATTTTTTTCTCTTTTGATGTTTACTGAATCTCCTCTCTCCAAGATAAACAATGACACTACCATTAATAAATCATTTTTACTTTTCTCAGCCCCAATCTTTTAGTACTTTTCTGAACCTTTTTACAAAGCTAATCTCCTCCTAGATATGATGCAATGATAATACTATTAACAGCTATAATAATGATGGCAAGAATTTATATAGTGCTTTAAGGATTGCAAAGCACTACAAATATGCTGTCTCCTTTGATTTTTCTCTGTTGCTTCTCCTCCTAGTGCCTGTAGCACTCCTCAAAGTCTCCCCCAATGCTTCTTCTTCCTTCCTCCTCTTCCAAGTAGATGTCCCTCAAGTAAGGGTTTTATGGAGTGATTGTGACCCATAGAGAAAAATTGTTATATAATTAGTGTGAACATTTGTAACTTGGAAAATGACAAAAGCTACAAATCAGAGATTGATTTACTTTGGTGACTGGACCAGGAATTATCAAATAGTGGCCTACAGGCCATAGGATACCTAAACAGGCATCCACAATCTGTGGGCTACAGTTTGCTGAACCTTCATCTAGATTTAAGTGATGGGGATAAGTATTAATAATGCAAATGAATCTTAAAAGTATATGCTATACATCACTTTTCTTTACAGAGAACTGTTGGTGGTTAAGCATTTACCAACATTCTGCTGCCACTCAATACTCTGTTGTTGATCTCCTATTCTTCATTGACATTCTCTCCCTTAGACATCTCATCTGATCTCAGGGGTTTGAATATCGTCTCTATTCACATGACTCTCAATTTTACATATTCAGTTCCAAACACAGAAGTGAACAACTGACTTGCGTTTCTTCTTCTTTCTTTTTTTTTTTTATTGGGCATTCTAGCTAGGTGTCCTATCTGTATCTCAAATTGAACAGGATAAAAAAAAAATGAATTCATCTTCTTCCTTTTTAAATATGGCAGTTTTCCCAAATTCTATATTTCTGTTCAGGATGTCTTTATATCCTCCTAACTACCTCATATTTAAATGGAATTCATTTTTGATTCTTCTCTCATCTATATTCCCCCACATGCACAGTCAATCAGCACCTAAACTGTTTTGATTCGAGTTGACAATATCATTCACTCTTGCCTCTTAATCTCTAGTCATGCAGTAGTCACCCTATTTTTAGCCACAAATAACCTGGAATATTACACTAACATCCTAACTAGTTCTCTGTTTCCAATCACATCTTTTTCCTAGTGTAGCTTTCTTATAGCTGTAAAAATAAACTTCTTAATGCTCTGATGTATTCCTTTTAATATCCTTTCCAAAAACCTGCATGACTCCATTTTACTTATGACAAAATATAGATTCCTTAGTCTGACATTATGACTCTTCATATCTTGTTTCACTATGGGTTTCTAAACTTGTTTTTTTTTATATTTCTATACTCAAAGAACAATGCCTTATGTAGAACTTAAACTGATAACTCTTCCTTGTTTTCCTCCTGCTATTTCCAGCCTTCATTATTTTGCATAGGTTTTTCCCTTTCCTGAAGGCATTGCTTCCTGATCTTAACCCATTGGAATCCTTCACTTCCTCAAGGCTCAGCTCATGTGCTACATCTTCCTTATTTGATTTTCCTAGCTAAAAGTGTTCCCTTCTTCCTCAGTTTATCCCTAATATACTCCGATTTCTCTCTGTCTCTGTTTCTCTCTGTCTCTGTCTTTCTGTCTCTCTCCCTCCTTCTCCCTCTCTCTCCTTCCCTCCACCCTCTCTTTCATCCATATTGAATTTACTTTTCTATATAATTAGTAAGTTTAGTAATTCATATGCCATGTCCTTCTCCCAAGCTATTAGACTGATATGTCTTTGAGGACAGAAACTATTTTTTCCATAGAAGAGATTTAATAAAGGCTTATATTTTGCTTAATTTAATGAAAATATTTTTGGATATTCCTATACCTATCTATAAATAGGCTAATTACTAAAACATTTGCCTAGACAACAATCTTTTCAGATAGTATCAACCATTGCCTTAATCACTATTTTGTTCCATATCTGATATGTAATGATTTATTATATTGGATTTTGTTTCATTAAAAATTTCTAGTATATGAGAGTTTGGCTATATCAAAATAGATGAAAGCCCCAATGAGCCAGTTAGGAAATAAAACACTAATACATAAATAAAAACAAATAAGATGGAATCTTAGAACTATTCTCCTTTATAATGATTATTTATGGGAAATTAATTTGACTGAACAACTATTAAAATAGATTTTCTTGTGAAATTCATAAATCTTGATTTCTTCCAAGATATTTTAAGAGGGCTCTGGAAAAGTGAGTTTAACAATAGAAAATAATGCCACTCTGTTCTTTTCCCTTCTGGATCCTCAACATTGATTTATATTTTCTGTCTTCCTATATATCTAGCTATTTATCTGTGTATCTCCCTGTCTATCTCTATTGTCTAAATCTATTACCTATCTTCTATTTATATGTTTGTCTGTAATATGAGACAATACGTGCTCAGTTTTCATGTCATAAAGAACAGGAACCACTGGTTGCCATCTGTAGCTATACTTTTAGTGAACGTGATCAGTTTGTGCACACGGCCAAGTTGTGATGGCAGCTTAGCAGATCCTATTGGTTAATGGATATTTGAGTCCCGTGGAAATTCAGAGATTTTCCTTGTTCTTTTCTTCCTCTTTTCTTCGTCCAATCCAAAGGACCCCAGTTGTCAATCAGGTCTTCTCAAATCTGGAAAGCAGATAAGGGGGCATATTTGCTTAGCACTCAAATCAATATATCCGATTTCTTTAAAACAACAAACTTTTCCTCAAGCAGCTTATACTAAAGGTCATTATTTACATACTTCCCTAACTATGTAATTCAATAGGGAATAGTTTATGACTCATTTTCATTTCATATAATGTTTGTTGTGCATTGAAAGAATGTTCCTGACCTCTAGTTTTGCTTAGATGGCAATTTCAGTTAAGTGAGAACTTGAGTATAAAGAACAAACCTAATATTTATATCCTATGGCTCATAAAGTATGAGTTGCTTCAATAAGCAAAATCAGTATCATCTCTTTGGAAGTGACATGCATTCTAAAATTCAAAGTATACCCTTAGGATGGGGCAAGCCTGAGAGAGTATATAAAATGATCAATTCAGATGGGAAGATACTTAGTTTCTGAAAGGTATCCAGCTGGCTCATTTCTGAAACTTGTGATTTTGCTATGTCATTACCAATATTTTTTTTTTCTTCATGAGAAAAATTAATGGTTAAATATAGATTAAGGAAAAACCTTGCTAACCAACACTTTTGAGATGGAGTGGGATTGGGAATCTGTTTCGTTAAAGGTATAAAAATAGAAGTGAGCCTACTTCAGTTAACCCCTTACTTAATTGAACAGATCTTAAAACCTGCTGACATGAAATAACTGGTGTCTTATTTATTCAGTGGAATGTGTTCCATGATGGGTGGCGTTTGAGAAGTGGTGTCAGAGGAAATGAGAAAATAGAACAGTAACTCAATTGACAAGTGTTAAGGACAGCCAAAGTCATGAGTTTAGTCCCTGGATAGACAAAGTATCTTTCACCAAAGAAAAACAACTTTTCCTCCACAGAGGATAACCTTAATGTCCTCACCTCAGAAGTTTTGGGACAAACTATCCCTCTTTACCTATCCCCACTCCAACACCAAGAACTTCTGGTTCATCTTTCCACATGTAAAATAGTTAGCAATAGACTTCAGTGAGCAATGTTTACATTAATTAATTTTTAGTTCTGCTCTACAAATATTTGGGGCGATCATTTACAGATTGTAAGATACATATACATACACACACACACACACACACACACACACACACACACATACACACACACACACACACACATGTTCAGTTTCCACACGGTTGGAGCCATAGGGCCCCAACCTTGTGACAACTCAAAAGTTGCTGAGAAAAGATAGAAAAAAAAGCTTGACCAGTCAGCAATCTATGGAAGGATCTTAGAAACCTCAAACTTAGGGGCAGGAGCCCCAGGCAAACTGAAGCAAACTGGCCAGAGTTAACTACTGGTCAGCAACAGTGTAGCAACTGCTGCTTTGTAACTAAAATGGGCATATAGGGAATGTTGTAACCTGGAAGGATCAGGACTGATCCTGATCCAAAAAGGGGGCCTGGATTTGCAATTATTAATCTTATAAATGTCACTCCTGCTTCTGTACTGGACACACTCTTCTTTTCTGACGAGTTGTGCCCATTTTTTGAGAACCGAAAGGGGAAATCCTTCAGCCTCTTGAATTAATGAGACGCCATACTTGAGACGCCAACTTCAGAATTAAATCTGGTGTCTTCTTTATAATAAGGTGGATTAGTTTTTCAACATATTACCACTTCCTGTGGCAGAACTTACAATATCTTTTTTTATATATTTGTAATTTTTAAAATTTTAAACTAAAATACAAAATAAGAAAAGAAAAAAAAGCATTGCTATGTGCAGAGCAGTATGTGAGAGGTGATTCAAAATATACAGCAATAAATTTTCATTTCAAGAAAGCCTATGTAATAAACCCTACATGTTATGTTGAGAGCTGTCCATCTTGGCTTTTCTTCCTTGTTAGTTTTCTTTTGTTCCCTGCTGTTGTGTCGATAAGACAAAATGTGCACTTGAGGAGTTTGGCTTTTGTTTATTTTGTTTACTTTGAGTGAAAGTCACTTCAGGAGTTTTGGCTTTTGTTTACCTTGAAAGTACTTTCACCTGTTAAGTGCTAAGCCCCAGGCCCAAAGCCCTATCAGGTGTGAAACCTGTATGGGTGTAGATTGATGACTTAAGAGGGGCCAACTTGGGAACCAATTGGCCTCTGGTTGTTGAGGCGGGGCTTGAGAACACCAGAGGCTTGGCTGCGAGGAGAGGCGAGAAACTACAGCTGAAGCCAAAACAGAGCTGACCCGTGTGTGTGGACCCAGGAGTTCGAGCGAGGACTTGAGGCCAGTGAATATGATTTATGCCATCTTATTTTTCTGTGGCCTCCTGGTTACTCTTGTGAGGCAGGCCTACTGGGCCTGGAGGCTTGTGATCACAATATTGGAATGGGGAGGTTGGTTCGTGAATCTGTCACTCTGGGTCCTAAATAAATGTTTTGATGCCATCTACTTAGAGAATTCTATATACCCAACGATTTCAAACCATTCAGATATATATATATATATATGATCCTTTTTGAGATCATAAATTCGTCCTTCCTACTACAGCTGTGCACTTTTCACTTTATTATTTTTCTCCCTTCCCCACCCCCACAAAATAAGGCTACAATTAAGCATGGATACACACACATATGTACACATATACACATACATACACAGATACATATACACATACATACATAGACATATACACACAAACATACATATATTATATAAACGCATACCCCCATAAATACATACACTTACACATACATATACTTAGATGTCAATAATCATAGTCACATAATAGACAAATGCATTCATATGTATCTAGGTAAGACTGTGCTATACTTAATTATCTTTTGTTTCTCTGAGGGTGGATAGCTTCTTCCTTCATAAGTCTGGGTCTTTCCATATTTTTCCAAGTGTACTAATTCATCATTTCCTACACAGCAGCAATATTCCTAACCTCATACTGTTTAGTTGTTTTAAATGGTCCAAAACAATATTGATAAATATATGTCTGACACATGGTATAGTTTCCCTATTTTCTCTTTTGAGTAAAACTATTTTAGTATTAACTTTGTCTGAGATCATTCTTACCACCCCTGCTCCTTTTTCCCCCAACGAATTCTACTCCTGATCTTTATGTTTGTATATATCTCTTATTTCCTATCCCTCCTGACTCCTCTACTTTATTTCAGCCTGCTACTTTGCCATCCTATTAACCTAACCCTGCCCCACAAGGATTCTGTATCCTCCCATTCCCATTAATCTAAACACCCTTCTATACTCCCGTTAACTTATTTCCTCATCCTCCCCTCTAAAGATGTCTCCCTTATCTTCCTTATCCTCTCCACTCTCTCTGTCCCCTTAGTGTTTTATTTCTATCTGAATTTAGAAGACTTTTATACATATGTATGTATGTCTGTATTGTTCCCTCTTTGACCCATTCTGGATTAAAGTAGGTTTCCAGAGCAACCAGCTCTCTTATGTGTGTTTGGGACTCAATAGGGAAAGAAGAATATTGATATTCATGAAACTAACCCAAACATTTTTTCAGTTATTGAAATGATAGTTTTCAATGTTTTCATGGTCATTAGCTTTTAAAGTTAGCAGTAGAACTCTTTTCTGATAATTCATATTAAACTAGATCTCAAGAAAAAATAAAGATGGTATTTCAAATCAAGTAAACAAACATTTAATAAGTTTCTTCTTTGTACCATGTACTGTGCTAAACTCTGGGAACGGAAATACAAGCAAAAATAAAGAAAATACCAGCTTTCAAGGAGTTTATATTCTAATGGAAGAAGATAACACACAAAAGAAAGATGAAAAAGGAAGGGTTTTCCAGGCACCAGCAGATGCATGATAATGAAAGTACAGAAAGTCAGGAATGTGGTCTGGAGAAGAAAGATGACAAGATTGGCCTAGGTTTCCTCCTTAAAATGGAGATTCTAGGAGGAACCAGCCAATCAAAGGAAGAGTCTGCAGGGATAAAGAGAACTTGCAGTATACGAAATCCAAGGATGAGGTGGACTTCCAGAATAAAGAAATTTCTATGGCATGCATGAAAGGGAAAGTCCAGAGAGTCAAGGGTGCAATCTGGAAGGGAACAAGTACAATTGTTAGATGAATGTAGCAGAAATCTATCAAATTCCAAGACCAAGGTGGAAGTCCAAAGTCAGTAATGAAGAATAAAATGAGTGGAAGAAGGAGGCCACTGTATGCAGTAACAGCAATATTGTTTTAAGAATGACTTTGAGTAAATAAGTTATTTTGACTATTATAAATACCAAAATGAATTGTAAAGGACAGATGAAGAAAGATGCTATCTGCATCCAAAGAAAGAACTGATAAATAGAAGTATATATAGAGTAATTTTACACATCCCCCTCCACAAACACACATACACACACACAAACACACACACACACACCCCTATTTGTGTCTAATGGTAGCCTAGGGCTGGGAGAGGGAGAGGGAAGGAAAAAAAGAAATGTACATGATAATTTCATTTTATATTTGAAAGGAATAGCAAGTTGTGCATAGGAGATTTGTATTTTCATGTGCAATCATCTTTTTTATTGTGCTATGTCATGGAAATGCTTGTTTTATTCTATATATTAAAAATAAATAAAAAATAAAGGAAGACTAGAAAGAAAAAAATAAGATATGGAAATGAAATAGAATCAAAGATCTATAAAACATAACGTCTATGTAACCACTTGATATTTATATGTAAGAGAATTTATTCAAAAAATCTTTGTTCACCATTTTCCCCTCTCTTTCTGATAGGGGCATATTAAGGCAATCAAAGCTCTAAGAAATGTTTCACTTGTCAATGGTGCTTGTTGTGTGGCAGAAGATAAAGGAAGGCTTGAAATCATTACTATGATTTCTGTGTTGATTCAATTTAAGAAACATTTATTAAGTGCTTTCTTTATTCTAGGCACCACATTATGTCCTGGGGATTAAAAAAGAAAAAAACTAGAAGTCCTTAACTTCAAAGTACTTCACCTAAGTCATCTGGTGATAGTGCATCTAAGTTTGGTGATTTGAACTCACCAAAGGCAGATCTTTTACTTATATTGCGCGTATCTCCAATAGCCATTGTGTGTTATTTCCAGCCCAAGATCATTCTATTTAGCAGAAAAAAAGAGAATATAAAAGTACTTCATTCACAGTTTATCATCATCCCTTCATTCCCATCCTACCCCAACATTCAGTGATCCTATACCTCCTTTGAACTTCTTTGCCCCAATTTCTTGCCCTTACCTTACTAGCCTCAGCTGATTTTGAATTTGACATTATTTTTGGGAGACTATGTTGCACTTTTTCATTCATCCTCCTTTTCTTACTCTACCACTTCACACTTTATTTTTACAATCTGTACATGTTTTTTGATATGTAGGTAGAGTTACTTGTGCATTATTAAATGGTTCCCCTTTTCCTCCTCATTAGAACTGTTTTTCTTTATCATTTCAGATTTTATTTTTGAGAGTTTCCCATTGCACAAGGGAAGACTTAACCTTTATCAATTGATAAACGTTTATTTATCACCTATTGTGTTCAAGACACTGCCCATGGAAGTCAACAAGCATTTATTAAGCTTCTAATATGTGCTGGATGCTATGCTAAAAGACAGAGATATAAAAAAGCAAAAATAACAGTTTTTGCCCTCATAGATATCAGAGAGTAATGGAGGAGAAAACATGTAAACAACCATGCACACAAATGATATTTAAAGGATAATGAAATTCTTCCTGTCTTCCTCTTTGCAGTACCTATGTAGGCCCAATGGCTAATAGAGATATCCATAATAAAAGTGATGTATTTGCTCTTGGTGTTTTCAAATCACCAAATTCAGATGAACTAGTATATTGAAATAGTGGATTGACTTGGAATAAGCAAGTACAACAGAACTAAAGAAGGTCAAATGCCTAGAGGCAATGGGATGCAATGGAAAGATAGCTATCTATCTAACTTTAGAGTCAAAGGACCCAAGTTCAGATGCTTCCTCAGACATTTACTAGCTATGTGATGTGGGACAAATCCCTTCGTATCCTTAGGTCAGTTTCCTCATCTATAAAAAGTTAAGGCTAGACAAGATGGCCCCTAAGATCCTTTCCAGCTCTAAAACCATGATTCTATGTTGCTATTTTCGAAATACAGGGTGTCCCTAAAGTCTGGGCACATAGAAAATCTCATTAACATCTCATTAACCATTTCCCTGAAGACTCTGTGTTGTTCAGCGACTGCTTTTTCTGGGGTATGCTAAAGGAGAAGGTGTACTCAATGAAAAACACAGACGCAATACACTTGATTGAATGCATAAAGAGTGAATGTGCTAAAATTGATGGCAATGTGGAGTTATTGCATCGAGTCCATGTGAATCTTCCAAAGCACATCAAACTTTGCATCACAAATGATGGAAATCATACAGAAGATGTTATCTGTTAATATTCCAATTAAATAAAGTGTTGTTGAAAATTTCATTCATTTCATTTCTTGAAAATATGCATTTTTGCCCATGTGTCCAGACTTTAGGAGCACCCTGTAGAAAAGAGAAAACTGAATCTGTTAAACAGAGGCCAATGAAATAATTTTCATTTCTGGAAGGATTCTAGTATATATATATATATATATACACATATATGTTTAGAGGTGGTTGGTGAAGAATTAAAAAATGAATCAGTAATAAGTAAGATCCATCATATTGTCAGCAAAAATAAGTCATGTTGAAGTAACCTGATTTTTTTATTTTGACAGTATTGAGAGTAGTTCACCAGGAAAATTTTTTAGATATGTTTAACTTAGATATTGACAATGTTCTCGTTTTGTTTGCTTTTAGCAAATTTGTGTTAGTCTTGTGTTTTGGTCTTCACAAAAATAAAACAAAGCCTGGTTCTTATGGGAAATAATATGAAAATAAATGAATGAATGAAAAATGTATGTGGACAGACTGGAACCCTGGGTATCTTCCTCTTTTGGTTCTTCTGGTTCTTCTTGTTTTTGTTCTTCCATTGGTTCTTAGCCAAATCCTTTTCAGTTTATTTCTACCCTCTGTTTTCTGGATTTCTAT
>CM053622.1:268690491-268700520 GCA_028646595.1 Phalanger gymnotis | reverse complement strand
TCTTTCTTTCTTTCTTTCTTTCTTTCTTTCTTTTTCTCTCTCTCTCTTTCTTTCTTTCTCTCTCTCTTTTTTTCTTTCTCTCTCTCTCTTTCTTTCTCTCTTCCTTACTTCCTTCCCTCTTTCCTTTTTTTTTTTGCTGACTCTACATATACCTGTAGTGGATACCCCTGATAATTAAATCTATTTATTTAATATTTGTGACCTGGGGTGATGAAATTTTACTAGCTAAGTTCTAGTAGTAAGCCATTACAAGTCTATACACACCCAAACACACATATGCATGCGTGTATACATATACATATATACACACATATGTATATATGTATGTGTATATGTACCCACATGCATATGCACACATATACATACACAAGTATGTATATACTCATACATACACACATCTATACATATGTATTTGTGTATTGAGGCATATGTACAGCTGCTTATGAGATGTGCTATATAAACATGTATTAATACATACATATATATACGTACAGATGTAACTCAGGGGTTGTTTCAGCATTTGAAATAATTATGAGGTCTCTGCTTTGTAACCTTTGTCTACTGATAGTAGTGTAAAGCAAAAAAAAAAGCTTAAATAAAGAGAAGAGGAAGAAAGTATACTTTTATATGAAGATATTATAGGGAAGCATTATAACTGATTCTCTGAGGAGGAGAAACTGTGCAATATTTGATAAGAACAACTGGCTTATAGTTCACAGTTCTGCCCCTTGTTAATTCTGCTGTCTTGAACAATTTGTTTAACCTTCTTGACCCTCAATTTGCACAATAGTAAAACTGAAATAATGCCAGAGGCTCTACTTATCTCACAGGGTTTTGATTAATAGAGGAGATATTTGTGAAAGTGCTTCAAAACTCTATTGTTCTAGAGCAGGAGTGGGGAACCTGTGCCCTTAAGGACACCCATTGTCCTCTAGGTCCTCAAGTGCAGCCCTTTGACTGAATCCAAACTTCACAGAACAAATCCCTGTAATAAAAGAATTTGTTCTGTAAAACTTGGACTTGGTCAAAAGCTCCACCCAAGGACCTAGAAGGCCACATATGGCCTAGAGGCCGCAGGTTCCCCACCTATGTGCTAGACAAATATACATTGTAATGTTACTAATATGCAGCATAGTAGTATAGTAGTAGTACTGTGCTCTAAAATGTGGTATATATAGAAATATAAAGCATGAGAGGCAGCGTGGTATACTAGAGAGCTGACCTTGAAAACTGGCTTTTCCTGACTAAAAGTTTTCTATATTAATGAAAGAACAGATTCTATTAAAAAATTCAGAAAGATAACCATCTTTCAAGAAACAAATGGAAAGAAGTCAAAATATTTTATGGAAGCTGAAAGCAGGACTATATGTCATTGTCACACTGAGCCCTTATTCACATGTGGTTATCCAAAGCCATGGGTGTGGTGTGTTCTCATGGATCCAACAACAGATGTGTACTCAGTGAGGGATTGCAATGCTGACTTAGACTCTTACTGACTTTGTCACTCTTGAGAAATCAGTTAACTGAGCCTCAGTTTCCTCAAATGTAAAAAAAGGGGTAACAATAGCTCCTAAATCAAAGCGTTCTTCCAGAGATAAAATGAAGAAATCTGGAGATAAAATGAGGAAATATGAATGTTCTATTATAATTATTATTATGGTAGCACCTATGTAGGAAAAAAAGATACATTCTCTTAAAAGAAATTGAGCAGAAATGAATTAATAAAATCTTCTATTAAATTTACTGTTTTGTTTAATTTTAGCTTATGAGATTTGCCTCCGGTGAACCCTAAAAGATTCATGTTTGTCACATATATCAGCTTAGCATATTTCATAAAAGCCACACAATCCAAAACACTAACTATATCTCCTAGAATTCTAACAGCATCCCTTAGCTTTCAGCCAATGAAGAGACAACAGTGGTGAAACTAGGCCCAAATCCTAGACCTGCCATACCAACAGCTTCTTCCTGTTGCCAGTACCTCCTTCCCATCTGTTCAGATCAATACAGCAGGAGGAGAACAAAGCCATAGAGCCTTCAAGGCAGCATTGAAACTCACCTCCCTTTTTCCTGCCCACTGTTCCCTCCCACAGACACATACACAGTTTGGCAGCTCCCACCTTGACTTCCCCTAGGTCTCTGGAGTAGGTAGAGGGAGGAGAGATGAAGGGAAGTAGCAGAGAGGTTGCCAGTATACATCAAGTTGTCATTCAGTTTCCCACCCACATCTCTCCCTTGACTCCAGCTTCTCTCTTTCTGAAAAGCATGAAACATTTGGTGACTATAAAGACTACACACTCATTGCTTCATGCAGGATTTCATAATTGTGATTTATTGAAAAAGTCTCCAAAGCAGAGTTGTGAAATCTGTCATATAGATAAGAGGCATTTTTTTTCCTAAGGTATGTGTCACAGTATCTCTCAGCTAGTTATTGTCCTTTTGAAATGAATGAAAATCTCACAATTTTTATGGAATAATTAAGAATCATAAAATGTTAGGGGACAGGAAGTCGGGTTTCATTTAGTTTAATGCATACCTGGACAGGTACAGGTCATCTGGCCTCCATTTTAAGATACCTGGTGAGGATGCCACTCCCTTTTGAGGTAGCAGATTTGAGACAGCTCAACTTATTAGAGAATATTCCCACTCCTCCTCCCCACAAAAAAATAACCCTTTGGAACTTCCTAGCAATGCACTTAATTTAGTCATTTTGGGGCTAATAAAAGCAAATGAAATTCCTATTCCCTTTGATAGCCTTTCAAATACTGGAAGATATCTACCATCTCTTCCTCCTCAAGTTTTTTCTTCTGGTTAATAATTCCTATTTCCTTCAACTGTTTCTCTTACAGTGTGATTTTGAGCTCTTTCACCATCTTATTTAAGACAAGACCCACGATGTCAATGTAGTTCCTAAAATGGAAGACAACATTCTAATTGTGGGCTGACAAAGGCAAAGAACAGCAGGACTAGCATATTACTTAAATTTTTGTGGATGTTATACTTCCATTAATTCAGTTTAAGCTAACACTAGCTTTTTTTTTTAACACCTTGTCATACTGTTGTCAAAAATCATACTGAAAACAAGACAGATAAATTTGCTTGGTAACTTTCTGATTATTAATATTGAATTACTTAATTCAAATTATATTGTCCTTGAGAGAGTTCTGATATTCTATTCCGCTTGAAGAAGACTGAGTCATTTTCCCCCTCTTTCACTAATTAATTAATTTTCTTATGTGCCTGGGGCTGTGCTAGAGCCTATGACAAATAAAAAAAAAAGAGAGACATAGAAATGATTACATGAGAGAAGAGTGGCTTTGGGAAGTTATTTAAAGGTAGAGTTTGCAGATATTCTGAGAGTATTCCTGATCAATATGAACTAAAATATGGGGTAACATATGAAAATGATGTATTCAAGGTATGTATTAGGACCTTGTTCCTGCTAGAGTAGAAGATGAGATATGGAGTCACAGGCAATAAAAATGGAATATTAGAATGAAGGCCACTTATGATACACCACGAAAACCCGGCAAAATCATCAATATTTATTTAGTCAATAAAATACTGACAAAAATTACTTGTTCTCTTGTGTAGAAGTGACCCAGCTTAAACAAGGTTTTAAGATAAAATTATTATTGCTTTAATTTTTGTGACAAATATAACTATTTTCACTTATGTTTTTGGCTCATAATTTTTTAAACAATTGGTTTCCATAGGTTTCATAGATATTCATAGATATGAAGAAGAGAAAATGTAGTTGAACTGTTTAGTTATTTTTACTTGGAGATAAGCTCTCATTGAGACACTTGAATATATTTATGCACATAGGTATTAATCTGATAGGAATCACAAGTGAAAATATGCAAATAGAATTAATGGTCATAATGTATTTAAAGGAAATCAACAATCCTCAAGGAAATGCTTTTCTATGATTATTATTGTCTCAGTAATAAAACTATTACAAAGAATCACTCTTATCTGATTATTTTCAGTTTTTCTTTATAGTAACTTCGTTAATGTTGTAATTTTAAGGTTTACAATTGTCTAATATATTTATGGTTACATAATCAAGTTGCATTGAAGAATGAGCTTTAAGCAATTGAAAAATGGCATTACTATGACCTGTAATTAGCAGAACTCATTAATGAAAATCTCACATAATGTTCCCATATTCTAATTTGTTCCATTGTTTTAAAAGACTAGAATGGAGACATTAAATTTAGTTGCTAAGTAAGACCTTAGACCTTAGACATCATCATCCACAAATTTCATCCCTTCACTTTATATCTGAAGAAACTGGAGATCTAGAAAAGTTTGTGATTTACTCAGTCACAGAGTTGGTGGCAGAGGGAGGGCAGGAACCCAGATTTCCTGTCCGAATCTCTTTCCACTACACCATTATTGAATCATCTCGTAAAAACAAATCTTCGTTAGTAGAAAGAGTAAAATAAAATGTATAATTTAATAGTGAATCAAAATGCTGTTGTAATTCATGAATCACAAAAATTTGTCTTGATCAAAGATTTGTGGGTACTAGTGACTGATATCTTTAAAAAGCCATTTTCCCACTGATGAAGATGAAATGAAGACTCTACAATGGAGCACTATAAAACATACACATCTTTTTTCTATGTAATTCATGCCAATGCTTTTTTTTTTTTTTGTAATCTGACCAATACTTTCTTCTGCCTCTTTTGCTATTTCATGGGTAGTGCAGCACTTGGGCAATTGGTTATTCTTTGTTTTTACTACAAAGCTGGAGTGTTTTTTTTTTTCTTTTTGATTATGTCACAGTAGAATAAAGAATCTAAGTGTGAAAAGGCATCTCAGAGGCTGGAAATGGGTAAAATTAGCACATGACCAAAGAAACCTTCTAAAACATCCCCAACAACCCATTCAATCTCTGTAAAGAAGATGTTCAACAAGAGAAAAAATATATGACCATAGGCAGATATATCATATATCCCTAAAATGTTTAGTAGAGATCTTCCTCCAGCTGACGCCCCCTCTTTAGTGATTGTTTATTGTTTAAGTAATTCAACTAGTTCTAAATCCAAGTGTCTTATTGTTTAGCCCATATCTCTCCATCTTATCTACTAAACATGCTGAGTGATTTTATTAGATGTGATGCTGATATTAAAATATAGTTTGTCAATACTCTTCCCTTAATTAGCCAGTCTAGCTACCCTATAAAAATGTTGATAATCTGACAGAACCTATTCTTTATGAAACTATATTAACTTTTAGTCATCACTGCTTTCCCCTCTAAGCATCCGAAGTCCATCCTGATAATTTATTCTAGATTTTTCTCTACAAATGTAATTTTCAATAGTATTTTATTTTGCCTCAATAACATGTTAAGGCAATTTTTAATTCGTTAAATTAATTGGTTCTATTTTTTGAGGAATGTAATTAGCATTAAAGTAAGTCACTTTCTTTCAGCTCTTCTGCTTTTGGCATAGAGAATGAAGCATATATCTTGATGGTTAAGTTCTCTAGGACTTCCACGCAAGTTTTTTTAGCCTGTTTCCCAAGTTCATCATTCTATTATAGCCAGATTTTTTAGTATAGTTCTCCAAAAATATAGCTTTGATGTCTATCTCCATCAATCTTCAAGCAAAGGCTCTTCGTGGATTATTTATCAAATTTTTTATAGTCAATACATATTTATTTAAGTACATATTTGTACCAGGCACTAGGCTAAGTGTTGGTTGTACAAAGAAAAAAAAAAGAAAGTTCCTATCCTCAAGAACCTTACAATTTAATGGGGAAGAGAATATACACAAGGAAATGGAAAAAAGGCAGAGAGGGGCTGCCATAATATTCTTAGTGTGGAAGCATGATATCCATGGAGCTGCAACTAGGTATATAGGAAATGGCTAAGAGGAAATGGAGAGATGGCTGGAAGTGCTGCACCCTTCAGGGAGGCTTTGGGAGGAGCTTTTTAATCTACCTTGCAGTCCTCCAATTAGAATAAAAAGATAAGGAAGGGAGGAGGTTTTGATTATCAAAGGTGAAACAATTTCCAGGATGATGAGATTTCTGTTGAAGAAATTATCATGGAAGACGGCATGGTGTTTATTGAGTTGAAATAAAGCAGAGAGAATAGGGAAAGAAAAAAAAATGAGATGCCATAATCTGCTAAGATTTAGGATGACAGAATCAGCATCTAAAATCAGGTTAGACCAGTGGGTCAAATCAAAGTAGATAAAATGCAATAAAGATAAATGTAAACTTCTAAATTTAGGTTCTAAAAATCAATTTCAGAGATAGAGGATAGGGAAGGTACAGCTAGCCTGAGGTTCCTCTGAAAAAGGTTGAATTACTGTTTTATCATTTACAAATAATATAGGATAACAGCATGGCACAACAGCCATGAAATTAGATGCACTGTCTCAAAGAAAGGACTGAATATAGTTGTACTGTGCTATGCCCTACTCTGGCCACATCTAGAGTGTTTAGCTCTAGGTGGCACATTTAATGAACTATGGAATGTATCTACAAGAGGGAAACCAAGATGAAGAAAAGATTAGGGAACATGCCATAAAGAGATTGTTTGAAAGAACAAGGTGTGTTTATCCTAAAGAGGACACTTACAGGAGAGAGGGTATCTTTCTCCAATCATTTGAAGAGTTCTCAAGTGGAAGATGTATTAGAATTGTTCTATTTGGTACGACAGGGTAGAAGTAGAAATAGTAGTTAGAAACTACAGAGAGAAACATTTAAACTTGTTATGAGAAACAACTTCTTAGAGTTCCTAGAGTTATCTAAAAGTGGAATAGACTACATTGAGAAGTTTTCAGTTTCCCCCACTGGATGGAGTGGTCTTCAATCAATTAAATTCAAGTCAATAAACACATATTAAGCACCTACTATGTGCCAAGCGTTGTGCTGAGCAATGGGGATTAAAAAAAAAAAAGAAAAAGACAATCTTTGCTCTCAATTAGCTTACAATTTAATGAGGGAAGATAATATACAAAAGGAGTCTGGATAGTTGAGGATGCATGGGGGGACAGTAGTACCCACTGTGAAGGAACCTTGTTAGTGTAGTTGAAGCCAGGCCAAATTGTAGATGTAAAGTGGAGTGAAAACCCTTTTTAGGTATATCATATTGCAGACCCTTGGTTTAAGTACAGATTAGACAAAGTTACCTCTAAGGCCCTTTTGGTTCTTAATTTTAGTGGTTCTGTGACTCTGTTGGTCCTTAGCTGAATTTCCTACACTTTTTAAATTTAGTAAATTTTTTAGTGCACAATGCTACCCTGTCTCAATCCACTCCTACTTTATTTTGTTCTATTGGCACAAAGGATAGAATTTAAAAATGCTAAGTCTAATAATGAGATATACCTCACCAAATACCAAAATACTGATAAGTTCAAATTTTTACCCTATTTCTCACCCATGCTTTGTGTATATGGAAAGAGGCATTTGAGGACATGAATTTTATTGCGCTCTCTCTCCTGTTTATTTTCTTCTGTGAATAACATATCCTTGATAATGTCTTTCACACAGTTTCTACTGCACAAGTCATCACTGGCAATACATTACAGCATACTTACTCTATGTTTCTATTACCTTCAGCTCACCTTTTATTTTGATTTTTCAGAGATTTAAGTTTTTTCCTGATTTATACTGATAGAGCCTTTCTGGAAAAATGTCAGCATGAAAAAGAGAACGTTTTGCATCAATGATTAGCTCAGGTTGGGATAAAAAAATCATGATAAAATTATTAGCAGATGTGGAGTGCTTTCCAGATACCATGTAATTTACCTCCCTTATGTCATTTGTGCCTTACAATGACCCTGTAGAGTAAGATTGAGATCTCAAGTCAATAAAGATTTATTAATGGCCTCTTATGAGATAGGGCAAATCTAATAAGGCCATTTTTCCCCAGGAAAAAGCAGGATTCTTTATTTATTTTTGACTTTTAAAATACATTTTTATTTTGCTAAATATTTTCCTATTACATGTAAAAGAATTAACTTTTTTTCTAAATTTTGAGTTCCAAATACTTTTATTTGCTTCAATACTTCTCCCCTCCTGGAGAATGCAAGCTATTTGATATCAATTATATACGTGACATCATATAAACCAATTTCCATATGAGCCATGTTATAAGAAGAAAAAGACAAAAAATGGAGAAAAGCAAGGAAAAAAGGTATGCTTCGCTCTTCATTCAGAGTTCAGTACTCTCTGGAAGGAGATAGCATTTTTAATCATGAGTCTGTTGAAATTGTCTTAGATTGTTGTTTTGATCAGAGTACCTAAGTCTTTCATAGTTGATCATCCTTATAATATTGTTATTATTGTAGTATTAATGTGATGAAAGTTCTTCCCCTCCTATTCAACAGGTCTCAGGTGGGGCTAGATGGAAAAGCTTGAATATATCTTTGTTTGTAAGTAGGCCTAAAGCCACTGCTTACCAGGTATTAAGCTTATTTGGGCATGAAGCCCTCAGGGCAACTAAGGAGAGTTGCTAAGACCAGAGCCAATGGTATGTGCACTGAGTTCTAGTCAATCATGAATTCAGCCAATCAGAGACCTGAGTTCTAGCCAATCAGATGCCCGCTAGGTCTGTATATAAGGACAGCCCAGAGTATGAGAGAACCAGAACTGAAGAGGACCAGAATGGAAGAGAAGCAGAACTGAAGGGAAGAAGAATTGAGAAGCAGACATCAAGAAGGCACTGAGGCAGCAGACATCAGGAGGGCGCTGAAGAGCAGACATTGAGAGATCCAGCTTCGACAGAGCTGCAGAAGAGAGTGCTGAGCCAAGAGTTAGGATTCCTGAGTGATTGTTTACAGGAAAGCCCTAGCAAGGAGGAAGGTTACAAGATGACTTGGTTCATTGCTATAATACTGTATTTTAATTTCCTTGTTGCTACATTGAGGTGTACTTACATGTTTTAGAGTATAATCACTGCTATATTGAATTGGAGTAGCAGATCTGAGGATTTTATCCTCTGGAGTCTAAATAAATATTATACTTCCGCTGCCTTCTACCTGGAGAGTTTTTCATACTTTGTGATTCTGAACCATTCAGGCATGTTCATGGTCATCCTTGAAGTCATGAATCTTGCCTTACTGATAATAATTATTATATAGAATGCCCCCCGGTTTTGCTTGTATGAGTTCGTATAGTCTTCCCAGGTTTTTCTGAAAGCATCCTGCACATAAACTGTTATAGCACAATAGTATTCCATCAAAATCATATACCACAATTTGTTCAGCCATTCCCCAATTAATGGAAATCCCCCGAATGTCTAATAATTTGTTGTCACAAAAAGATCTGCTATAAATATTTTTGTACAAATAGGTCCTTTCCCCCTTTCTTTGATCTGTTAGGGCACAGACCTAGTAGTGGTATTGATGGGTAAAAAAAAAAAAGGCATGCACAGTTTGTTAGCACTTTGAGTGTAGTTCCAAATTGATCTCCAGAATGTTTGGACGAGGACCTAGTCACTAGGTCATAACTGCACCAATAGAGCATTAGTGTTCTAATTTTTCTACATCATTTTCAGCATTTATTATTTTCCTTTTCTATCATGAGCCAATCTGATAAGCATGAAGTGACATTTCAGAGTTGTTTTAATTTGTATTTCTTTAATCAGTAGTGACAGAGCACTTTTATGTGACTGTTGATAGCTTTAATTTTTTTTCTTCTGAAATTTGCCTATTTATGTCCTTTGACCATTTATCAATCAGGTAATAATACTTATTTTTATAAATTTGGCTCCATTTCATATATATTTATGAAATGAGACTTTATCAGATAAACTTGCTATAAATTTCCCCTCAGTTTCCTGTTTTCCTTTTAATTTTAGCTACATTATTTTTGTTTGTGACAAAGGTTTTTAAATTTCATATAATCAAAATCATCAATTTTATTTTCCATGGTCCTTTCTATCCTTTGTTTGATCATAGACTCTTCCTTTATCCATAGATCTGACATGCAAAGTTTCCCATGCTTTCCTAAATTTGCCTATGATTTCACCCTTTATGTCTAAATCATTTACCCATTTTGCCCTTA
>CM053622.1:268667792-268689991 GCA_028646595.1 Phalanger gymnotis | reverse complement strand
GGCATCTCTGGATATGATTATTATTGTTTTTGTTATTGATGTGTTTAATTTTGCTTATAATTTTCCTAGTATTGAACCAGCCCTTCACTCCTGTTACAAATCCTCCCTGGTCATAGTGCATGATCTGTCTCATACATTGCTGTAATCTTCTTGCTAGTATTTTATTTAAAAAAAAACAATTGTCCTCATTATTCATTAGGAAATTAACCAATAGTTTTCTTTACCTGTTTTTTGCTTTTCCTGGTTTATGTGTCAAAACCATATTCACATGATAAAAGAAATTCGATAGAACTTCTTCTTTATCTAATACATCAAATGCTTTATGGAGTATTGAGATTAATTGTTCCTTAAATGTTTGGCAGAATTTACTGTAAATCCTTATGATCCTGGATTTTTTTTTAGGAAGCTTACTGATGGTGTGTTTTTTCCCCAGGAGAGGATTTTTTAAGCATTCCATTTCATTTTTTGTTAATCTAGGCAGCTTATATTTTGTAAATATTCATTTATTTCACTTAAATTGTCAGTGTTACTGGCATGTGATTGGGCACAATTTTTCCTAATAATCTCTTTAATTTCATCTTATTGTTAGTGCATTCAGCCTTTCCATTTTTGATACCGGTGATTTGGTTTTCTTTTTTTAAAAATCAAATTAAACAATGGCTTATCTATTTTATTGCTTTTGCATTAAATCAATTCTTTATTAAACCATTTTAAAGATGAGGAAACTGAAGCCTAGAGAGTTTTAATCACATGCCCAAGGCCACATGGCTGATAAGTGGCAGAGCCAAAATTCATGCTCCAGTTTTATGATTTTTAGTCAAGTGCTTTTTGTATCATCTCATGCTGACACATGAGAGTACAAGTCATTTGGCCACTGACCCTCATTTTGGGAAGGGGTTCAATTTGGTTTGAGTGATATATCAAATCCTGATCCATATGCTAAATAGTCATTAAATGATCTACTCCTTCTAAGAGTACATTAGTCACTTAGGGATGTGGATTAATTCTTTGAGACCAGGAATTTATCATTTAATGAAAGCAATAATTTAACAAAAGATCCCTTAAAGCCTGGAAGAATTATTACTCTTTAGAGACTGCCTATTTTGTACTTATGGAATATCTTCCTAGAAGTATATGAACTACTATTTATCTTTATTAGGACAACCTCCTTAGGCTTACTTAAATTTTGAATTTTGTCCTATTTAATTTAAGGGAAACTAACTTGACCATTTTAAAAGTACAGAATATTTTTTCTCTCTTTCTAGAACAAGTATTAATCCAGTCAAATATGTGACCTCTTTTCTGGCACTATTACTTAAAATAAATAGGAAAACACTTGTTCAAAGCATCTTAGGTTTTAAGTATTACACAAAATATGGGAACTTTTTATTTTTGTCTTCAATGATTACCTTGCAGTCTATAAAGACAGAGAAAAGAGCAAAAACATACAGAAACAACATTATCTTTGGGATTTTTATTGATTGAGATTTTTTTATTTGAGTTTTTATGTGGAGATAGAGAGGGAACAGGTGTCTTATTTTTTATTCCCCATAGAGAGCTTCATTGCTGCCTATCCCATTTCATTGTATGTTGGCTCAGAGGTGATTAACAGACACCAAATATGGAAGAGATTTGAGAATTTAAGAACAATTCACAGTCATACCTGCTGTTCCAATCGACCACGGTGGCATTGTTGTGGAACCTAGTAAAGGTTATTTAGTCTTGGCTCCTATGATTTACACTGACCACTTCATATTCTTTTCTTTCTCAGAGCAGATGGATTTTTAAATGTCATTACAGAATGGGAGGGAGGGAAGATAAGAGGAGAGGAAAAAAGGAAAATGCTTTTAAAAGAATGTCATATTAAGTCTTTTGTGGAGGGGGAACTTTAACATTCGATTGCTTGCTTTGCAACAGAGTTGACTGGAGTTACTCTGAATAATATATCAATACTTTTGTAATACCTGAATACTCTTATTTTTTAAAAAGTACATTGAGAAGATAGAGAACTAGGCAGATGACACTATCTGTTCCCAATGGCTGGAATGCTGTTCCTCTTCATGTCTGACTCTCAGAATCCTTGATTTCCCTCAAGACTAATATGTCCTACAGGAAACTGTTTCCAGGGCTTCCTGTTTCTGGTATTTTCCTTTCTAAGATTACATACTATTTAGGTTCAACCTACTCTGTGTTGTATCTTGTATGTAATCTTATATGTACTGATTCACACTCTTTGACTTCAAGAATAATTTTCACTTTTTTATTTGAATCCCTTTTCATTGAATCTAGGTACAGTGCCTGCACATAATAAGTGCTTAACTAATGTTTGTTGAATTAATAGCAAATCACCAACTCTACTGTTGACAATTAATTATCAAGAAAATGAAAAAAATCAGATGATTTTAGGGGCTTTGGAAACTCCTAACCTTGAGTTAATATTTTGTTTCTTTGTCCTTTTTGAAAGGTTGTTCTCACTCTGCTTGTTAAAACATGCTTTTTAAAAATTTTGTCCTGAAGTACTATGAGTAAGATGGGAGTCACAAATATTTAGAGAGTTACATATTTGAATTCGTTAGCTTGTTTCTAAAATGAAAGATTTATGTCCAGCATATATGTGATACCTGATAATAGCAGAATAAAGTACTTTTCAGATACTGGTGATATAAAATTTCTTCATCTTATGGATAGATCTGGGATCTTGGAAGAAAAGTCATGATATGCATTCATTTTTAAGCTTATATGACCTGATGAACACCCTTAATGCCCATCTCAAAAATCACAGCTGCTGGGAATTTTTTCCTTATTTTAAGTGTTGATAAATTGGCCCTGTGTCAGAAACAAATACATACCATTACTTTAAGATTATTTTTCCTTAGGATTATCAGAGGAGAGTTGATGGAGAGGCAGAGGCAGGGAAAGATGCATAGGAACATTTGGGGAAAAATGAGCTATTTTAAAAGTTATCAACAAATATTTCTCTTTATCGCTTTTTATTCCAATAGTAGAAGAATCACCTATTCATAAATGCCTCCAAATGTCTGTTTGCAAATGATATTGTAATGATCACATAAAGCACCTGAGCAATACAGAGATGCCCACTGGAATCCATGACCATCCACAGGGATGAACTTAATAGTCCACAAAGGGAATAAAAGGAGAAGGAATTCCTATTACCTAGATTTGCCATGCAGCAAGAGTAGTCCAGTCTACTGATTTTATCTGTTGATATACATCTTAGATAGTAATTGTAGCTGAGACCAAAATAGAACAGAAGGAAGAGAGTGGCCTGGATTTCACTTGATGAATTTCATAGTATTTTCCATGATTATATACCTGTATTTTTTAAACATCAGTATTATCTTAGTGATACTGTGTAGGTGGGAGTTAATGAAACACCAAAATCTTTTAAAAAACAAAACTGTCAGTAACTCCAGGGGCAATGAAGAAATTTGGGATTGCAATGAAAGCACTTTACAATCCTTAAAGCACCATCAAAAAGTAAGTTTAAAATAGAAGTATTGTTAACAAATTGTCACCTCTCTTCCTAGTTGAAAATAAACTCCTTGAGGGAAGGAACTATGTAATTTTTATCTCTGTCATCTCAGCTCTGTCATCTTTGTTGTTCAGTCATTTCAGTGATGCTCAAATCTTTGTGACTCTATTTGGCATGTTCTCAGTAAAGATACTGGAGTGGTTTGCTATTTCCTTCTCCAGGTCATTTTTCAGATGACGAAACTGAGACAAATAGGGTTAAGTGATTTGCCCAGGATCACACAGTTTTGAGAATAGTTCCTTGAAATTGTAGATGATTAATAATTGATAAATCCAATTAAATCGAATGGTGACCATAAATAGACTTAACCCCTTCCTAATCTTAATTCTAGTGTGTTTTTTCCCAAGATGGTTTTCAATATATCTTGAATTTATCTTGTTTGTACATAGTTGTTTGCATGTTGTTTCCCCAATTAGATTGTGTACTCTTTAAGTACAGGGGCTATTTTTTCATTTCTTTGCACAGTGCTTGGCACAGAGTAGGTACTTAATAAATTTTAAACTTTACTTGATTTTAGCATAATTCCAATGATAAATTGTGTTCAAGATAAAGGATACCATTTCTGAAACCCAAGATAAGGAAAGAGATTCCTCCTAGAGTGAAGATGTGGGGAAACCTATTTCTTTGCTCTGGAACTGATCAAAATGTTAAAAGACACGAAAGAAGATTTTCAGGATGTTTGGTAGGTACTCTGTAAAGGATTTCCAGAAGTACACAAACCAGAATCACAGAAGAGAAGGTATAGATGTCAGAAATGAAGGAATACCTTCTGTACATGAATGGGATGAAAGATCCACTTAAGAATCTGAATCACACTATTTCCTATAACATATAAAAGGAGTATAAGATAGAGTGTCCACTCAAAAGAAAATTATGAGAACAGAAGACTTCTGTAGGGATAGGGCTAAGGTGATAAAAAGACTAATACTTACACAACCTTGTTGTAAGTTCATAAGATCATAGACAAATCTGCAAAGGACCTTGGAGGTTATCTAGTCTAGAGTTCTTAAACATATAGCCACATGGAGCCCACAACACTCCTGAAAAAGGCCCAAAGAGATCAGAATCAAAGATAACTGGGAAATATTTGACAAAATAACTAAACCCACAATAAAACATAGATAATAATACATTTTAAAACTAAGTCAATATGAGGCCTGCAGGGATATTTATGCATGGCTTAGTGGCCCCTGGTTCTATTTGAGTTTGACATCACTGATCTGATCTATTCTCAAAACTCTCTGCTTTTCCAGGTGTATCAGCCATGCCTAAAATGTTCTTGGCCTTCCTTTCTACTTAGTCTTCTTCACAATTTTGCTCAAATGTTACCTTTAAGGACATCTTGCTATCCAGCTGCAAGGCAACTCTGTTGCCTTGAATTTATTGTGTTTATGCCTCTTTGTATATACATTTAAATGTGTGTGACATGTAGAGGTAACTAAGTGATCCAGTGGATGGATTGTTGGACTTGAAGTCAGGAAGACTAGAGTTCAAATCCTGTCTCAGATATTCATTAGCTATGAGACATAGGAAAAGTCATTTAACCATTGCCTCAATTTCTTTATCTATAAGATGGAGATAATAGTAGCACCTACATCTCAATGTGACCGTGAGAATAAAATGAGACATTATTTGTAAAGCATTTTGCAAACCTTAATTGCTATCTATTGTAGCTGTTGTTATTGTTATTATTAAATATTGTCTGCTGTGATAGAACACCATTCTTTTGAGGGCAAGGGTTGTATCAATTATGACATTGTTAGCCGGAGCTTAACATAGTTTCTATCACATAATGTGCACTTAATAAATGCATCTTGATTTATTGATTACAGATAATGAATAGAAGTGTAGAGAGGTTAAGTGTAATCTAAATTTATACACATAACAAGCATTAGAATTAGAATATTTAACTGGGTACTCCGATTCCAAATGAAATAATCTTTCCATAATATTCTTCCATGTTGTCTTCTATGTCCTATTTTTCTTTCTTCATGTTACAAGCACTTAACACAGTGTCTGGAATATAATAAGTGCTTAGTAAATGCTGTTCCCTCGCCTCTCCCCAGGAGACCTTAAATTACGCAGGATTTGTAAAAATCTAATCTCTCAGCACTGTTACTTACTGCCTCTGTGGACAAGTGATTTAGTCTCACTGGGTCTCAGCATCCTCATCTATAAAATGCAGGGAACAGGAAATAATGATCTCTCATGTCTCTTGAAGCTCAAAATCTTGTGATAGAGCTCTAAGGTCCCTTCTAGTTCTGAATTACTATGATTAAAATATTTACAGTTATTTGAATCAAAGAATATGTGTGATAGCTAAATAGGGTGGCTGAGATTTATCAGACAAATAATAATTAATATGAATTGGAAGGAAGTAATAAATGATGAAATTTGCCACACAGGTAGTGTTTTGTATTAGAGTTATTTTTTGTCACATGAATCCTGTATATTTCCTATTCAACACAGCAGTAATTTTATTGAAATCAAATCTACATGGAATGCAAAAATATTATTTAAGTACTCTTGCCTGCGTGATTATCTCTTTGTTATATTTTAGTTTGTCTTTCTTGAAAACAGAGCTATTTTTATCTAACTTCAATCTTATTGCAATATACTCACGTACATACACACTGTCAAACACTTAGATTAACATCAACAAATATTATGTTTAGTTCTGAGAATCTAGATGAAGGTTGGCAAAAATCTACTTCTTTCAAATCAAGTCAAAGAGCATCTATTTAATGCCTGTGGTTGTTCAGTTGTTTTCCAGTAATTTTTGACTCTTCATGACCCCATTTGGGGTTTTCTTGGCAAAGATATTGGAGTGGTTTAATTTTTCCTTCTCCAGCTCATTTTACAGATGGGGAACTGAGGCAAATAGGGATAAGTGACTTGCTCAGGGTCACACAGCTAGTAAGTGTCACAGGATAGATTTGAACTCAGAAATAAGAGTCTTGCTGCCTCCTGGCCCAGCTCTCTATGCACCGCACTCTCTAGCTGTCGTATTTAGTCTCTACCGTATACTAAACACTGTGCTAAGCAGTGATGATACAAAAAAGGGAACAAACAAACAAAAACTAGTCCCTGCTTTTAAGGAGCTCAGGTCTAATGGAGGAGATACCATATAAGCCACTATGTACAAACAAGATATATTCAGTATAAATTCAAATAATCATCAGAAAGAAAGCACTAGAATTTAAGGGCATTGGGGAAGGCTTCTTGTAGAGGGTAGGACTTTACCTAGGAATGTGAAGCCAGGAAAGCTAGGAGGCAGAGATGAGGAAGCAAAAATTTTCAGGCATGGTGCATAGATACACAGGGTCATATATATAATGAAAAACAGCTTGATTGGCAGGGTGGCTGTACTGGAGAAGTTGGCACCCTTATTATTATTAAGAATAGAGAAATGCTTTTCTTTTAATGTGAAATATATGCCAGGAAAAACAGCATTTCTCTGAATGGATAATTTTAAATAAGAGGATACTCCAGGGACTGAGACTATTCTTATTCAATATTTTTATAAAACATCTAAAAGAAAAAGGACACAATGAGATATCCAAATGTGTATATGACACTAAGCTATTTTGTCTAGCCAAGCAGTCAGCAGTAAACTACTCAAAGATCTCTAGAGGCCAAGCTTGTTGATGGAAAACTGGCAGAAAAATTAGAATGAAGGAAAGCATACAGCAATGAATTTATGGAAATTGAGTCCAAAAGATGCTTAACATGTTATGGGTTCTGAGCCAGTTGTAACTTAAGAAAAAATATTTAGGAGCATTGTGAATTGATTACAGAAAGCTCGATGGTCCCAAATGCCAAAAAAGTGCTAGGCCTTATTCGACATTCATTCTAATATTGGTTTGCCAAATACTTGTAGTGTTCCTACAATGTGCAGTACTTTGAACTTGGTGATTGGGGAAGTTATAATGAGAAATAAGATATAACCCCTGGTCTCAAAGGTCTTGTAATCTTTTAAAAATTGTATTTTATTTTTCCCATTTACATGTAAAAACAATTTTTAACATTTAAAAATGTTTTTTTTTTCAATACCAACTTCTTTCTCTCCTTCTTTCCCCACCCCTCCTCACTGAGATGGCAAACAATTTGATATAGGTTATACATTTGCAGTCATGCAAATCATCTTTCCATATTAATCATGTTGTGAAACAAAACATATGAAAAACTTGTTAATAATAAAGCTAAAAATAGTGTACTTTAATCTGCATTTAGAATCTATCAATTCTTTCTCTGGAGGTGGATAACATTTGCCACCCTAAGCCCTTTGCGATTGTCTTGGATCTTTTTATTGCTGATAATAGCTAAGTCATTCACAGATGATCATTTTATAATATTGCTGTTACTGTGTACAATCTTCTTCTGGTTCTGCTCATTTCACTTTGCATCAAGTAAGTCTTTCCAGATTTTTCCAAAAACATCTTGCTCTTCATTAGTGTAATAGTATTACATTTGAACCATATACCACGACTTGTTCAGTCATTCTCCAATTGATGGACATCCCCTCAATTTCTAATTCTTTGATCCCACATAAAGAGCTCCTATAAAATATTTTTGTACTAATAAGTTATTTTCCTTTTTAAAAAATTTTCTTTGGTATACAGACTTCGTAGTGGTATTGTTGGGTCAAAGAGTGTGTACAGTTTTATGGCCCTCCAAGGGCTTAAATCTAAAGTGATTTTAAGATATGTGCATTGATAAATATAGTACTAATCAGACTACTTTAAATGTGTATATAGCATAAAGTACCATGGAATAAAAAATTCATCATTTAAAAAATAAAATTCAAAAAGGAGAAATTAGATATATAGCTAGTTAGAGGAATAAATGGAATAGATGGTAGCATATAAGTTTGGTCTTGAGTAGAGCTATGCTATCAACAGGTGGATCATGGTAAGAATTCCAAGTTATTTAAGGGATAATTAATTGTTAAGTGTGGGTAGAATATTGAGTAAAGAGTAAGGTAAATCCAGAAATATAAATTAGAAACAGGTTACTGAATAATAGAATAATGTAATTGGGCCTCCTTTAGTAACTAATGTGTGGTTTAAATGAGGTAATAAAACTTTCAATGACATCTATGGCTTTTAAAAAAATACTGAATATTTTCCAGAATGATAGCAAAGTTTTCTATGGTAACATGGAATTGTGAGTAATTTGATAGTAAAATAATTTTTGAGAATTATCACATTCAAACAAATCATCACAATGTGATTTGAATATACTTTTACTTCTCTATAAATAGTTGAATTACAAAACAAAGTTTAATTTTGTCCAGCACCTTCATGCATGCTGTCTGATCCAGTTATGTCCTCGTTCGTATCCCTATGAACAAACCAAGGAATTTTCAATTTACTCCATTTATTTGAATACAATTAAATACTTATTAGGGATATACTATGGACACGGTATTGAGGACAGAAAAAACAATAACAAAAGGAAACAAAATTTACTCTGTCTTAAGTGGTACAACAGGCACAAAAGTACAAAGATACATATAATATGAGGTAGAGAGTGATGCAAAGGATAAATTTTTTAAAATGCTCTTGAAATAACCAAAAGGAAATACGAGGTAATAGCTGGGATAATTAGAGGAGGCCACATCAATGAATTGAAGCCCCAGCTAAGACTGAAGAAAGATAAAGATTATGAACAATAGATATGAAAAACAAGTGCATGGAGAAGGGTGTACTTAAACTCAGGAAGGAAGGAGACAAAATATTCTTGAAAGATGAAGACCCCACTTAACAAACAAAAAAATGAAGGAGACTTCAAAATACATGTGGAGAGATGGAGAATAATCCTGACCTTCATCAGGATATTGGAGGATAAAAGGGGACACAGAGGAGAAAGGGAAGAAAATGAATGACTGCACATTTGAACCTAAGGAAAAGACAAAAGACTCCCTTTAACAAAAGAAAGAAGCAGCTGCTTTTCCTCCAGAGTGATATTTTGGAACTATAGGAGCCATCAGGACACAAATAATTCAGTAAGTGTCACAGGATGATGTGAAGAGTAATAGTGGTTAGTGAGTTCCTGCAAAGGACTAAAGCCACTATTTTATTTTTTATTCTGATGGCAATCAAGAGGTCACTGTCTTCTGGGACATCTTGCCTATATAAGACAGAAAACATGACATAGCTGCCAAGAGACAATCCTAAAGAACATATCAGGCAGTGGAAGGTCCAAGGTCTCTACTTTCTCTAGAATAAACTACAAACTCATCTGTTTGACATTTAAAGTCCTTTATAATTGCTTTCCAACCTATAAAAAATACAAGCAAAGTAAATACAAGGGACATAACTTTATTACGAGTTACATCCCTTATATTTGCTTTACTTTTATTTTAAAAATACTTATCTGTTCATGTTATTTCCCCTGGTAGAATGTAAGTAGAATGTAATAGCTGTTTTCTTTTTGTCATCATATCCCCATTACTTAACACACTATATGGTATAGAGTAAGAATTTAATCAATGTATGTTGATTGATTCATTGGTTAATTGGTACCCAAACAGATCGATAAGTCATCTGATGGACAGCTTTCTGGTGATGAACCTCATTGGCTGCATACAAATATGTACAAAACACATGCATATAAATACATATGTATATAAAAAAAAACAAACTTATGTATTGTTGTTGTCCATCCTTCATTTTCAAAGAGGACCAATGACATCATGGGGTGAAGTCTTAGCTTGTGCATGAATTGGATTTAAGTGAGACAGAGTTGCACAAAGTCCTCAGCTTCACTCTCTACCAGAGTCATTGAAGTCCACTAGCAAGACAAAGGGCTATCAATTACCCTCAACTGAGGTGAACCTGTCTGTTGAGAAAAAATTGCTAATGTATGGCTCCTATGCATGCTAGGGCTTCTTGGAGCCACAGGTGAGAGTTGGGTGAAGGTGGACAACAAAGGTAGATGATCAGTCCTAAAACAGTCTTGGCAAGCTCACATAACAGAGGTGCTAGTCCTCCCTGAATGCCCCCTTTCCTATATCTAGTGGGCAGGTAGGTGGTGTAGTAGAAAGAATGGGGACCTAGAATCAGGAAGACATGAGTTGAAATCTGGCTTTAGACATTTACTAGCTGTGTGACCCTACGCAAGTCACTTAACCTTGCTTGCCTCAGTTCCTCATCTGTAAAATGAGCAGGAAAAGGAAATGGCAAACTACTCCAGTATCTTTTGCCAAGAAAACCCCAAATGGGGTAACAAAGAGTAGAACATGACTGAAACAACTGAATAAAAACATTAAAGTACTGTATAAATATCAGCTGCCAAAAGATATGTATACACACATATAAAATAGCCATTGTATATATATATATATATATACAAGCATTATATGTACAAATATCATATATATGTATGCATGTATATATATGTGTATGTGTATATATATATATACACACACATACACACATGAGAGAGACAGACAGAGAGGGAATATTTTTTGCTTGACTGTACATATTTGTTAAAATATAATTTTCTTTCTTTTTTTTTCCAATGTGGGGGATATCAGAGAAAAAAAAAGATTTCTGGTAATAATTAAAGTAATAATTAAAAACTAAAAGGAGGGGGGCAGTGCTACGGATATGGAATGTTGCTTACTCTTTTAGGAAAGAATGCTGTCTTATTGTTTTACTTCATTAAGAGAAACCTTATCCGTAAATGTTTGTTACCTAAAACAAAACATAACCATAACATTTTAAAAAAGAAACAATCTATCTGACAAGAGGATATACAACTTTTGCTTGAATATTTCAAAGTTGGGGGAGCTCATTACCTCTTGAAGCAGTTTATTCTGCTTTGAAGAAGTTTTCATATGAGTTTGAATCTAGTACTTAGTATTCAAAAGTACTTGTGCTAAAACTGTAAGCATTACAAAGTCATTTTCAAGTCTATATTAGGAGTCCCATTCTGGTGGGGAAACCTGAATTATAAGAGACTGTGTAATTTGCAAGTTGCTAGTGGAGTTAGTAATAGAACTGTATAATTACTAGAATTGTTCATTCCCTAGACATATAGGTTGCTGTCAGTCCGCATAGTTATTGATGTTGAGAATGATGATAATTGCTCTTATAAGTGATTTTTTCCTATGCTGATGATTATTATTTCCTTAAGAATGCCCCTAGAGAACTCCATGGAAGTTTACTTTCACCACATAATGTAAAAATGACACCCCCAAAAAACCTACAGTATATTTTAAAACCACTAAATATAAACTTTGTCCCCTACTGATGATCATGATAATTATAATAATAGTCAGCATTCCTATTGCTGTTTAGGGTTTGCAGAGGGCTTTACATACCCTATCTCATTTGATTTTCACAACTTGGTAAAAAAAAAAAAACAGCAGCTGCAGCAACCACAAAATCAGAATATTGTCCTTGAAGTCTTTTTTAAGGTGATATAGCTTCATGTAGCATAGAAAGAACGAGTGGTGCTGTGACAAAGAGAACTAACTGAAAGAGGTGCAATCCATTTTGTTATAAGGAGCTCATGAGTTTCTCTCTGCTTGCAACTATACTGTAATGAGAGAATAACTTAATTAGAACCATTTTCAAATAATGACAAGTCCCAAAGATTGCCCTGCCTGTAAATATCTCAACTTGGAGTAAAGACACCTTTATTCTACTATAATTCAATTTGTTAGTTGGAGCTCCAGGCAGAAATTTGACTAGTGACAGTTTAGGTGGATTTTTCATGCAAGAGAAAGAAGCCATAACAAATCAGCCTTTTTTTTTGGTGATGTAAACAAGACACTACTTAAAGCCTATAGCACTGTTCCAAGGAGAAAGGTGATGATCACCCATAGCAGCAAGTTACTATAGCAATTAAACTATTTTAAAAATGAAGCATGGAGTCTCCTGTTGACAAGCACAGGATAAGCAAGGTTTTTTTTTTTTAAAGAATGAAAGCTATATGCAATTTTCCCATTTATTATGTGCATTTTTAACATTATAAATAGTACATTTTCACCACTTTAATATTCATGCCTTTTAAGGAATTTGCCAAGAATTACTTTGAAATTATCTTTGATCATTCCTGTTTAGAAGAATTTTAACAAATGGTCAGCCTATGTGGATATGAAATACTGTATAAGTTTAATACAGGATAGGCCTGTAAAATAAGACCTCTTTGAAAGAAAAAGAGAAATACACAGGTTGGAAAATGGTATAAAGGAAAAAGCACTGGATTTCAGCTCAAGAGAGTGAGGTTTAAATCTAGTTCTCCTTAGTACTTAGTTGACCTTAGTCAAGTCAATTCAACTGTTAGAATTTTCATCTGTTACACAACTGTTCAAAAAGAAATTCAGGGTTGTTACTGTTCTAAAGACTACGACATAATGAAAAAACTGGTAGTTATAAGTCATAGTGAGAGTTACATTGGCATGGGCAGATGGAAGTACAGCCTGGAAATGGACCAATAACATAGTATTGAGAGGCAATGGGGAATTAAGGAATTAAGGCTAATTTTAGAGTTAGGATGTTCTGGAATCAAATTCTGCCACTGGTACATCCCTAGACAAGTCACTTAGCCAGTCATTGATGGGTAAAAACACTGGAAGACATAAATTGGAAAATATTTTCCTATCTGCATGGCTAGACTAAGCTTCCTAATAGGAATTCCTTAAACTAATGGGTGGTGGTGGTGGGTTGGGTTTGGAGGAAGTTCAAAGAGCAGCAGAATGAGGAACAACACACAATACCACAATAGGTATTAGTCACTTAAAAATGTATCAATGGAGTAAGAGTAAAAATAATACCAAAATAAATTTGGAAATGAAATGTATGTTTCCCTCATAGAATTATACCATCTGATTAAGAATTGAAGACATAATAACAGTTAAGCTGTTTGAAATTTGATCCAATGTACACCATTGCATTCTGGTTAGCTATGAGTATGTGAAACTATCTATAGATGAAGACATAACATGTATATTCATTTATAATATATACATTTATCATTAATGTGTATATGCATACACAGTTATGTTTTATGTACACATATATAATTGTTACATTTGGGAAAGGGAGGAGAAAATCATTTAAAAGAAAGTTCTAGGAACTGCACGATAATGCAGCTTCAAAGGCAGTTTAAATGACTGCACACTAAGATTTAAGTAGCAATCAAAAAATCTCAGTCTTGATAGTGAGTCCAGTTATTTCTCCACTAGACCACACTTTTTTTTGCAAAAATACATATAAGTTTATTTTTCTATTTGAAACAACTTTCAGCAACAATAAAATGATGTGATTCCTTGCTTACATACTGAGATTGAGACTATATTTGTAAACATTAACATATGATAAATAGCTGCAATTGAAATATAACTCCTCCTAGCAGGCTGTTTTAAGAACACTGACAAGATTTATTAAGAAAAAAGCAATTGTTTTCCAAAAAAATGAACATGTTAGAGCTGCTTATTCCCCATCTTTTTAAGAGCATTGACATGTACTAACCAAGTCTTATCAAGTAATAATAATGACTGCTGATATTTATATAGTGCTTTATGGCTTTTGTTCAGTTGTTTCAGTTGTGTCCTACTCTTTGTGACCCCATTTGTGGTTTTCTTGGCAAAGATACTGGAGTGGTTTGTCATTTTCTTCTCCAGCTCATTTTATAGATTAGGAAACTGAGGCAAGTAGGGTTGACAGACTTGCTTAACATTGCAACTGGAGATAATTGTCAAAAACATCTTTGTTTTCAAAACCATTCCACTACAGAGATGCAACATGACATTTTGTTTCCCCATCTTTGATAAATATGATGCTATTATACATCTCCTGCTTTTTATTCCTGACATTTAAATTCATTATCATCCTTCAAGTGAGGAATTCATTTTAGTCACTTCCTTTTCCCCTAGTAAAATGATCTCGTATTGCTTACAGGCAATCAATGATTTTTTTTTAAATAAAAAAGGTGTCAGTAGGAAAGAGAAAGAAAAACGAGTTAGAGAAAACAATTTAGTCAAGCAAAATAAATTTGCTCATGTAAATGTCTGAGGCTGGATTTGAACTCAGAACTTCCTGAATCCAAGCCCAGGCTTCTATCCACTGTGTCAACTAGTTCACTGCCACTTTAAGGTTCATAGTATACATTACGTTCATGAACTCATTTGATCCTAACAACTGTGGGAGGTAGTTGTGGTTATTATTAGCCCCATTTTATGGATAAGGAGACTGAAGCTCAGAGGGGTTAATTGCAAACTAAGGCTAACCAGTGTGAACCTAGTTTGTCCAACTTCTAGAGCTTCATTCACTATGCACACTGCCTCCAAATTGCTTCTAAATTGTTCCTAAAAACATACCAGGATATAGTTAAAGATAGTGGTAGCTCTTTCTTTGAGATTTAATGAGCAACACCTAGTGATTAAGATGCAATTTAGCTATATCAGTGAGAACAAATTTCTTTTCGGTGGAACACATGGTATAGTTTGATTGAATATTCTTACACCTGGATCCAGAACAATAACATTCCTGGGGAAAACACATGATCTGAACCAAACTTTCCCTTAACAAAAGTACACTCAAGCTTTCTCAAACAGTATGTCATTTCAAAAAATAGAAAATGAGTCTTGCTAGTCCTTACAAAGCTGATTCTAAGATGAGACAATGTTTCAAGGTCTCTGATAATTCTTTAGCTATACCATTTAAATTTTTTTTAAAAAAAGATTTTAATACGCTTTCTTTGCCAAATAGGGATGAGGAATAGTTTTATTAATGAACTTTGAAAATTTTAAGGCTATCTAAAAGAACTAATATCCAAATTGTAAAAGATTTAATTGCTATCTCAGTTTAAGGAAAGGATTTATTTCAAGGTTCTCAGCATAACCAAGAAACATAAAGCCTTTGCAAAGAAAATATGACTTAATGTCTGATTTAAATATGAATTTTCATAGTATGTAGTCAATAAGTTTCCTAGGCTTGATAAACTTCAGTTAACAATGACATACTTAGTTGAACACTTAACAAAGAAATAAAGTTGTAGAGATTTTTTTTCCTAAAATGAAATAATAGATTCATACTTGCGAAAATAGCCTTATACACAAATCTCTCTAATATCATGAGACCTGCAAATATTTTCACTGGTACTAACTTGCCCTTCTCTAATAATTTCTCCAGTTCTTCTAGTTGCATGTTTCATAAATCCATATGATTATTTTTGGCACTCCCTACACTCTCCTAATAGTTTGGGGTTTACAAAATCAACGACCAGACAGTATCTTTCTCAGCCTAGCAACAGGGGTCTCGATTACCTGGAAGAAGAGAAATGTAGAGTATAGGTGGAATATTAGCAAGTACCAGACCCTAAATTTCATTCTGGATCATAGGCTTCTAAAAGTATGTGGGCAAAGAGCAGAGCTCTGTGTGACAAAGATTGAAATTTGAGTTGGATTTGTCAGAGAAAGGAGCCTAAGGTACTAGGAATCCTTATGGTAATGTAGATTTTGAGAATTAGAAGATCTAAGGAAAGGCCAGAGAAACAAACTATTGATCACAGAATCTTAAACAGTTAGAGGAAATTGAAGATAATAAGGCAACAAACTGAGCAGGAGGTATAACACAGTTTCTAATAAGAGTTCCAGGTACTAAGAAGAGGACATTGAATAAAGTGGATGAGTTATCAGTGGTCAAGGAAAGACCCCTTTATGAGCAGCTATGGAATTAACTATTGTACTCATTTATACCACAGAGATTTCAATTTTTTTTTCCTTTCCTTTTTTCATAGATCTCTTTGGCCAGCTGGTGATATCTATAGACTCCTGAGAATAACATTTTTAAATGCTTAAAAAATACACGAGATTACAAAATTGCAAAGTATATATTGAAATATAATTATTAATATACATTAATAATTAGATTTAGAGTTTCATGTATGTATGTATTTAAATTCATGTACCCAAGGTTAAGAACTCTTGCACACAGAGTGGTATAGGGAACATGTGAAGATAAGGAAATAAAAAGAAGAAAAGAAAATCATACAAATGATAGATTTTCATTGGTAATGATAACTGAGTTTTATTAACTTATATGAAATCTCAATTCTTTCCTTATCATTAGTGTTGATGGTCATAAGGCTGTGAAGGCTAAAAGTATTAGCATTTGGCTAGCTTGTGAATAATAGCTTTTGATCAACTTCAGTTCCATTATAAATACATGCCATCACTGGAATTCATATATGACATTGCATTCCCCATCTTCATATGTTGCACAAGCTAGTACTCATTCTTACGATGTTCTTCTTCCTCACTTCCATCTCTTAGAATTAATTCCTAATTTCCTTCAATACTGAATTCAAATACCACCTCCTAGACAAATACTTTCCTGTCCCTCCCCCACATCCAGAAGTTAGTACCCTCTAACCTTCCAAAACAACCACACAATTCTCCATTTACAGTATATATGTTGTTGCTACTGTTTTTTTAATCTGTGTATGTGTCCCCCTGGCCCTAAATAGAATATTTGCTTCAAGAGAAAATAGTTTTATTTTTATTGGAGCTAGGTAGCAGAACAGATAGAATACTATAATATGAGTCAGGATCACCTGAGTTTTTGATCCAAAATTCGGCATTCTATCCATTGTACCACCTAGCCCTCTGTTGCTAGGCCTATGCTCCAAAAAGTTCAAAGAAAGAAGAAAATGTCCTGTAGCAGGTCTTTTTATGGTGTCAAACAAGAACAATAACCTGAAAACTAAGAGAATGTTCTCAACAAATTATGCTGAATGAATGTAACGGAATACTATTATAAGAAACAAAGAAACAGATGATTTCAAGGAGACTTGTATGAACAGAGTGAAGTGAGCAGGAACAGAAGGACAATGTATAAGATAACATCAACATTACAGAAAAGAACAAATCTGAAGACTTGCATAAACTGATAGAGCAGAAAATGAGCAGAAAGGGGAGAACAATTTATACACTAATAACAACAATGTAAAAAAAAAACCACAACTTTAAAAGCTAAAAGAACCCTGACCATTCTTGTTTAAATAGATCAATGATGAAGAATGTTATCAACCTCCTCAAAGAGAGGTCATGAATTTAGGGTGCAGAATCAGACACTTTTTGTACATGTTCAATGAGCAAATTTATTTTGCTTGACTAAATTGTTTTCTCTAACTCTTTTTTCTTTCTCTTTCCTACTGACACCTTTTTTATTTTAAAAAAAATCATTGATTGCCTGTAAGCAATATGAGATCATTTTACTAGGGGAAAAGGAAGTGACAAATGAATTCCTCACTTGAAAGATGATAATGAATTTAAATGTCAGGAATAAAAAGCAGGAGATGTATAATAGCATCATATTTATCAAAGATGGGGAAACAAAATGTCATGTTGCATATCTGTAGTGGAATGGTTTTGAAAACAAAGATGTTTTTGACAATTATCTCCAGTCACTCATGGCTTCAATTTTGATAGCTGACTGTAGCTTGGGCTAGTTATGCCACAATAATGAAGAAAAAGGATTATATAGGTGTGTGTATATATATATATATATATATATATATATATATATATATATATATATATATACACACACACACACATATGTATGTGTGTGTATACTTTGAAATAATATAAAAGTGATGATTCAGCAGATAAGATCATTTGTGTTACCATATTACAATTCAGATTTGACATAAAGTGCACATGACAAAGCACAAAGCCTTCTTCCTGTTTTTTCAGTGAAGCATCATCTTCATGAATTTATTTACATATTTGTAGTTAGATGGATGACTCCCAAAAGTTGGGCCTTATGGAAAGCACATTAAATAAGTAAATGCCTTTAACTCAGAACTCTGAGTCCAATGATGAGGTACCTTTGATGAGATTTTAATTTTGCTGTACTTCTATTGTTCTTTCACTATACCATATCTTTTCTCCAATTAGCAAATATGGGATTTGATCATTTGATGGTTGTTACATGTGATAGGAGGAGCAATAAAGGAAACAGAAAAGCTGCCTCCTCCCTTAAAGGAATTTACTATCAACTAAAGTAGAAATATACATACATACATACATGAATCTGCTGTATAAATCTTAGAAACACTATATGTAAATGTCAGCAATTATTTTATATTTCCTTCACATGAGAGGCAGTTTAATATAATGTAGTAATATTAAAATTACCTAAATTGACAAAATACTTTCAAGTATCTTGGTTTTTAGGTGAATATTTATTAAAAAAAGTTTTTTTCAACTCATTCTTAGACATTTATTAATAAAAACATGCCAGTTGCCTATTTTTGGTCACTTTTTCTGTTCGAAAGTGATATCTGCAGTGGAAAGAGCAGTGGCTTTTTAGTCAGAGTACCTGTATACAAACTCTACTTATGAAACTTCCTCTCTATGACAGCTTGGGCAAGTTGTTTAATTTCCCTAGACTTTAGTTTTCTCACCTGTAAAATGAGTGCATCAGACTAGATGACTTAGTAAGTCCCTTCCAGTTCTAAGTCTACGATTCCATTGGGTTCAAGTCTACTTGTGACACATACTGGCTGTGTGACTGTAAGCAAATCATTCATTTCAGTGTTAATTTTATTAATTGAATCAATATATTCACATTTATTCAATGCATTTATTCAATTGAATATAATATTTCTTGAGAAGCAGAGTGGCATAATGGAAAAATTAAGCTTTTGTATAGCAAAGCAAGTAAGCAAGCTTTTGTATAGCAAACCTTGGTTTTATGCCCATCTACTGTAGCAACAATCCTGCTAGCAGCTGCTGTGGCTGTGTAAAACCAACAACAACCAGCACACAGAAGGCCACTAACATAGGTTCTTTTGATTTGCTTTACTAAGGAAAGTAACTTTAAGGGGTTAACAATCTTACTTTAATCCAACATACAAGTATAACTCATGTAGCTCAGGAGGAAAAGCCAGCAACCTGAACTTTGGAGCAAATACAAACAAATTACAAACATACACAATATAAACAGACCAAATCACAATTCATAGTTACCTGGAAAGCATCAACATCTGGTTTGCAAGCCAGGGGCTCTTAAAATGGCTGCCCAGAGTCCCGTACCAGTCTTCCAGTGACTGAGAGCCCCAAGAGAAGACAAAAACCCCTTGAGCTTATATATTCTGTTCAGAGTCAAAGGGCATCACACATATGACTCACCCACGTGACCTAAAAGCCTCTGGTGTCACAAACATGTCATTCAAACCCATGCAAACCAGGCTTTCTCTTGAGGCAAGGAGGTCATCAAAGACTCCTAATTTAATCAAAGAAACAAAGGCCAGACTCATCAAGGGCACTTGATTAAATACGTGCTAACAGAGAAAACAGTAAAAAAGTCCCACCTTAATTAATATTACACCTACTTGACCATCAGCAATGCACTTAACCATATGCTGTTTCCTGACAACTCTTTAAGACCACATGGGAGTTTTCACACTTGGAGTCCCCTACAGTTATGAAATCAGGTTCAAACCACAATTCTAGTCCACCTCTACCACAATGGCAAATAATTATAATCAAAAGATTTGAAAAAATTATAATGTTAATTTAAACTAGCTATTTGGTACTGCTATGAATTATTCTCAAAGCTCCGAAACATGCATTGCAGAAACTGTATGATTTACAACATATCTCACATCATAGGAATGATGAAACAACGATAACTGTCAAAAATTTTATGCTGTTACTTACACATGTTAATCATCATCATTAAAAAGAACTTTCAGTGATGGGGGCCAAATTGATACTTTTTAGAATTAGAAGCTACAGACTTTTAAAATTATTTTCACAGCTGATGAATCAGTGCCATCATCTTCCAAAGAAAAGCATCACATTAATAACATTAGCACCATACATTGGATGTCATGTTTTGACAGATTAATCAGATGTTAGTATGCCTTTACTGTTGGAGGACACATAAGACTGACTTCAACATGCTTACAAATAAAATTAGAGGATGAATTCACACAGGAAATAAATGAAGACTAGTTTTGCAAAGCAGCACATTCCATAGTAATTTGACACAAATTGGTTACAAAAGTGCTGCAATGATCCCAAGTAAAGGAATGAAATACACAAGGAAGTTTTCTAGGATGAATCATATGTTTTAGTACAAATCAACCAATTAAAGGTTTTGATATGAAAGAGAACTCAGAGGCAACGTAGTTCAATTTTTTCATTTTACAGTAGAGAAATCCGAAGCTTGGCAAATATTTTGACCAAAGTCACAGAGGATTTTCCTCTGACTCAAGAGCCAGTGCTTTCTGCCATCCCACAGTACCTTAGTTTATGGGCTATACACTATATTAAGTGTAGATATACAAAGAAAAAGCAAAAACAGTTTTTTTTCCTCAAGGAGTGGACTTTCTAATGTGAGAGACAATATACTTGGCTGGGCCATAGGATGCATGGATAGGAATAATTATTAAAAGATGGGAAAGAGAAGAATTGGCTAAATTGCTATAAACTGCTTAAAGGTTGTAAAATGCTTCAAGTATTCAGTATGACAGTTAATGTTTGATCCTAAAAGCACTAGGAGGAGGCTGAGTATATGCGTGACATGAACAGACCTTTAGGAACATTAGGAAAATCATTTTGGCAGCAGCGTATAAGATGTATTGGACTAGAGAGAAATTTCAGCAAGTGGTCCAATGAGAAGGCTATGCAATAATTCAAGTGAAAGAAAATGAGGGCCTGAATCAGGGTGGTAGCTGTGTGAGTGGTGACACAGAAAAGCTGCCTCCTCCCTTAAAGGAATGTAAAATCAACATATGAAAGAACTAAGATAGAGAAAGAGATTATCAGAGTTGGTAGTTGATTTAATACTTGGAATGAGAGAGAAAAATTAAGAGTAGAAAAAAAATTAACAGTAGAATTTTCTTTTGGAATTATTTCAAAATTATTTCAAAAATCCAAATTTGAATGGGGCAGTGAAGGGAATAAAATAATAGCTGTTTTGATAAGATGGTTTGGAGAGATCTGCAAGGTTATTAGAGTGGTTAAAACATTAACTTCAGTAATTTGATTCAAAAAGTTATCTTTTTGCCAAATGGTAAAGAAACATCAGGCATAAAGTCAAGTTAGAGGAAAATAATCTAAGTGGAAATAAAAACAAGGATTAGGATATATTCATTTTTAAAATTTCATTAATTAATTTATTTTTAGTTTTCAACATTGACTTCCACAAGATTTTGAGTTCCAAATTTTCTGCCCATCTCTCCCTTCCACTGACCCCAAGAAAGTGTGCATTTTGCTTACCCCTTCCTCCAATCTTTACTCCCTTCAATCACCCCCTCTCCTCTTATCCTTTTCCCTTTTATTTTTCTGTAGGGTAAGATAGGTTTCTATACCCCATTCTATGTAGATCTTATTTCCCAGTTGGATGTAAAAATGATTTTTAACAGTCATTTTTAAAATTCTGAGTTCTACATTCTTTCCCTTTATCCCTCCCACCCACCCTCATTGAAAAGGCAAGCAATTCAATATAGGTTATACATGTGTAGTCATGCAAAACACTTCCATAACAGTCATGTTGTAAGAGACTGACTGTTTTTCTCTCCATCCTATCCCACCACCCATTTATTCTATTCTCTCCTTTGATTCTGTCTCTCTTCAAAAGTGCTCGCTTCTGATTACCCCCTCCTCCCATTTGCC
>CM053622.1:268650853-268667292 GCA_028646595.1 Phalanger gymnotis | reverse complement strand
TGTGTGGGCAAAGAGCTCCGGAATTAGCTGCTGCTGCTGCCATTGCCACTGCCTCCACTGCCCTAGGGCTGCGGCTGGACCACACTCCTCTCTCACCCAGGTCCAAAAGACCTTTGTGAGTGACCCTATAAGCTGTCTTTGGCATTTGTAGGTTAAGAAGTCTGGAAACTGCCACAGCTGCCAGTGATTCAGTCCCCTGAGGCCTGCTCCAGGTTTGCTGGGGAGCCCAGTCTATGCCAGTATAGCCAGCGTTGGTCTGTGCTCCTCTTCTAGCCTGCTGCAATAGACCTTTCCTATTGGCCTTCTAGGTTGTATTGGGCTGGAAATTTGTTTCGCTCTGTCATTTTGTGGGTTCTGCTCCTCTAGGATTTGTTTAAAGTCATTTTTACAAGTATTTGGAGGGTTTTGGGGGAAAGCTCAAGGGAGTCCCTGCTTTTTTTACTCCACCATCTTCGCTCTGCCTCCCCCCCCCCCAACCGCTGGCCAGATATATTAATAAGGCTAATCTCAACAACTTTTCTTCTCCAACTAGAAATAAGTCACATGGAACAAAATAATTTAAAAATATAATGATTACATATGGTAGAAAATCAGTTAATACTAAGTAAAAAGGAGATTTTGGGTAAGGGGAGAAAGCAGGAACACTCTAAGATGAAATATTATTGCTAAGGATGCATCTTAATGCTTTCATTGTGATAAATTATGAGTAGGTTAAAGGATGGAGTAAAATCACATTGGGGATTTTTGGTGCTCTGCTTGAGGACTCCATGAAAAAAGAAACAAAATCAGTCACCTATGCTATATGACAAATGACTGTCCTTAGCCACATGTGTTTCTTACATGTTTGCCTCTCTACTAGTGTATTCTGTTTGCAGCTACTCTTTCCAAAGATACTGTGTATATTAGTCGGGGAATGTGTCCCAAAGTTTATCAGGGAAGGATGTTTTATAACTACTATTCTTACTCTGTTATCTTTGTAAATGTCTTTGCCTTAAAACAGTTATATCTCCTGACTAATGGTAAAACTTGCTGCTGGGGCTTGGCAAACTACAGTTTTATGAGTGTGGGACCATAAATATTATTGAATCTGGGTTAATGGTCACCCCACTATGCAATCAACCTCCAAAACGGTGTCAAGTTGGAGAACTATTCCAGAGTAGGTGCTGATTTCTTTCCACTGCACCTTAGAAAGTTTGATTAATATAAATAATTGACAATAAGTTTATTTATATATATACATATACGCACATACACATAAATATACATATACACACATATACATATGCATATACACATACACACACATATGTCAACTACATTCTACTTTCCTCAGTCTTTCCTGGTAGCAGAAAACCAAGATATTTAATTCACAAAGTCAGAAGTTGCTTTATGGGGCTACCCAAATTGCAGGTAGAGTTGCTAGGGGAAGAAAACAGATTCTGAAAGGGCAAATTTCAAAAATCTAACCCTACCAGTTGATGGCAAATAATACATAATTTTTAAGAAGATGTGGAAGATAGATTGGAAAGAGAAGGGTAATTCTAGATAGAAGGGGTATTATGGGCATATATACAGAGATGAGAAGAAATTTTTGGTGTGCAGATTTCCTGGATGAGAGAAATATTCTTTCATTCATTTGATGGTAAATATAAAAGAAACTTGATCTCTTCCTGTGCTCTTTGATCCTGAAAATATTTGTCATTATGTTCCACAGCCCACCATGTGGTGTTAGGAATTATTCAGGTCTGTCTTCATTTAAATAGACATCCTGAAGCCATTTTGCTGACCTCCTTCTTCAGATTTCACCACAGGTCTTTTTTTAAGCTGGCTGGTGACAGACCCTGGAGTGGGCCCTAATATACATTTCCAGTATCTCACTTGAATTGATAGAGTAACATTTGGGCTAGTTTTGCTCCAATTAAATTCCATTAAAGTTAATTTTGTTTTATCTCTTCCAAACTTGTATGATTTCCTGTAATTAGTTCATTGTTTTAGAAGAGATTCTTTTATAATAAATGGGTCACATTGTTCTAGGATGATATACTTTGGTCTTGTTTTCATTGTGATATCATCACTAACTATGTAAATAAGTCAGCAACACAAAACCTGTAATTTTTCCAAGTATTCAGAAAGTTTACTTTTGCCAAAAAAACACAGGCTGCTATGTAGCAGAGTAGATAGAAGATTTGAGTTCAAATAGAGAATCAGACATTTACTATGTGATCCTGGGCAAGTCACTAAACCTCTGTCTGCCTCAGTTTCCCCAACTACAAAATGGAGATGATAATAGCACCTGTCTCACAAAGTTGTTGTGAAGATCAAATGAGATATTTGTGAAGCATTTAGCAGAGTTACTACTATACCCTTACGGTAAGTGCTTAATAAAGGCTCATCGTCTTCTCTTGAAAGCATTTTAGCAGTTGTTAAAATGGCATATTACTTTGAATTATGTTGCATCAAAAACTATTTAGAAATGTATATATAATTAAAGACTTTCTAGCTATCTGTATTTCAACTCTTGTCGAACTTAGGAGTAGAGATGTAATGCAATGGAAAATGGGCCATCGCTTTTGCTCATTGCCCAAATGAGGTAAGGGGTAATGATGTCAATGGCTTTATCCACAGGTCTTTGGATAGCTTGACTGCCCCTGATGCTTCCCTGTAGCAAATTCTTATCCTACGAATTCAAGCACATGGCATAGTCTCTTTGATACTACCTACTTGCAATGCACTGTGAATTCCATTTAGTTTTCTAATGAAAAATTCCTATGAAATGGTATCTATTTAATTAAGCACTTCTTTTCTTGTAAATGGCTTTCGAAAATAATAAAACGAACTGTTAACAGTCTTTTGTATCTTAAAACCTAGATATATTCTATATTTCTTGAATGTTTGGGAAAAAAACATTTAGTAGAACCTGAAACTTGCTATTTGCCTACTGAAACAAAGTTTGAAAGGAACACTATTATTGAAATATTATTGAAAGGGGACTTTTTTTTAAAGTGACTTTTTTTTCTTTATTAAAATCTCACCTTTCACATTACTGAATCAATTTATTTGGGTATTGCTGTTGTAAAACATTCACGAATTTAACAATTCATGTTGATATTTAGTTGTCAAAATGATTCTGTTTTATCAGGTTTGAAGGCCTTATTCATCATAAGAAAAAGATGCTAAAGGAAATATGACCTATTGTTCAACTTTACTTTTCTTGATTCCTCAGAAATTTCCAATTTCAAAAAAGATTTCCTATCCTATAGCTAACATTTGAGTTACTTTTTAAATAAAAAAAATACTGCCCATTATGAAATTTTATGTAAAAAATAGGCAAAGGAATGAAATTAATGGAAATTCTACTGAGCCAATTTCTATAGAAGGGGAAAAGGATGCTGGTATAAGGCATAAAATCAAACAAATACATGCTTAGAAAAGGAGGTGTGAAGGGGCAGAGCCAAAATGGCAGCTAGAAAACAGCAACTAACTTAAGTGCTCCCCTAAATCCCTCCAAACACCTGTAAAAATGGCTCTGAACAAATTCTAGAGCTACAGAACCCATGAAATAACAGAGAAAACAAGTCTCCAGTCCAAGATGGCCTGGATGGTTGCTGGGAATGGTTAATTGCACCATGCTAGGAGCAAAGCTCAGCCTAGGACCAACCAGATGGGGAGTCTGGGGGAGCAGGCCTTAGGGCCATGAATCACTGAGCTGTGGTAGCTACCAGACTTCTCAACCCACAAACGCCAAAGACAATGGAGCAAGTTAGTGGGAAAACTGCTGGATCTGAGTGAGAGAAGGGTGCGGTCTGGCCCCAGCTCTGGGGACAGCTGAGGTGGCATAGTGGCAGCAGCAGGAAGATCCTGCAGCTGCTTCCAGAGCTCCAGCATCAGCTGCTTCCTGAGTCCCTGGCCCACACGGTGAGAGGAATCAAGTGGCAGATCAGAGCAGAAGCACAGGGAGCACTTTGCTGGTGCAGATTCAGGGTTTTCCTGCTTTGCCCTGCTTGGATCTGGGTCACGGTCCTGGATGGCAGTTCTTGGGGAAGGAGGAGCACTGGTGTGGCAGAGCTTCCAGTGACTCTGGAGTACAAGTACCTCTGGAAACAGCAGCACAAGGCCCATAAAGCTTGGGACCAAGTACTCTCTACTCTACAAGCAGTCATACCCTGACAAAAAGCTCAAGGGTCAAGTAGTTAGTTGGGAACATGAAAAGACAGCATAAAAGGACTCAGACTATAGAATCTTTTTTTAGTGACAAAGAAGATCAAAACATACAGCAAGAAGAAGTTGACAAAGTCAAAGAGCCTACATCAAAAGCCTCTAATGGAAATATGAATTGGTCTCAGGCCATGGAAGAGCTCAAAAAGGATTTGGAAAAGCAAGTAAGAGAAGTAGAGGAAAAATTAGGAAGAGAAACAAGAATGATGCAAGAAAATCATGAAAAATAAGTCAATGACTTGCTAAAGGAGACCCCAAAAATACTGAAGAAAACAACATCTTAAAAATAGACTAATCCAAATGGAAAAAGAGCTTCAAAAAGCCAATGAGGAGAAGAATACCTTAAAAGGCAGAATTAGCCAAATGGAAAAAGAGGTCCAAAAGACCACTGAAGAAAATACCACCTTAAAAATTAGATTGGAGCAAGTGGAAGCCAGTGACTTTATGAAAAATCAAGAAATTACAAAATAGAATGAAAAGAGAAAAAAGGGAAGACTATGTGAAATATCTCTTTGGAAAAACTGCTGACCTGGAGAACAGATCCAGGAGAGATAATTTAAAAATTATTAGATGACCTTAAAACCATGATCCAAAAAAGAGCCTAGACATCATCTTTCAAGAAATTATTAAAGAAAACTGCCCTGATATTCTAGAACCAGAGGGTAAAATAGAAATTGAAAGAATCCACCCATTGCCTCTTGAAAAAGATCCCACAAAGAAATCGCCTAGGAATATTGTAGCCAAATTCCAGAGTTCCCAGGTCAAGGATAAAATATTGCAAGCAGCCAGAAAGAAACAATTTGAGTATTGTTGAAACACAATCAGTATAACATGAGATCTAGCAGCTTCTACATTAAGGGATCAAAGGGCTTGAAATATGATATTCCAGAGGGCAAAGGAGTTAGTATAAAAACTAAGAATCACCTACTCAGCAAAACTCCAAGGCAAAATATGGATTTTCAGTAAAATAGAGGACTTTTCAAGTATTCTTGATGAAAAGACCAGAGCTGAATAGAAAATTTGGCTTTCAAATACAAGAATCAAGAGAAGCATGAAAAGGTAAATAAGAAAGTGAATTCATAAGGGGCTTATAAAAGTTGAACTGTTTTGTTTACATTCCTACACGGAAAGATGATGTGTGTAATTCATGAGACCTTTCTCAGTATCAGGGTAATTGGAGGGAATATGCATATATATAGACAGAGGGCAAAGGTGAGTTGAATTGCTTGCCTTCTCAAGGAGGGTGGTTGGGGAGGGAAGAAAGGAAAGAATTTGGCACACAAAGTTCTAATAATAAATGCTCAAAAAAAAGTTCTTTTTACATGCAACTGGGAAATAAGATATACAGGCAATGGGGTATAGAAATCTGCTTTGCCCTACAATAAAGTATAGGAAAGGGATAGAGGGGAGTAGGGTAACAGAGGAGATGGCAGACTGGGGAAGAGGGCAATCAGAATATATGCCATCTTGGAGTGGGGGGGGAGAGTAGAAATGGGGAGAAATTTTTTAACTCAAAAGCTTGTGGAAATCAATGTTGAAAATTAAAAATATTAAATAATAAAACTATGAAAAATTAAAAAGAAAAAAGGAATTGTGATGGATGTGAGAGGTAATAGGTATCCAGAGTACTTCACTGGTACTGTCAAAATATGACAGGATTTAGAGGTAGGTATCCAGCAGTTCAGTTTATCTTTATTGAAGTATTTATGGAAGAACATGGAGAAGAATCACGTGAGACTTGTACAATGGAATACACACTTATAACATCAAAATTTCTTTGAAATACTGATAGTTGTATGATTCTATGGTCTGTTTCCCCTGCCAGTCTATAAGCTTCATATTGGGCAGTGTCGATGTCTTAGCCTACATAGGTCACTGAAGTTCCAATGTAGTTTAGTGCTCAGATCATAAAATAACCATTCAACAAATCAAAGATATCATAAATAATAGATCACAGAAACTGAATCTTAACAGACTTCAGAGGCCTTCTAATGGGATCCATCCCTGAACAAAGAACCACACTGACAACATTGCTCTGGGGTGGGGAACCTATGAACTCAAGGCCGCATGTAGCCTTCTAGGTTCTTGGGTGTGACCTTTTGATGGAGTCCAAGTTTTTCAGACAAGTCATTTTGTTAAGAGGATTTGTTCTGTGAAGTTTGTATTCAGTCAAAGGGCCACACTTGAGGACCTAGAGGGCCACATGTGGCCTTGATGCCACAAGTTACCCACCCCTGACATAGATGAAACTTGTTCATCCAGATTTTGTTTGAAGACTCCAATGACTGGACCATGACTTCGCTCTATACAGCTCATTCCAAGATCAGAGATTTCTAAATAGTATTTTGTATTTTCTTGAATGAATTTAAACTTGCTCCTTAACAACTCCTACCCAGTGTTTCTAAGTTTATAATGTGAAATTAACTAGAAAAGAGTTTTTTTTTTACTTCCTAGGTCTTCAAATACTTAAAGATATTTATCATATTCTCCTCTCCCAAGCATTGTTTACTCCCTACCAAAATTCTTCCATTCTTTTAGCCCTCTTGGGCATGATCCACAAGCTTTTTGACATCCCTGGTTGCTCTCTTTTGGATACTTCAACCTATGACTTTTCTCCCTATATATGATACCAAGAACTGAACAAATTATCCCAGATGGGATTTGGCAAAGGCAAAGTAGAAAGGGATAGTCACCTTCTTAGTCCTGAATACTACTTTCTATTAAGGGACAAAAAAATCACATTGCCTTTATCAAGCTTTTGAATAATTCTGGGATTTCACTTTTCTAAAATATTGTTCAGTCATTTCTGACTCTTTGTGATTCTATGTAAGGTTTTCTTGGTGAAGATACTAAAGTGGTTTGTTATTTCCTTCTTTAGCTCATTTTATTGATGAAGAAATGGAGGCAAACTAGGTTAAGTGACTTGCCCAGGGTCACACAGCTAGTAAGTGTGTCAAGTGTCTGAGGCCAGATTTGAATTCAGGTCCAGTGCTCTACTCACTGTGCCACCTAGCCACCCCCGTTTTGACTTTTTTTTTTTAATAATTTTATCTAGGAAGTGAAAATCCTATCCTATTATTTGTGATAGAGGAGAAATCTACATATGACTAACACACAACTTTGCTTTTGGCAAAGCAGATTTTAAAGGGTTAATTGGACAGATAGATAGGATTTACCAACTAAAAGATTTCAGAGAAAATTAGCCTGGAAGCAGTAAACTAGGCTCCAAAATTCTTAAACCTATTTCATCTCTCCCTTATCTTTCCATGAAGCATTTTAGTATGTGGAATAGTTATGGCCAGAGAAAGAAACTATTCCAGTTATAAGCAGAACTGGAAGTTTTCTGAAGAAACTGATGTGGTTGCAGAGGGAACTCAATGATCAACTTTTTTTTAAATGTTCAGAAAATGGAAGTAAGATAAGGTAACAGAAAAATGTAAGGATGTGGCAAAAGGTTGTAAAAACAGTACTGGGAATATTAAAACTCAGAATTAGGTGAGTCTGGCAAGATAAGTTAAGGAAAGAAAAATATCATTTTTAATTATTTTGGGAGAAAGAAGTGGATAAAAAGAAATAAGATTTTTGATTAGAATGGTTGGAATCAAATCATTATAACTGAAACAGAAAGAAGGCAGAGATACACAATTTATATTTTCTTTGTAGGACAATGTCCTCTACAGTGGAAATGAAGAACAAAAATAACAAATAGGGAGTTGAAACCCAAGATTCATAAGGGTGGACCTAACTACCATTATTGAATTTAAATAACCTGGCCAGATGAGATAGATCTTCAAGTCCTGAAACAATCATTGGTGTGACTGCTGAGACCTTGTTTAAGATATCTGAAAGATGAGAAAAAATTGAAGAGACACCACAAGACTAGAGAAAGGCAAATGTCTTAACTTTTTAGGCATGAGAGCAGAGAGAAAAGAATCTGAAAACTATAAGCCAGTGTTCTTGATCTTGATTCCTGAGGAAATTCTTGAATTGACCATTAAAGATCCATTGATGGTGAAAAATCCATCTAGAAAGATAAGGGATAAATACAAAGAACCAATATATCTTTATTTAAGACATGACATTCCAGATTAAACTAATTTTTTGACAAAATTGATAACCTAATAGATTAGGGAAATTATGTGGAGATAGTTTACCTGAATCTTGGTAAAGCTTTGAAAAAAAATCTTATAATTTGTTTCTGGAGAAGATGGAGACATGTTTAGAATAGTGGTGTCAAATTCAAATAGGAACTAGGGCCATTAAACTGTACCAAAAAAAAAAAATCCCTGCATCCATATATGAACTTAGAAAACCACACATTGACATTAATGTAATATTCTATTTTGTTGTTATTTAATTTTAAAAATGTTTCCCAAATAAATTTAATCTGGTTTGACCCAACTCTGGGCTGCAGTGGGCCTGTGGACCACATGTTTGACACCCGTGATTTAGAGGAAAATACAAAGTGATGGGTCCAGATATGGTTGGCTGGCAAAACTCAAAGAGTGGTAGTTAATTGTTCAGTGACAGGAGGTTTTCAACTGACTGCCTCAAGAATTTGTGCTTGGGACTCGCAACATGGCTAAATGCACCAAGAAGGTCAGAATTGTTGGTAAATATGGAATATGTTATGGTGCATCCCTCAGGAAAATGGTGAAGAAAATTGAAATTAGCCAGCATGCCAAGTATACCTGCTCCTTCTGTGGCAAGGCCAAAATGAAGAGAGGGGCTATGGGCATCTAGCATTGTGAATCCTGTATGAAAACTGTAGCTGGTGGTGCATGGACCTACAATACCACCTCTGCAGTCACAGTCAAATCTGCCATCAGAAGACTGAAGGAAGTGAAAGACCGGTAAAATCTTCTTATCAAATACCTGTAGCCCATAGCCCAACAATAAACGGGTTAACTCATGGAATAAAAATAAAAAAAAGAGAATTTGTGCTTGGCTTTGAGACACTTAGGATTTTTTTATGTGACTTGGATAAAGACACAGGTGGTATGTTGAGTAGATTTGAAGGTGATACCAATGTGGAAGGGATAGCTAACAAAATGGATATCAGTCAGTAGCCAAAATGTTCTGAACAGGCTAGAGCAGAGGGCTGAATATAATAAAATAAAACTCACTTTTAGTGTCATATGCTCGCACACAAAAAAATCAGCCTCAGATATATAAGAATTGGGAAGCATGTAATTTTAAAACGTGTCAGCAGGGTGATGTGACAGTCAGAGAAGCTAATAAAATCTTGGGCAACCTTACAAGGAGTACAGTTTCCAGGAAGAAGAAGGTGGTAGTTCTATGTACTCTGTACTTTTTAGAGCTCACCTGGAGGATCACGTCCAGCAAAGCTCATGATTTGAGAAAAACATTGATTAGCTACAGAATGTCCGGAGAAAGACAAGCAAAATTAGTTCTAGGTGGCAGAGTGGATAGAGTGCCAGGCCTGGAAGCAAGAAGACCTGAGTTCAAATCTCATCTCAGATACTTTATGGCAGTGTAATTCTGGGAATAAATCACTTAAAAAAAAAAATCTCCATTTGACTCAGTTTCCTCATCTGTAAAATGAGGATAATAATTCCATCTCCCAGTGCTACCTCCCGGGGTTATTGTAAGGATCAAATAAGATAACTGTAAAGCACTTAACATAGTGTCTGGCACTTGGTAACTATTTAATATTATTATTATTTTTGTTAGATGTCCTCTGAGGACAAATTGACAGAGCTGGGGATGCTTAGCTTGAAAAAAAAGGTTTGGCATTCTTCAGGTATTTGAATGGCTGTCATGTGGAGAATCTGATCTGTTATGCCAGGAGCAATGGGTAGAAGTTTCTAAGAGGTAAATTTAGACTTGATGTTAGAGGAAAACAAACAATCTTGTAACAATTTTAGATGTACTCAGTTGGAATGGACTGCCTTGAGAGCTGATAGATTTTCCCCTCCTTGGATGTCTTCAAGCAGAGGCAGGACCAGAATTCTTGTGGTATTTTGTATTGAGGATATCTTTTGTATATTCATACTGATGGCTTCTTAGGTCCCTACAAGTCTCAAAATCTGCAATTTTGTCATTCTGTGATTCCAGAGAGGAAGATTTTACCTCTGTAGAATTAGGTAGAAATACATGTTGAATTTGAAGTATTTAATAATAAAGGGGCAGGAAAATTATGGAATAGAATCTACCATCCAGGAAGAATAACAGAAGTTATATTAATGGATATTTTGGCTTTATTTCAAAATGAACTATCAGAATTGCCACTGTAATGGGATAATGTTTCCCTTTCTCCTTGACACTATTTTTCATCAGTAAAATCATTGTGTTTTCATGTTAACTAAATGTCTTATCGCAATATATATTTTAATGTTGTAGGACTTAGAAATGGAAAAGACCTCACAAATTATCTGCTTCTTATCACATTTTATTTCTTGTCATAGGGGCTAATTTAAAAATTCTCCTCCTACTGTAATTTCTCATCTATCATAGATTTATTCATTCAAGTAATGTTTTCAATCTTTTCTTCAGCCCATACTAGATTAATCCATACTGGCCATTTTCTCCAGCACTTTCTGACCATGTGCTTCTACATATCAATCACATGCCTAGTGTATACTCTCCAAACACCTCCACTTACTGAAATCCTTGTCTATTTTGAAGACCCAACTCAGATACACATCCTCCATGATTGTGTGCCTCTGACTGCTGTAGTAAGAAGTAATCTCTCTCTATTCACATATCCTATGCTGTGCTGTTGGAATTGTGTTATTCCTAACTGTATTCCAACTTATATTGAAGTTATTCGTGAACAACGTATACCTCCTATTAGGCTATAATCTCCCTAAGGTCAATAAGTATGTAGTTTTTCTTTTGTGCATCTCTAACATGACAACTTTTATAGGATATCACAACTACTACTTCTACTGATGATAATAGTAAATGATATTTATAAAACACTTTAACTTTCTCAAATTACTTTTCAAATACTTTTTTTAAAAAAATTCATCCTTACAACAACCCTGGGAGATATAGGCGCTATCATTATTCCCATTTTAAAGATGAGGAAACTGAGGCTAATTGAGGTTAAGTGATTTGCCAAGGGTCACAAAGCTAGTAAGTGTCTAAGACCAGATTTAAACTCAGGTCATTTTGAATCCATATCTAATATTTTGCATTACCCAAAGAATAGGAGCTTAATAGACACTTGAGTTATATGTCTCTTTCAATCCAACGAAATCATTCTATTTGTTGTGTGTATTCAGTTAGCAGGCACTAATTAAATATTGCTTGAGCTATTACTCACAAAATATTAGGATATCCAGGTTCAAATTGCCTCTTGAAATAGGGAAGTTGTGGCCCTTGCCTTGGGCCACATAGTTTGGGCAAAAGATACTTATAAATACAGAAGTAATATCTCTGAATTGAACTCATTAATAAGAGAATGTATGTGTTTTTGTTTCATGCTTAAAGTTCAATGAGAAAGCCTGATGTATTTTAAAACATAAGTAAGTAGGTGTCAAGTAAAAATGCCATGTTAGAATTAACAAAAGACCTAAACTTCGGGGAAATTGTCCTGGGAAAGAGATGAGTAGTAATGAGTTGAAAAATTAGGCTATGAATGCTAACCAGGAGTTAGTTGTTTGCTTCAGAACATCAAACCCCAAAGCCTTCACCTCTACCTGCCCAATATCCTCTAGCATCACCATATGAGCATCTAAACAATGGATGGGAAAATAAAACAAACTTAGAAAACCCTGGAATAAATTAGATGTTGTTATATCAGTTGAGGCAGAAAAAAAACTCATTTTCCCCCTTATTTTTAATGGGAATCTTATGTCCCTAAGCAGAGTAGCTAGCTACTTGCAAGATATGATTCAAGGTATACTGGTAAAGATCTTGTTGTACTCCCATCCCACCAACTACTGTTAATAGGTTTGTTGAGGCAGAGGGAACTCTCCAAGTTCCTCCAGCTGTGAATGTTTGTACTCACTTAGCTACTAGGGTACCAAGACTCCTGAGAATTTTTGGTCTTAGGGTCTAAGTGTGCTATTAAAGCAGAACGTTACTAACTGTACTCTCAAAGAATTTTACTAAAGAGAGAACTATTTAATAGAGATCATTAAAAATCCTGACTATAAGAGAATATTTTTTATTAAATGGTGATTGTATCAGTCTAGCATAAATTACATTACCAAGCATGAGAACCATCAGGGGAATCATTAACTCAATATCATCCAAACATTTTGATAATGATTTCTATAATAATAATGCCAAATTCCTTAAGAATAATTACATAAGGTACATATTTTTTCCCATAAAGATGATTACAAAATACTACAATCACCATCTATGTGAGGCTAAGATAGCCTGCCTAGAAAGAGACCAGCAGATATGAATATCTTAACTCCTGGGAAAGGGAAAAGAAGGATACTAAAATGTCAGGCCACTGTTGCTCAGCTCTGCTCCAGATCCTGGACAATAGACAAAGTCAGGAGGGACAGAGGTCCAGTGCTATGCTGGGCTACTATAAGAGAAGACATGTATGAGCTAGGATGCCAGGGTCCTGATCTATCATCAACTAGAAGGTCAGAGAAGAAAGCCAGGTCTCATCTTAGAAAGGACAGGGAGGATGTTATTTACAGAGAGGAGGGAAGACAGAAAAAGAAAAGTGAAATCTAGGACATAATTACAGAATAACCACCTACTGCCACTCATCACGCTAAATTCCCTTCTTGTTCTGGTGTCCCCTCTCAGCTCCATGACCTAAAATGTGGTCCTGTCCACATCGAAAAATCTATTAGAGGAAATACTCAGCAACCCCCAAATAGGTGAATAGAGATCTACTTCCTTTGTCAGGGTCCACAGGATTGAATGAAGATGGTCATGCCCTGTATCTACAATAGGATGCCACCCCCTTAACCCCATGTGCCTTTGGAGTCACACCAAGGAGCTAGGTGGGAAAGAGGCAGGGTATCCTGCAGCCTTTCTTCAACTAGTTTGAAGGCATCAGCTATTAACTACGACACTATAAGAGATCATGGAACTTCAGAACCTATCTATAATGTATCAGTGAGTAACTATGACATTACCATGGAAATTACCATGTGTCTTTCACCTCTACCAATGCCTACAGGGTAAATGTGGAAGCAGGAGAGACATGAATGTAAACCTCTTTCTCATCATGGACAGCAAGATGGAAGGAATTAAAATATGAACAAGATAACAAAGTACAAATTTTATTACATAATCAGGGAAGGCAGTTGGAATATATCTGTGGTAGCTGTCATATTTTTCCTTATTCCTTCTCTCTGATTAGATTAATGGAAAATATTGGCTATAAAAGCATTGTCAGGATGTGATTTTCTTTGATTTTCCTCCTATGTGAGTTTTCTTTACCATCTAAGAGTCAGATCTTCATGTCAGGTACATTGAAGATGTATTGTACTGGGTAGGAAGGAAACCCTCTGGTTAAAGGTCCACTGGCTGGAATGTTTTTGTGGGAATGACAGAAACCCTTGAAGCTGGTCTGAACTGACCATGTCCCTTTGGATGAAATTCATTATGAAGTGGTTTGCAAATCTCCTAGTGAGCATATAGCTTGTTAGTCATGCCCTAGGAAAAGCATAATTTCTCACATAATGTGGTGCCTGAAATCCCCAAATTACCCACTCAGTTTATATTAAAATGCAAATGTTATCTGGGAATAATATATTTAAGCCACTATCAGCCATTTAAACCTTAGCTCAAAGGTGTGGAATTTAGAATATAACAGAATAAAAGAGATCCAAGAATTATGCTTGAAGCTTAAAAGATTTAAATTTCAGGTGAGCTAGAGGAAGTATTACTTTTCTGCATAAGCAATAAACATTGAAAACTATTTTTTAAACCTTGAGATATATGAGCTATTATTATTAATAGGTAAAATATTTCTTTACTACTTTGAGGATATGGGATTGAGGTGGCATGGGTTCCATTTCCATCATTGCAGACTACAATTCTAACAATAAATGGTCTCTAAGAGTTTCGGTGGTTGAAAATGTCATCACCATAGGGTCATATTGATAAAAAAAAAAAAACTTCTCTGATGCCAGTTAAGCTGTGTTTTATATAGTTACAGCCATGTGAGCTTGGCCCAACCTTGCAGAGCTCCTAGTCTACTGGTATAGGTTTCCTCTTTTGCAAAAAATCCAAATAAAGCCTTTAGTACCAATCACAGCTAGTTCAGTTGGTGGATAGAGTGCTAAGCTTGGATTCAGGAAGACCCGAGTTCAAATCCAGCCTCAGACACTCAACAGCTGTGGGCTCATGGGCAAGTCATTTAACTTCTATTTGCCCTGATCCACTGGAGAAAGAAATAGCAAACAGCTTCATTATGCTTGCCAAGAAAACCCAATATGGGGTCACAGAGTCGGACATGACTAAATGACTGAACATCAACGACAACCTATCCCACAGAGTCATTGTGAGGCTCAGATGAAATGAGGTATGTGAAACACAATGTGGACTTTAAACCACTATACAAATGTCAGTTACTCTTATAGAACCCGGGGTCTTCTCCATGTTACAATAAGGCACTGGAAGAAAATCTTAGTGACAGAATTTTTTTTTTAAATCAGAGACCAATTCATAAAGGAAGAGACAGGCTTTCTCTTTTCCAGAGCCAACCTCTGCCTCAGTACCCTTCATCCTACCCTCCTTTCCCCCTCACATAACTTTAGTCCATTGATTCTCCCCATTCTCATGCATTTATGAACGCCCCTTCCCTACTAGTTTTCCTCCCTCACTTGCAGACATATGTTAATATTCTCCTTATCATAAAAACTCCTGGCCTGCTACTACATCGTCACTTTTTTTTCATTTATTTTCTCCCTTTCATTGCCAAGATTCTAGAAATAGAAATCAGCATTCATTAACTAGTGTTCCTCATTAACCATTCTTGTGTTTGGATTCAATCTCATCTCCAAGTGTTCCACCTCCACAATCCATAAGTGACATTCTTACACAGGTCTATTGGCTCCTGTTTTTCCATTTTTCCCTATACCTTTCCTTTCCTAAGCACATGTTTCATCCTTACACTAAGTTTAAACTTTAAACTAGTTTAAAGTAGTTAACTCTAATCCTTCCTGCTTTCCCAGCTTATTCATTACGCCTTTTCTGGAATCATTTTTTTCTCTTTTTAAAATCGTGATCCTTTAGTTAAAATGTTCAACTGTCCCATCCTTAATCCTTGTATCGCTTGCCCCATTGTCCTATTCCTGCTCATCCCTTTCCAGATGCCAATGCTGAAACACTTCTATCATCTGCCTTTTCTTTTCCTGCTCATATGCTACTAAATACTAGTGGAAGAAATTAATCAACCAGGCAAAAAACTCTGATTGCATACCTACTCTGTTATCACTGTCAACCAAGTCTACTACCAATTCATGCTATCCCAAATCAACTGGGGCCTATTGCTACAGACTAGTTCTTTTCCTGATTAACTATCACACTTTCTCCAGAGGATTTTTCAAAACTTATGTTTTTTGCCTCTCTCTCCTGCACTATCAACTTAACTCTCAGAATAGCTAAGGTCATACTACACACACCCATACCCACAACCACAACATCCCCACGTGCTCCCTCCACACACATACACTGAGGCCCATCAATGGCAAACTTCCTCTCAATATGATCTTCATCCTCTCCTACTTTGTTCCAATCACACAGGAGATACATTGGCCCTTTTAGCAATATTATCCCCTATATGTTTGTGCCTTTGATTCCATCCCCCTCTGTCTGCTTTGGGAATTTACTCCTTAAATTATCTCTTCTCCCTCCTTTATGATTAACTTCTCTTTGTCCTCTGGTTCCTTCCTGTGTTGGTAAGCAAAATGGGCTCTTAGCACTCAGTTCAACCAAGTGCCCCTGAAGAGTTTGGCTTTTGTTTACTTTGATTAATTGAGTGTATTTCATTGAATCTTACTAGGGGCTAAGCCCTAGGCCCAAACCCCTATTAGGTGCTAAGCCTATGTGGGTGTGAAGCTGGGGGTGGTGGGGCCCTGGTGTAGTAGGAAGGCCGAATTTATGATCTCAAATATAATCATGTATATGTTTGAATGGTCCGAAATCGCAAGGTATGAGAGATTCTCTAAGGAGAAAACAACAAGAAATTTATTTAGGCCCCACCGCAGCAAAAACTTGAACCAGCCTCCCCATTCCAACATCTTGACAAAAAGACTCCAGGCCCAGAAAGCCCA
>CM053622.1:268630470-268650353 GCA_028646595.1 Phalanger gymnotis | reverse complement strand
GCTAACTCAACAGCCAATCATAGGAGCCTAAGTTCTGGTCATTCAGATGACATTTGATGACGTCTGAAATGGTCTAAGAAAAGACAGAGCTATTTGCCCAGGGCTTCCGTTCTTGGTGGCGCTTACTGATGTGGGAGACTCGGGCAGCTGTAGCTAAGAAGCCCTCCAGCTCGTAAACCAGGAGGATGTTGGGACTTTGTTAAACTCTGGTAACTGTGTGTTGGGATTTGAATCAGACAATGTCTGTCTGTTGATGTTTGTACTTTGTTTGTATTTTGCTCTGAAGTTCAAGGTGCTGGCTTTTTCCCCTGAACTAAGTGAATGATATTTGTATGCTGGATTAAAATAAGCTTGTTAATCCCTTAACATTACTTTTCTTAGTAAAGCAGATCAAAGAACCTGGGCTTTTGCTGGCAGCATTCTTGTTGTTGGGTTTGTGTTGGTCTTTCACCCCCATAACAGCTGCTAGCTGGATTGTTGGAACACTTCCCTGCTGCCTAAAAAATCCTACAGTCCTCTATCATTTTTCTATCTCTTTTCCATTTTACAGCCAAATTCTTAGGAAAATGTGTCTACACTTGTTGCCTCTACTTTGCCGTTAATCAATCTCTTATAATCTGGTTTCCTTTACTACTACCCAACTGAAACTGATCTCTTACAGATTACTAATGATTTCTTTGTTACTAAATTCATATATCCCTTTCTCAATTCATATCTTTCCTAAGCGCTCTACATCGTTTGAGAATGCTCATCACCTCTTTTTGGATATTTTTTCCTATCTGAGATTTTGCTCTTCCTGCTGGTCAGATCTATCCTTTCCTTGATTCTTTTGATCTCATTACCGTAATTATCTAATTTGCCATCCCCCAACTGTTTCTCATCACTTTGGTCTCATATTCTCTACTACCTCCTACTTATCTCTTCCTGGATGTCCCACCATAATCTCAAGCTCATTGTCTCTAAAACTAAGCTGATTTTTCAAGACCTACTAAATTCCCTTGGCCCCCCCACTTTCATTGATGATATCACTATCCTCGCACTTACCTAGTCTTATAAACTTTCTTTCTTCTTCAGTCATAATTAAATCTTTCTTCTCTCTCATCTCCAAACATCTAATTGGTTTTTTAGTCTTTTAAAGTCCATGCACTGGGGACATTCATACTCTCTGTCCAATCCCACTGCAACCACCCTAGTTCAGAGTTATATCTTTTCATCTAAAAACTTTCTGCCTCTATACCATCCTTCACTCTGCTATGTAATTAATTTCACTGTGGTACAGTTGGTCACAGGACTCATCTACTCAAAACCTTCTTGGCTATACGCTTTTTTCCCCAAACAAAAAGTAAACTTTCACTTGGTATCCAAGCTCCTCCACAGATTCCAAATCATCTGTAAATCATTATCCTATACATCCTTTTTATATACACTCTGAATTCCATCAAAACTACAGCAATATCCACACACCATCCATGACTTGTTTGCTCCTGTTTCCATTTCTTGGCTCACGTTTCGACATCTTACCTGTGTCTAGAAAGGACTCTCTCCTCTTCACTTTTATTGTATGAAGTCCCTCTCTTTTTCAATAGAAGTGCCACCTAGTTGATGATGTTTTCCTTCAAATATATATATATGTATATGTATGTTATATACAATGTATATGTAAAGTTATTCTATACAGTTCTATTTCTCAATTTTTCTCTGGATGCAGATAGCATTTTTCTTCATATGTCCTTTATCGTTAATTTAGGTATTTATAATAGTCAAAATAAATTATTCACTCAAAGTCAGTCTTAAAACTATATTGCTGTTACCGTATCCAATGTTCTCTTGGTTCTGCTCACTTTGCTTTTCACTATGTATTATTATTATTATTATCAATTAGCTACTTGAAATCCTGGTCTATGTCACATCGACCTTTGTTTTCCTAAATGCCTTACAAATATCTTATGCTCAACAAATGTTTTCTTGAATTAAATGTTTATCCTATAATGTATTGTGAAGTAGCATTAAAATGGTTTGGCAGTGCCCAAATCTAACACTTTAATATTAAAGTGTCTCATAATAAAAGGAAGTCATACAATCTAATATCTTGATGCCTCTTTCAAAGATAGACCATAGAGCAAGCTGGGCCATAAATCTTACCCCAAGGTCACCAAACAGTAGTCATTTAAAGGACAAATTAGAGAGAGTGGAGAAGAAGATCAAAGACAGACCTAAAATTTAAATATCACTTAAGTCACTTTATCTGCTTGGTTCACTCTGAAAGTTTACATAGCATTGAAAGTTCTATTTGATCCCATCTGTTTTCTATTTTCTTTGGGCACCTACTCTTTAAATAACCCCATATTTTCCCTTATTTTCAACCTTTCCTTATTTTCTGATTCCTTCTCTGCTTCCCACAAAAATACTAAGACATGCCTCTTCTTAAATAATCTCCACATGGTTTTCAAAATATCTCTCCTTCGTTTTACATCCTTGCATCTATGAGATTTCACATTACTTCCATCTTCTTGACCAGTGAATGAGATCATGTCACAAAATTGCACCTACGGTGACAAGTATTGATCTCCTGCCTTAGAGGGATACAATAGCTAGTCATTTTCCACTGTCTTTTTTTTGTCTTTGTGTCATTTTAAAGTCCCACTAAATGTTAAGTGACAGGGCAAAATCACTAACAGTGAGATTTTTATCTTCTTTAATACTTTGACTAATAATGAAATTAGTCAATTTTTGGAGTATGAAATAAAGAATTGGATCATAGCTGAATTGATGTTATTTTCAGTGTTTGCTTCACATAAAAGTATTGTTTTTAATCATATATTCCAAGCTGAAATGATAAGTTTTGTTTTGTATGCTAATTGTGTTTCATTTGGTTTATCTGTAAGGGGTCATCAGGATAGAGGTTCTATACTCAGCAACAGAGTATTTATGGGCATCTTTTATTTAAATAATCAGAGTAATGATTATTTTAGAATGATTAGTTAGGACAATCATTTCACTTATTCAGTTTTTTATTTCTGAATGTAACAGTCTCCAAGTTACTCAGATTAAGACATATGGAAATACTTTTCTCTAGAGTACAAACTAACACTTAGAGATTGAAGGATTATATGGATTCCATTAAACATTTGAAAGCATCAGCACTATAAAGTTCAATCACCAAGATCTTTTTACTTCCAAGAGTAGGAATATCATTTAAATTTGTTTTCTCCATTCATAACTTTTTCTTTCTATAAAAAATTATCTTAGACTCAAACAACAGAACACAAATAGAGAATAGAGAGAAGAAAAAAATAACATAAACTTAAATATTGGAACTTAAATACAAAGTAAGAAAAGGAAAAAAAAAGCCTATCATATGCATAGCAGAACATAAGAGAGGATGCAAAATATGTAATGGTAAATTTTCAAGAAAGCCTGTATGATAAATATTACATGTTGTGTTGAGAACTGCCCATCTTTTCTTTGCTTCCTTGTAAATTATCTTTTGATCTCTGCTGTGCATTTTTTACTTTGTTCTTTTTTCACCCTTCCCCCAACCCAGGCTACAATTACATGCAGATTTATTTCTATAAGCATATAAATATATACAGACATATGTAGACATATGCTTTCCCTAAAAAAATTCTGCTCCTGGTCTTTGATTTTATGTTTGTGAATATCTCTTGTTTCCTATTGCTCCTAACTCCTGTACTTTACTTCTACCCACTACCTTGCCATCCTAATACTTAGTCTACCCGCTTCAAAGATCCCTACCCTATCCCCCTATTCCTATAAACCTAAACGCCCTCCTATACCCCTTATAACTTATTCCCTTACTCTCCTGTCTAGAGATCATTCCCTTTTCTTCCCGTTCCCTTTATTCTAAACACCCTTCTATGCTCCTTTAACCTATTCCCTCACTCTCCCTTCTAGAGATCCCTACCTTGTCCTCTCCCCTCCCTATACCCTTTCCATTTTATTTCTTCTGAATTTAGAAGACTTTTGTACTCTTCCATATATATATATATATATATGTATATATATATATATGTACATATGTATTCTTCCCTCATAATTCCATTTCTGATGAAAGCAGGTTACCAGAACTACCAGCCCCGCTCCCCCATCTTATTCCTCTGTATCAATTCTTCCTCTTACATCTCATTTGTATAAAATAATTACTCTTTTTAGCTGTTCCTAAATGGTTTTACTTTTTAAAGTCATATTATACTCAGGTCTACTCCAATCTTTCTTATAAACTACTCAATTACTAGTGACAATCTTAGACATGTGTTTTACATTTTATATAAATAAGAAATGGGCAGTTTATAATTATTTTATCCCTTATAATCAGTCTTTGATATGCACCTTATGTTTCTCTTGCCATTTGTATTTTTTTATACTAAGTCTCGAAAGTCTGATAGTTGATCAAATATCCATTTTTTTCCATTTAGGATAATGCTCAACTTTGCTGGGCATCATATTTTCAGCCAGAGCTCCAGTTCTTTTGCTCTTCAATAGTGTTCCAAGACCTGTGATCCTTTAGTGTCTCTGCTTCTAGGTCTTGTGTGATTCTAATTGTGGCACCATCATATTTATTTTTTTTTTATTGTTGCTTTTAATATTTTATCTTTGAGCTTTGGGCTTCAGAATTTACTATAATATTCCTATGAGTTTTCCTCATAAAATCTCTTTCAAGTGGTGATCGATAGATTATTTTTCTATTTCTACTCCTCCCCACCCCTACCCCCCCGCCCCCATTGTTCTAATGCTTCAGGACAATTTTCTTTAGTTATTTCTTGTATTATTGCATCAAGTTTCTTTTTTTTTTTATCATAGTTTTCAGGTAGTCTGATTATTCTTATGTTTTATCTTCTCGATCTGCTCTCCAGGTCAGTAGTTTTTCTTATGTTTCTCTTTCTCTTTTATTTTTTCATTTTTCATATTTTGTTTAATTATTTCTCGATGTCTTATAACTTTGCTGGCTACCCCTTGCTTAATTCTCATTTTCAAGTGTCATTTTCTTCCTTAAGATTCTGGATTTCCTTTTCTAATTAGTTGACTTTCTTTTCATGATCTTCTTGTTTTTTCTTGGATTATTCTTTTTTGTTGTTGTTGTTGTTGTTTTTTCCTCCATCTCTCTCATTTGATTTTTAAAGTCTGTTTTAAAGTTCTTCTATGAATTGTTTTTTGGGCAAGTGATCATTTGATTTTTCTCTTTGCTTCAATATCCTCCTCTGAAGATACCCTGCCTCCAGTCTTCTCTATTCCCACAATAACTTTCTTTGGTTGTATTCTTTCTCCTTTGCCTGTGCATTTTTTAGTAACAGCTTAATTTTTATAATCACCTCTGGCTGTAGTGTATGGGGGGGTGCCTTTTGCCCCAGACCTTCAGTTCTCCCCTCTAGCCTAGAATCAAAGAAAAATCTGTTAGTGCCTCCTGTTAGTGCCCACAGCCAGGGGCATTCTGCCCCACTGCTTCCGAACTCACCAACTGTGTGCTGGTTCCTTCTTACTCCCACCACTCTCCACAGCATTGCTGGGTCTGGTGTTCCTTGTCAGCAGAGGTTCCCTCAATCTTTCCCAGTTCAGATGCCCAACTCTTCTCACTATCCTGGGGGTAAAATTCCTGTGGCTGAGGCTGAGGCAGAAGCTCAAACTAACTAACCCCAGGGCTTGCCGCTTGTGTGGACCCTAGTCTAAAAGGAACAAACCTAGTCCTGGGATTTTCCTTCTGATTTTGAATTGTCCCAGGAAGACCCTTATTGTGCCCCTATGATTATTATTTTACTGCCTGACCCTACTTTGTTTGCCCTAAGATACTATTTTATCTCTTTTGTGGGAGAAAATCTTGAGAGCTTGGAATTTTCTGATCTACTCCACCATCTTACCAGTATCTCCCTTCCATAACATTTCCTGTAATATACATTATTCTTCTTGCTCAAACTATTTTGAGCAAAAAGAAAGGTTTAAATTCAGTTAAGGTACCCGAGGGTAGGGACATTTTTTCTTTTTGGTTTTGTATCTCTAGCACTTAGTGTGGTGTCTGGATTTTGGTTGGTATTTATTAAATGTTTGTTGAATTTCAAACCCCTTTATCCTTTCAATTAATGTTTGTATAGATGCTACTATATTTATTTATTTAATTTTAAAAGTTTAAATCCTTATATTCTAAATACCTGTTTTGGCTATGGTTCTCTCTTAAATTGTCTATAAGTATGACAAATTAAGTTTTTTTTTTAAATTAAAAGAAGCTGTAATATATTCTTTTCAAACATTTCTGTGTTCAGGCAGAACCTCTGTTTATATATGGATGACAGACTCACATGGATAGATTTAATTATAAAGTCATTTTTAGGACATAGAAAATGGTACCATATGAGTGGGGAAGACAAGGAGTTGTTGGCATTTGAAATCAACTCACCACGTTAACCATTGTTAATTTTCTCTCATCTAGCCTCCAGTATTATACATTGTTTGAATTCTAAGTCTATATCACTTAACCTCTCAGATTCACTGTTCTCTTTTCTGTAAGTTGGGCCTACGGGTCTTATCCCAAATGATTGTTGTGTAGATCAAATGGGACAATATGCATAAAGGTCCTTGAAAACCTTAAAATGTTAAATAGAATGACTGCTCTGACTCCCTCTTTCAGACCTAGAATACTGCATCTACCCTTCAGGGTCTCAGGGAAAATCCTGAAGGGTTGGGACATGTTTCTTCTCTATCACCATTGGCTTGAACCCCTCCAAATCATATTCTCCCTATTGTTAGGGACCGGTAGCTAGCACCCAATTTAAATTCAACCACTTAAAATTGGTTAGCTTTCATGCAATCATATTTACTTTAAACACGTAGTGAAAACCAATATATAAACACCCTCATCTCCAACTCCTCAGGAATTATACTCTACCCTATTCTATTTCATTTTTTGAAGGAGCAGACTGAATATTTAGTTTAGTATCCACGTAGTTTACATCCAAATTCTATGTGACTGTTGGGTGAATTATCATCTCAGCTTCCATTGATCTAGGTCCAGATGGTAACTCTTTGCTTCTTGGAACATTAGGGCGGTAGTGTCCAAAATACTTGGCCTGGAACCCAGGCTCCAAATTCCAGGACACTAAATACCATCCCTTATGATGACCTTTCCATGTAACTATGCTATAAGATTCAACTGCCTTCACCAAAAACAGAGAAGAACAAGGACCGATATCTGTTTCCCAGGCCTACAAAACTTTAGAATGCAAAAGGCCCGAAGGCCTTTTACCTACCACATGATTTCTCACTAGACCCTTGAGAGCAACTAAGGCAAAGGAGTTAATTAGGCTAAAAAAAGTATAAGATTAGCAAGCTTATTTGAATGCCTTTGTGTCCAATGAAAGAAAATCTTTTCTACCATGTGGTTAGCTAAAAAGAACGAGTTATGGAATATCAATGCATGTTCCAATTTCTCAGAGGAACTTTCCTTCCTTTCATAGGATCCCAGTTCTCTTGAGGCATCTTTCATATATAGAGGCTACAGTAGCCAAGCAAGATGATGGTGTCTCTGCATATGTCAGGCTTCCATTACAGCTATTTGAATATCATCTATTATTTGGCTGACACAGAAAGACCAGTTTATTGAATAACTTTGTATATAGCATTTTAACTTTCACAAAATACTTTTTTTTCACAGAATGCCTGTGTAACAACAATGTTACTTGCAGCTACTGTGGCTATGTAAGGCCAATAACACCAACACACAGAAGTGCTGCTAGCATAGTTTCTTTGATCTGCTTTTCTAAGGAAAGCAACTTTAAGTGGTTTACAATCTTACTTTAATTAAATATATATATGTATATATATAATATATATGTGTGTGTGTATGTATATCTCATTCACTTAGTTCAGGGGAAAAATCAGCACCCTAAACTTGAGAGAAAATACAAATAGAAATTACAAGCAGAAATTATATAAACAGAGCAAATAACACAATCAACAGACAGGCTTCTAGCTGTCTGACCAAAACCGTACATACATAGTTACCAGAGAGAGAAGCACCAACATAGGGGTTTTCTAAGCTGGGGGGACTCATTAACAGCTACCCAGAGTGTTGTCTGGCCAAATCACATGAACACTCTTCCCTTGAGTAAGCCCCAAAAGAACATGCTAACCTCAGGGCATATATACCCTGTTTATGGCCCTGGGTCTTCATGGCAAACTTAGCAAAAGGGTATAGGCCTGAGGCCTAGGGGCTACTTAGTTAAAGGGTGTAGGAAAGATCTCTAATCACTAGCACAACATTATACAAACACACACACATGCACACACACACACACACACACACACATATATATGTATATATATTTATGTATGTATAATGTAGTTTCCAATCTTGATTGACTCTTAATTCAAACAAAGGCAAGACTCAAGAGCACTTGATTGCCTTAGTCCTGAGAAGCACTCCAAAACAAAAGACAACAAAAATTCCCACTTTGCTTGCCATTATCTTTGCCCCACTTTGCTTGCCATTACAGCCTGTGAAGTAGGTAGTATGTATAATACTTTCCATTTGACAACTAATTTAACTGAGAATTAGAGTTGTTAAGTGACATGTCCAAATTCATACAGCAAGTAAGTTTGATATTTGGTATTTGAAATTAGGCAGTCTCTCATTAGTCTTTCTACCTCACCCCATTGTCTTTCTTGATAGTCATTGACAATGCTCATAAAAAAATATTAAAAGCTTTATGAGAGTCAGTGAAACATTAAAAAATGGCCCTAAATGCTTTAATAATACTCTCCTTCTTTGCTTCCTCAGAGCCCAGGTATTTGAGGCCATTATTTGAAAACTATTAAGGGTGCTGGCAAATATCTAGGCAAGCAGTTTCTTGCCCTTGACTGTTAATATTTCCATCATAGAATAGAATTCCAAAAGACAAACTAGCATACTTGAACTAAGTGTACCATATAGGCACATTTGCATATTTTACTCATTCTAAATTAGGCAATTTTATTATTTTTCAATTATTTTTCCATTACTATATAGACCTACTTGTTGTTCATCCTTCATTTTTGAAGATCACCTATGACATCGTGGGGTGGTCTTGACTTGGATTTAAGTGAGGCAAAGTTGCATAAAGTCATATTCCTCATTCTCTCTTCCAATGTCATCAAATTCCAGTGGCAAGAAAAAGTCAAGACAACTGGCCATGTGTTACAACAATTCAGCTAGTAGCTGCTGTGGGGGTGAAAGACCAACACAATCTCAACAACAAGAATGCTCCAGTACAGGTTCTTTTGATCTGCTTAACTAAGGAAAGCAACGTTAAGGGGTTAACTATCTCACTTTAATCCAACATATACATATAAACTCACTTAGTTCAGGAGGAAAAGTCAGCAACCTGAACTTCAGAGCAAATACAAATTACAAACACACATTAGAAACAGACCAAATCACAATTGACAGTTACCAAAAAGCATCAACATCTGGCTTCATGAGTGAGAGAGCTCTTAACAACAGCTGTCCCAGAGTCACATGCCACTCCTCCTGTGGCTCAGAGACCCAAGGGAGAATGCCAGCCTCTGGGTTTATCTATCTTGTTCAGGGCTAAAGGTGAGTTACACATACAACTCACCCATGTGACCTAAAAGCATCATAAAAATTCGACTTAAACTCACATGGTCTGAAAGCCTCTGATGTCACAAACATTTTACTCAAACCAATGTAACCTAGGCTTTCCCTTGATGCAAGGAGGTCATCAAGGACTCCTAATTTAAGCAAGGAAACAAAGGCCAAACTCTTCAGGGTCACTTGATTAAATAAGTGCTAAAAGAGAAAACAGTAAAAAAAAGTCCCAATTTAATTAATATTACACCATGGCCTAGGATGCAGTGAATGACCTTGGCTTCTTTGATGTCTGGTCAAGCTCTAAGAACTCTACAGCTCGTGCTTCAGCCACCTTAATGGCCACTGCAACAAATTGTTATCATCTGCCCATTCACATGCTTGGGTTAGACATCCCTTAACTCAGTGACAGCTCTGAGTCCTGTCAGTTAACCTCATCCTGGCTTAGCCTGTCTGCCAATACAGTTTACCTGGGTGTGGCCATTGCAAATGCTATAGCTATAGATATGAGTTGGATGATAGGTGGACACCAAAGGTAGAAGAGAAAACCTGAAAGAGCTCAAGGCAGTTGCGAGGAGAATAGACTTACTTAGATGTTTCATCACAGTGTGGCAATGATATTGGGTTCATGAAATCTATGTCAGCAACACACAAGAGAAAAGGCTGGCATTTCTTGCCAAGCTTTAAATTCTAAATGTTGTCCAGTGAGAAAACTTTATATATGTTGCTTAAGGGAGATTCATTCCAGTCAAGTTCAAGTTCAAGGACCATTTTGATCACAAGACAATGAGTCGTTTTTCTTTGTTTGTTGTTGTTTTGCCACTGCAACTGGCAAAGATTGCTTACTAGGTTAAATAGGAGTTGTGATCTGTGTCCATGGAGGAAAGGCCCAAATGGTGTGTGTGTGTGTGTGTGTATGTGTGTACATGCACAAATGTATGCATGTGTGTGTGTATATATGTATATATGTGTGTATATCCCTATATATACAAATTTGTATATACATATATACACATGTATGTGTATATATAAACACATATGTAAATATGCATATGTGTATATATACATGTATATACAAACACATATGTATATATACATATATGTGTATATATGTATATGCACATTAATATATTCATACATTATATATTTATATTTACGTATGTATGTATACATACAAACACAGAGATATAAAAGATCCTCAAAGAAGCATAAAGGAAATTTCCTTTGAATTATGATGGTTTCATAAATTACTGTAATCTGTTATCAATACTTCAAAGTTTACTTCTTGGGAAAATGTGTTTGCAGATATGACATTCTTAAATCTGAGATATAATCAAAGAATAATAATAGAACATTATGTGGATATTATCTCCTTATACATTTCTGCCAACTACATTTTGAGAAGCTAATAAAAAAATGTTCTTTCATTCTTCAAGATATTAACAGAATACCTCCTATCTGTAGCACTATAGGAGGCATTGTGGATGATACACAGTAAAATAACACAGAATTTCTAATCTGCAAGGAGTATACATGAGTATCTACATAATTTTCATAATTCTCGACAACAAATGTTCTTAAAAGTTTAGGATTGTTATGTATCTACTTTCTTCTCACATTGGCATTCTGTTTTACTTGTTAAATAACTGTCCAAAAGAGAGGTATATTATATGAGTAAATAAAATGAAACAAGGAAGTTCAGATTTCACTTGTCTATAAAGTAGTTTGTGAAATATTACATACACATGCATACATTAATTTTTTTATAAAAATAGGTATAATATACATAATATTTGTGTTTGAGCATGTATGTATGTGTGATATTTATATTCACAATAGGAGACCACAATCTTCATAAATGTAAAGAAGTAATAGATCAGTAGGGTAGCTAGGTGGTGCTGTGGGTGGTGTCAAGACTAAAGTTAGGAAGACTCAACTTTCTTAGTTCAAATCCAGCCTCTGAAACTTACTAGGTGTGTGACCCAGGGCAAGTTACTTATTCCTGTTTGCCTCAGTTTTCTCCTCTGTAAAATGAGCTGGAGAAGGAAACAGCAAACCATTCCCATATCTTTGCTAAGAAGCTGCCTCCCCCCAAGAAGAGGGGTACCACAGAAGACTCAGAAATGACTGGAAATGACTAAATTAAAAAAATGATATGCTGTCATTCCCTAAATGTGTTTTTTCTGAGGAGAAAATGAACACGTTTCTTAAAGTTATCACTGAAGTGTTTCTGTTGATTATGTGACACAGTACCTCTTGTTGCTCCCCATTACTTCTCATCATACAGAAAAGGAGACTGAAATACAGAAGTTACATGGTAAAGTTATGTGTAGCAAGTCAACATGGTCTATATCTTTTCAAATATATTATGTAGTTCCTGAATTTTGGACAATATGACTTTCTGCAAATTTATGTTTGACTTTACTACTTTTTGCATTTATGTTTTCATATGCTAAGAATTACTTAAGTCTTCTCCCTTTCCGATTAGTCATCAGGTATCTTTAAACCAGAGGTGCTTACATTAATACACAAGAATAAAAAGTCCAAATTAAGACCATCTGAACAACCAAGGTGATAATAGTGCTTCTTATTCTTTCTTCATTTGTCTCCTTTTGCTATTATGCACAGTAGCATGGCATGAAAGAATCATGGGGAATGGAAACACCATCCTATTAAGCTACAGAAAAGCTTGTCTGTGAGATTACTTACAAGCCTTCTTCTCAGGGGGTGAAGATAAAAGAGGAGTAATCTCTCTCATCCCCAGGACATCAATCTGAAGTCTCCAGAGTTCTGATTTTCTTGAATAAGTAGTCCAATGGTGTATCAGGGGAAAATTATGAATACTCAGCCAGAACAATTCTATTTTTCTAATTTCAGTAAGTCTTTTTAATACTGCTCAAATGTAATGGAGTCATAAGTACACAGAAGAAATACACTAATATTAGGAATACAAACCTTGAAACATTTCCATTCTTTAAAACAGAATATTTGAAGGGAATCAGAGAAAGGGTCAATGTTCTGAAAAGTCAATCTATTCTTTGTGTGGCACCATGCCATATATAAAAGAATACTGTCACTTAATAAATTCAGGTAATACCAAATGTCCTTCTTCTATCAATTACAGCTTTACTGTTTTCCCCCATTTATAGTCTGATGTTAACTTTTATTATTTTACTATTCTTACCACTAGAAATTTTATAATGTCTTTTTATCTCTTATAGTATAATCACTTCTTTATAATTATTTTAAATGCCTGTCATAATACATCAATATGGTAGAATAGTCCTAATATTAAAAAGTTAGATTGTGCTCTTAGGCATGTTGTTTAGCTTGGCTAGGTCTCAGTTTTTCCATTTCTAAATAAAAATGTGAGATTCAAAGGGTTTTGCCAGTTTTAAATCTATGATTCTAAGATCTGCAGTTTTAATACAATTTTACGACTGTGAACTGATTACTTATGTCCCAGTCACAGGGTCTCTTTCTTTTTCTCTAAAATAAATGTAAGTCTGATGAGAGATGCCCTGAAGTAAGACTTAGACTGTTTCTATACAACCAAGTCTATAATTACTACAAAAAAGTTTTCTAAACAAGCCTCCTGAAATATATGTCAACAAGCTTATTGATTTTTAATAATGGTTTAGTTTATCAAGAGAGAAAAAATGAGACTGTTTTCAAGATAAAGCCATTTGCTTGGTTAAAGAACAAATAGATGAAAAGCTGGGTTATAAACATATATGCTGAATAGTTAACATGTAGTCTTATCTCCATGGAGCAATCTAGTTTCTCTTACTTTCAGAGTATTCTAAGATGAAGAAACTAGTCAAGTGTAAGTATTTTTCATGTACCTATTAAAATGTATAATGATTCAATTCCTTTTGCTCAGCATTATTATCAATTAATTATCAATCAATAAATGTTAAAATTAATGGCATGGACTTCTAGCCATCCATTCGTAGGACTAACAACATGTCAAACTGGTTACTTTCCCTATATCTCATTGATTCCCCTCACCAAAAGAAGAATTATACACAAATTACAGAAAAATTATAGCTCAATTCATGAGAAGAAAAACAAGGAACAACATAAAATCCCTTCAATTAACATTAAAGAATGGCACTTAGAGCACTCGTTCTTCACCTGTCCTGTATTAGCACCTAGCTACGAAGGGCCATGCAAACTGACCTAGAGCTTTATGCGTATGACCTATATTGGAACAATACCTTTTGCTGAAGGAATTTTGCCAGCATACTTGACCTACACTTTGCTCACCTTCTACCTGAAACCTATCACATATACTGATTTTTTTTCCACTCATAAAATAAGAAAGGGTGGGGATAAATACACTGTCTTCTACCTTAAGACAATCCTGTGACATGGGACCCTAAAGCTTTAGAAAGGCCTTAGAGGCCCTCTCTGACCTATCTCTAACTGAAAAAAATGACACATGTTGATTTTGTCCTGTTCAAAGGAAGAATTGAAGCAAGGGATGTGTGCCTGTGGCTGTATAGGCCCTGAAGAAAAGGGAACTGAAGACCATATGGACCTACTCTTGTTCCTTCAGGGGCTATTTGGAAGAGAGACACAGGGCAGAGAACCCTAAGTCCCTCAACAGAGGAAGAGGAAACAGAAGCTTTGTAATCTAGCTATGGGGTATATGTTTTTACTGGCAAAAGGAGAGGAGTCAGGAAGTGAGTGATGGAGGAATGTAAGGTAAAAAAAAAGAGCAGAAACAACAAAGTACACAAACAGATAAAGAAACAGACTTCTAAAATTAGAAGTATTTGTATTGAACACTGAAAGATATCACAAAACAATTTTAACACATATTGCAAGCCAAAGGAAAGTGAATCAATGCATGATGAAACATAGAATCTTGCCCTGGAAAGCATGAAACAAGAAATTAAGGAATGCTTCTAAGGAGAAGTGATGTCCATAAGTGAAGAAACTAGTCAAGAATATATGTCATAATTCACAGTTTTCAATGTAAAAAAATTAAAAAAATCTCAATTAGCACATTAGAAAATTTTGAAAGAAATGTTTGCAAAGAATCAAAAAGGGGGTTAAGAGATTTGGAATTTAAAAAAATCCTAAAGTGGTGGAAACTATGACAGAAGGGAGACAAAATTCAATTCTGGCAAGGAATATGTCATCTTTATATAAATAAAAACTGTGGATGTTGAAGAAAGCATGCACTGTGAGAACTTAAGGAATATAAATCTCCAGGAAGAATGTGACATGTAAAAAAATTTTAAAATTCACAATACAGGCAATAATGAAAAATTGCCCAGAATGTCTCAATGCAGAAAACAAAATATGAATTAAAAGAATCAATAAATTGTCTCTGGCAATAGTAGAAACAAACAAAACAAAACTTTTTAAATACCAAGACACATGGTCATTAAATTTAACAATTCCAATGACAAATAAAAAATTCTGAAGATATTCAGAAGACAAGAAAATTATAATAAAACATGATTGTTGTATACCCATTAGAAACCACCAAAGGAGACAGAAAAGAATATTTTTTAAAAAAGAGCTTAAGCAAAAATTCAAAATACATACCTGACTACATTAGCCTAATCATCAATGGAAAAAAGATGGATATTTAGGGGAAAAAGTGCATGTGTGTGTGTGTGTGTGTGTGTGTGTGTGTGTGTGTGTGTGTGTGTGTATGTACGATTGGGTGTTGTCCTTTGTTCTCAAAGAGGATCAAAATGGCCTCACTATGTTGTGACAAGGTACAGTGTGTCTGACTTTGACTGTTTGGAAATATATGAGCTCGGAGAACTCTACCACAGTTTGATTCAAGGATTCCATAAAAACATTTGGAGTGGAAATGCCTCTAAATTTGCACATCTTACATTTCTTTTGAGCAACTTCAATTCTGCTTTGCTTATAGAGTATAGCACCTTCTTTGATACGGGTATACCATACTGGGCAATCCTTTGCCAGTGTCTCTCATATTCTCACAATCAATTCCAAATTTCTTGAGAGAGACTTTGGGAGTGTCCTTGTTATTATTTCTGACCTCCATGTCAATGCTTGTCTTGTGAGAATGCTATGTAAAAGTCTTCTAGGCAAATATACTTTTGGCATTATAATTATGTGACAAGCCCATTAGAGTTGTGCTCTCCTCAGTAGTTTGAATGTTTGACAGTTTAGCCTGAGAAAGGAACTCAATGTCCAGTACCTTAGCTTGTTAACTGATCATCTGAATCTTCTTAAGACAATTCAAATGGAAGAGATCTAGTTTTATGGCATGATGCTGGTATACTGTGCAGGTGTCACAGGCATGCAAAAATGTGGTCAGAACAATGACGTTGTAGAACTTCAGTTTGGTTTGTAGGATAGTAACTCTTCTTTCCCATGCTTTCCTTTGGAACCTCTCAGTCACTGTGCTAGCTCTGGCAGTGTGTGAGTCAACCCCATCATTTATGTGTACATCTCTGGAAATTATGCAACCAAGGTAAGTGTACTTATCCAAAGCATTCAAAATCTCCCCATTTGCTGCTGTAACTGATGGCTTCACATATAGATGGTATAGTGCAGGCCGGTGGAGAACCTCCATTTTCTTGGTGTTAATTGTTAGGCCAAAATTAGCACAAGCATCAGAAAAAAGGCCCATACTTTGTTGCATCCCAGCATCAGCGGCTGCATAGAGTGCACAACCATCTGTGAACCAAAAATCACGCACCAACTCTCTCTTCATTTTAGTCTTGGCTTGTAGCCTTTTCAAATTAAATAACTTACCATCAGTGTGGTAGCTGACCTTGATGTCATTTTTGTCTTTGTTAAAGGTATCTGGCAACATGGCAGGAAGCATGCTAAAAAGTATGGGAACAAGCACACAGTTCTGCTTCACTCCATTGTTGACTGGTAAAGCCTGAGAGCATCATCCATTATCCAGAACCCGAACAAGCATGTTGTCATGAAACTGACATACAATACTGATGAACTTCTCTGGGCAATCAAATTTTGCCATAATTTCCCACAAGTCCTCACAACTGAAAGTATCCGAGGCCTTCATTAGATCTATAAACTTTGAATGCTGACCTCTGTTCTGCTCCTTGCATTTCTTCTGGAGTTGTCAAGTAGCCAATGCCATATGGAATGTTCCTTGACCCTTTCTCAAGCCACACTAGCTCGTCGGTAGATGACCAATCTTCTAGATGAAGGAAGAGCCTATTAAAGAGGACTCTGGCAAGAATCTTGCCAGCATTGACTAAGAGAGACCACCCGTATGATTGTCACAGGACAACCTCATCCCCTTTTTTTCTTTTTTTGTATCATAAATTTATTTTATTTTCAATTAATGGAACACAACAAGCATTTCTATAACACAGCACAATTAAAAAGCTAATTGCACATGAAACTATAAATCTAAGTTGAGGAGAAACAATATAAGTCTTGTCAGACTACCTGAACTTTATGAGCAAAAAAAGAATCTGGATAAAATATTACAAAAATTATTAAGGAAAATTGCCCTGAAATTCTAGAACAAGAGCGTAAAGTAGAAATAGATAAAATCTACTGTTTACCACCTGAAAGAGATTCCAAGAGGAAAAACTTAACAGGAATATCACAGCCAACTTTCAAAACTCACAGGTTAAGGAGAAAATATTGTAAGCAACAAGAAAAAAAATAAAAACTGGAAATACAGTCAAGATTTCACAAGACCTAGCAGCTTCTACTCTAAAAGACCTCTTCTTCAGAACCTCTTCAAAACCTCTTCTTCAGTTGGAAGTTTGGCTAGAGAGGCCTTGACTTAATCATGAGGTATATGGTCAGTGGCTTCAGAAATGTTTGATGGTGGTCTGTTGAGATTGTTATGGAAGTGTTAAGCCCATGTCTCCAGAATCATGTCCTTATCACTAATCAATGTGGTTCCACTGCACTGAGTAGTTGAGATGCACCATAGGTCTTTGGCCTACAAATATTCTTCAGGGGATCATAAAAGTGCTTTGGATTGTTACTATGATCATAAAATTGAATTTTATCTGCCTTCTTATTGATCCAATAATCCTGCATCTCTCTAAGTTTTACTTGCCCTTTACTATTGATAGAATTAAATGTTGCTTCTTAGAGACAGATGAACTATACTGCTGGTAAACCCTTTGGAGTTCTAATTTTTTCACTTAGCAGCTCCTAAATTTCACCATCATTTTCATACAACTAATTTAGATGTTTGCAAGTGTTCTGGTTCAGATGAGGAAATGTAGCGCTGCACGTCAAATCTCTGAAAGCTGCTTTTTCTGCTCCATTGATGCCAACTGCTTGTTCATTCAGCTTTCCCTTCAAGTTAGCAACAAAGAATTCCCACTCAGGAAAGCACTCTACTCCAGTGACATTAAATCTTTTGGTAATCCTTTTGCCTTAGGGCCTGCTGATTTTGTTGAATGTAGATATTTCGCTTGGAAAGGACAAGTCTACGTTCAGTCCAGTATTCTGCGCTACACATTGCCTTTCTCACTTTCACATCCTAACTGTCTTACCTTTATCACTTGCACATCCTGCCTGCTTCTTCTACTTACAATGACTTATCTATTACATGCCTACATTTGCTGAAAGGGTGCATCCAAGAAGTTTTGTGTTTAGGTAAACTGAAGACAGTATTGGTGATGGAGTCATGAGATACACAATTCTTCAGTAGTAAGTGACTGTTGCTTTTTCTGATTCCATTCTTCCCAATGACTCCCTCCCATATCTGATAATATGTGCCCACTCTGGCATTAAGATTACCTGAAATTATAAGCTTGTCTTCTTTCAGCATACAGATAATGAGTTTCTCCAAGTCTTCATACAATTTTTTTTCACCTCATCAAGATTCATCATAGCTGGAGCATAGGCACTGATGATGGTGGCATGGTGATTTCCTACAAGTGGCTCATTGTTATAGGCCTGTCATTCATCTCTTTTGGTAGACATACATGCTTGTTGACTAAATTAGTTTTTATTTATTTACAAAATTAATTTTGATTGCAAAACCTATGCCAGATTTATGGTGCCCCCATCACTGCAGACACTGCAGAAAAATATATCCAGTTCTGACTTTGGGAAGCTGGTCTTAATTTGCCATTAGTGAGAGTTTTTTTTTCAGTTTGCATGATATTAAACAACTAAGTACAATTGGCAAGTAAAGAATAGATTATGAGATAAATCATTTCATGTTTAGAAGTTTTTTTCTTTAATTTAAGTGCAACAGAAAGAAAAATTTTGTTTTATATGGTAAAATTTTGGTTTAAAGGATGATTAGGAGGTTTTTAAACATACCACAAGAATTTAAAGAGCTAAATGGAATGGAAAGAAATAGGATAAGTGAAGTTAGAATAACAAAGCTGAAGCCCCATGTACAGATTAAAACCCACAGTGCCCCTAAAAATGATTCAATGTATTTAGTGGAATAAAAATTACAGAATGGGGAGATGACGAGAGGACAAAAAGAAATGAGTTATATACCCATTTCAAGTAAGCAGGGGAACATCAAAAGGATAATGATAACTATGATATCTTAGAAAGAAAGAGGTTTGTAGGAGAGTGGGAGAAGAGTCATAAGTCAGGGATTCTCAACTTAAGGTAGGAATGTGGTACTAATGAATTTCCCATGAAGGAAGAGGTGCTTTACGACCATTATGGAAAAATTGGAAAGTCATGCTCAGTTTAATTGGGGGGAGTTTATTTGTTGGAAAAAGACCTCTGAGAGGGTGTTACTCCTACATGGACAACATCATGGCACAGGGGAAGGAATTATGATTTTCTGGCAGTGGCTGGCACACAGAAATGTAGTGAAAAGACAAGGACCCACAAATGAAATGGCACAGTCAAGGGGAAGAAAAACAATCAAGAGGCAGCCAGTAGATAGAACTTGATCACATAATTTGAGATATGGGATAATTTCTTTTTTATTTTTTTAACTTTTGAACATCTATTTTTTTAAAACCTTGAGTTCCAAATTCTCTCCCCTCTTCCCTTCCCATCCACCCTCCCTAAGAAGTCAAGTAATTCAACATGAGCCACATGCGTATCATTATGTATAACCCTTCCACAACACTCATGTTGTGAAAGAATAACTATATTTTGCTTCTTCCTAACCTATCCCCCTTTATTGAAGTTTCTCCCTTGACCTTGTCCCTTTTTGAAAGTGTTTGTTTTTGATTATCTTCATCCTCATCTGCCCTCCCTTCCATCATCCCCCCTTTTTTATTTTCTTCCTCCTTCTTTCCTGTGAGGTAAGATACACAACAGAGTATGTATGGTATTCCCTCTTCAGGTCAAATCTGATGAGGGCAAGATT
>CM053622.1:268608618-268629970 GCA_028646595.1 Phalanger gymnotis | reverse complement strand
TTACTATGATAACATGCCCCAGTCATGCTGTTCTCCACGTCAGAATGATGAAGGACAGGAGGATATGTTTTCATACAAGGTTAATATACGTGTTTGGTCTTATCTTTGTTATTATTACTTGCTATTGCTACATTAGTTTGGGTAACGTTGTTATTACCAACCAAACCAGCTTCTCATGTATAAAAGGGGAGCTGGGGAGCACAATAAATGGGGTATTCTGACCATCTTGCCTCCGCCTCATTTTTCCCTTTTAGCTGGTCTAATTGGGGTCAGGGGGTCCCCGGGGCTTTTGGGGACCCTTACAAGCAACGAATTGGAAATTGAGGGGATGCCCATCAATTGGGGAGTGGCTTAACAAGCTGTGGTATATTAATGTAATGAAATACTATTGTTCCATAAGAAATGGTTACCAGGCAGATTTCCCAAAAACCAGGAAAGACTTGCATGACCTGATGTGGAGTTAAGTGAGCACAACCCGGAGAACATCGTACATAGTAATATCAATATTGAGTAATGACCAACTTTGATAGACTTTGCTCTTCTCAGCAATGCCATGATGCAAGACAATTCCAAGACTAAAGATAAAAAATGCTATCCACATCTAGAGAATGAAATATGGAGTCTGAATTCAGATCAAAGCATACTGTTTTCTCTCCTTTTTGTTTGATTTTTCTTTCTTGTGATTTTTCCCTTTCATTCTGATTTTTCTTTATACCATGACTAATGAAGATATATATTTAATATATATGATTTATATTTATCATCTATATCAGATTATATGATGTCTGGGGGAGGGAGAAGGTAAGGGAGGGAGAAAAATATAGAACTCAAAATCTTATAAAAGTGAATGTTGAAAATGAAAACTAAATAAATAAATTCATAAAAAAATAAAAATCTGGGGAGTCTGAATGCTGATTCAATCCCCTGAAATTGTAAACTTCATAGTGTTCTACTTTATAAATGTGTAATATATTTGCCAAATCTAAGTCTTCAAGAGACATTTTGCCTTCTTTTTTAAAAAAAGAATAATATAGTTAAATCATTCTATTTTTATTATTAGCAATTTTCGAATTATAATACTATTGTGCATACAATAAAATGACATTTCTTTTCTGGTTTAATCTACCAAATTCCACATTCTTGAGAAATATCATGTACTTGTTTATTTAAATTCATTTCTTCCATTGTCCCCTACAAAAAAGAGGAAAAAAAAAGCTAAATAATTTAATTTGCAAAGTTACAACAAGGGTGGGAGGAATATATTTTGCTCTGTATGTTAAAATTTGAAAGAAATGCACCATGCATAATTGAGACTTCTGCTGTCTAATGACTTTTGTTAATGACAAATACAGATTTTGCAAATGCAATTTGGTAAGTAAAATGAACAGAATGCAAATGAGCTAATAGATTCCTCAAATAGGAAGTAACATTAAAGAAAATTCAACATAAGCAATTCATTTACATTATTAACTCTTTCATATCATACAACTGTATCCATAAAATCAGGAGCTGTAATTGTGAATAGGCAAAATAATTTGTTTCTAAATCAATATAAGAAAATAGTCTAAACTAAAACAAAGTATCTATCAATATTTTGAAACTTTGTAAACACCTATGAAAATATCAGTGATAATGGAAAAGTGTTTTATTTTATTGCAGATAATATTAATTTCCTTTCAGAATTATACCTCTTCATGATGCCTAGTAGAAATGACCTCTGGAAAGCTCAACTGATCTTGACGTTGTTTCAGCTCTGGGAGTCTAGTAGACTTAATATTTAGTGTCCAATGATGAATCCAGCTACCTTTGGAGAAGCTAATCACCAGACTGGTCACATGGTGCTTAATTTTTCACCTATAGCAACTCCCAAAATCCATCTACTAAGTGAAGGAGAAAGGGCTGATATTCATTGTAAAGAGATTATCTGCACAGATGAAATCACAAATCCTAACCTGGACTATTTGTGAAGATCATTCACTTTAATTGAATGATAATTTCAAAATATACTAATACATACTTTGAAATTCTTAAGAAATAATCTATATTATAGTTTTCAACTTCATTAGCAAATAGGACAAGACATCATCTTATTTAATATTTCTTTTAGCAAGGAGATGTAGGAAAGCCAAGGGATCTGACCCTACGGGACTATTTGATATTAGATCAATTATTTTCCCACCATTTTCCTCATCTTCTTGAAACGAATATATTTGAGTACACAATGCTCATGATACATAGAGAACAGAGAGAGTTGTCTTAATTAGGCTTTTAAGATCAAGAGTCAATTAGTATAACATTGAAAGTGTATGAACATCATATAATCTGATATAGATGATAAATATAAATCATATATATTAAATATATATCTTCATTAGTCATGGTATAAAGAAAAATCAGAATGAAAGGGAAAAATCACAAGAAAGAAAAATCAAACAAAAAGGAGAGAAAACAGTATGCTTTGATCGGAATTGGTGAGATTGGAGACAAACTAATAGACTTTATACCCCTCCAGAAAGTCTCTGAAATGGATTTCCAAAGCATAGTTTCTATTTTTTTCAAGTGCTGAAAATCAAGGAGATAAGGGAATAGTAATGGATAGATTACTAAAGGATTGTTAAAAATAGACAATATGTGACTAAAATAAAATGGGTACAAATAAAGAGAAAATCATATGGCTTGACAACAATCTGGTTATTTTAGGCTTGTAATAAGTTATTATCCATTTTGACAGAGGATAAATAAGATGGAATCACAAGGTTCAGAAGTGAAAATCCTCTAACATAAAGGTTGTGAGGCACTAAAATGAATATCCAGAGGAAGCTGTAAATGTATTTTTCCATTATATAAATATGGCCTCAAAAAATATTAGTTTAGGGTGGGTGATTTAAAGAAAAAGCTTTGTGTATAAAAGTAGAGTAATAGAATCAATGCACTGTTAAAATCCTTTTCAAGTCTTCTGATAATTACGTTTTATAGGGGCAAGAATAAAGGGAATACATAGAGGAAAAATACCAAAACCAATAACCTTTCACCCTATAAAAGTGCTACACAAACCCAATGATAAATGGTCCATATTTTCCCTCTTTTAAGATATTTATTCTGTTTCTGAGCCAGGTGTTCAGGGACCATAGCTGGATTCCTAGACAATTTGTTCAATGTTAACTGCTATTGCTAAATATGTAAGTACCATATATCTCTCTCTATTAGGTCTCTGTGGCATTCTATATTTGTTTCTAAAACTATGAACCCAGAGATCAAAAACATTCCAGGGAACTAGTAAAAGCACGCCTTCACTTTTTAAACTGTATTTTTTTTTGAAAACAAGAGAGAATTAAAAATGGAAGTCCTAAAAATATTGCCAGCAAAGTTGAATACTTTTAGGATACACAAATATTTTAATGAGACCTATCACTTATAATTCCTAGTCGCATAGGTAGATAAAAGGAACTATATTGCTCTTTTTCCTTAAATTCAATTTTATAAATAAGATACAATGCAACATTCTGAGGATACAAAGACAAAAACAAGCAAACAATAAATCCCTACCCTCAAATCTCCACCATCATAGTGATGGTAGGAAAATGATGCAAAGAGAGTGAGAGAAAATGGATCAGTGATTTTATTGGTATACGGAATAGGCAGGTGAAGAAACTTCCCCTGCCAATGCAGGTCATCACATTCTCTGCAACTGACAGTCTTAGAGAGTTTCTGACAGGACTATAGGGTTAAATTCAGACTGATCCATAATCAGTTATGTACATAATTGTCTGCACCTTGTGCCCCTTCCTCTCCCCCGTTAGCCTGTGAGCTCCTTGAGAATAGGAACTGTCTTTTACCTATCTTTGGATCCTCATTGCTTAACACTCTGCATTGCATAAAATAAATGCTTGATAAATGTTTATTTATTTTTGTTGTTGATTAACAGAGCCAGCTGTGTCAAAGGTGAGACTTGAATTCAGCTTTTCTTGGCTTCAAGATGAGCTCTCTTTATAGTACACCATACTCTATACACAGATAAGAAATGTTAAATACATACAAAGAAAATGCAAAGCTCTCTCCTCCTCCTCCTCCTCTTCGTCCTCCTCTTCTTCCTCCTTCTCCTCTTCTTTCTCCTCCTTCTATTCTTCCTTTTTCTTCTTCTAAACCTAGGATCTTTAAATCTCATGAATGAGTCACAAGGTTAGAAACATCCATCTCTTAGGATGTATATAACTGCCTGCTTTTAGTTAAAGAAATAAAAATCAGAAAAAGCAGTGAAGAAATTGAGTTCAACTATCAGGCTTACCTATGCAAGCACATGTTCCTACAGCCATATATTCAAGTTATAGCTACTACTGCTGTTAAGGGGAGGGAAGAAAAATAACAACCCAACCACTTAGCTAGAATTCCAAAAGAATGTCTGTCTGAATCCCAACTGACACATTTGAAAAAGAGAGGTAGATGAAGGCTTCTTATACCTTTTATACCATAAGAGAGTATAGCTCCTCCTTAGTCAGTCAACAATCATCTTTAACACAAGCCTCCAGGAAGAAGGATCAAGGGATCAAATAGAAGCTACTGATAAAGCACAACTTTTGGTGAGGGGCCAGGACATGTGCTTTACTTAATCTAATAATTCTTGTGTGTGTGTGTACATATATATAAATATAAATATATGTGTGTGTGTGTATACATCTATATTTAAATTGATATCTCATTTAATTTTCCAATTGTGTTGGTATATAGTTAAGAGAAAATAGTTTCTATTACTTTATATTCTTTCAACTCATAAATTCTCTCTTTTAATATCTTTAATATGAGAACTTGCTTTTCCTCTCTTTTTATAAAAGTTAAATTATTTTTTCCTCAAAAAGGCTCCTAGTTTCAATTATTATTTGATTTATTATTCAATAACTTTTTATGTTTTATTTCAGAATTTCTGTTTCTGTGTATTTAAGTAGAATACCTTGATTAGCTTCTTTTAAAACTTTTTAAGTTGTATATCCTATGCATTAATTTGTCCTTTCCCTTTTTTGTTGAAGAAATTATTTTTAGAAATATACATTTTCTCTTTATGACTTCTTTGCAAATATCTCCAAAATTTTGGCCCATTTTTATCATTGCTGTCATTTAAAAAAAATTGTTGTTTCTCTGATTTGTTCTCTGATATGTACATTCTTTAGAATGATTCCATTTCTGGTTGTGATGGCACACCCTTTATTTCCTGCTACTAGGTAGGCTGAAGCTAGTAGATTACTTGAACATGAAATTCTGAGCTTCAGTGACTTTATTCCGACTGGGTGTCCCTACTGTCTGACATTAATGTTGTGAACTCTCAGGAAGTCAAAATTCCTAAGGAGCATTGGCCTAAGACAGAAAGAAAACAGGTAAATTCTTCTTTGCCAATCAGTGGTCTGGTCAGGCCTATAGAGTAGCTGTTGTGCATCAAACCTGGGAGGGATAAGAAGGTTCAGTGTCAAAAATCAAAACAAAAATCAAACCAAATATAAAATAAAACAAAAAGACCAAACTAAACAAAAAAGATTATGTTATTTTCCTGTAATTCCAGTTTGAGCCCTATTTTTAAATGTATTTGATAGGAGTTTATGTGCTTTATTTTTTTCAGGCTTTTTAATTTTTTTACTCATATTTCTTGTTTTCTTATAGAACTGCTGCAGTTCTTATAAGATCACAGATAGTTCTATTTGCTCCATTTTATTTTTCTGGAAGTTTGTTATTTTGGTAAGCTTTTCTACCTTCTGCTCAAGCTATTTATTCTCCTTTCAGTGTTTTCCTCAAGAACTTTAATTTGGTTTGTAATTTTGTTTTGGATGAATTGCTTCATTTCTTCCAGACACTTTTTGCATCCTCAAGGACACATTGTTATTTCTTTCATTAACTGTTACCCATTCATTGTAATTTCTCTCTCTTCATCTCCACTTTCTGATTTCCTTTTTTCATATCTCAGCTAGATCTTACCTTCTATAAGAAGCCTTTCTGGATCTCCCTCAATACTATTTGCATATAGTTGTTTGCATGGTATCTTCCTATAAGACTATGAATTCTTGGATATCAGGCATTGTTTTTACTTTTTTGTGTCTCTAGTGCTAGCTTAGCACAGTGTCTGGAATAATGTAGGCATGTAATAAGTTCTTGTTGACTTGACTTCAGACATCAGATTTGTTTTTCAATTATTTTTTACTCATTTCATTAAATATTTCTCAACTACATGTAAAAAATTAACAATCACCCTTTAAATATTTGAGTTTTAAATTCTTTCTCTCCCTACTGCCTATCTTAAAGAAGGCAAGCACTTTGATTTCATTTATCCATGTGAAGTCATGTCAAACAGGTGTCCATATTAACATGTTGCAAAAGAAAACAAAAAATGCTAATAAAAATAAAGTTTAAAAAGTATGTTTTTATCTGCATTCAGGGTTCATCAGTTTTCTGTGGAGGTGGATAGTTTTTTTTTTTCCATCATGGGTACTTTGGAATTGTCTTGAATAATTGTTTTGATCAGAGTAGCTGTCTTTCACAGTTATTCATCCTTACAATATTGCTGTAACATTTATGTTGTTCTGTTCTGCTCACTTTGGTTTGCATGAATTAATATAAGCCTTCTTAGTTTTTTTTTCTTCTGAAACCATCCTGTTCATCATTTCTTATAGCACAATAGTATTCCATCATAGTCATATACCACATGTTCAGCCATTCCTCAATTGATGAGCATCCCCTAAGTTGCCAATTCTTTGCCACCACAAAAAGAGCTGACATAAATATATTTATGCAAATAGATTCTTTCCCATTTTCTTCAGTCTATTTGGGATAGAGACCCAGTAGTGGTGTTTCTGGATCAAAGGTTATGCACAATTATGTAACTAGTTGAGCATAGTTTCAAATTGTTCCCTAGAATGGTTGAACTAGTTCACAACTTGACCAACACTGTATTTAGCGTACCAATTTTTACACATTCTCTTCAGCATTTGTTATTTCCCTTTTTTGTCATGTGTAAGGAGGGTGTGTCAGAGGTATTTTAATTCATATTTCTCTAATCAGTAAGGATTTAAAGTATTTTTTAATTTGATTATTGAAATCTTTGATTTCTTTTCCTGTAAACAGCCTGTTAGAATTATTTGACCTTTTATCAACTGGGGTTTGGCTCTTGTTTTTAATTTATATTTGACTCAGTTGGCTAAATATTTGATCAATGAGACCTTTATCAGGGAAACTTGTTGCAAGATTTTTCCCATTTCTCCTTTTCCTTCTAATTTTGGCTCTATCAGTTTGGTTTGTGCAAAAGCTTTTAAATTTCATGTAATCCAAATTATCTATTTTACTTCTAGTAATATCCTCTACCTCTTGTTTGGTAATAAACTTCCCACATCCATAGATTGCACAGGTATATTTTTCCATACACTCTTAATTTACTTGTGATATTACCTTTTATGTTTAAATCATTTATCCATTTTGACACTATCTTGGTAGGAGATGATGATGTGATGTGTTGGTCCATGCCTAGTTTCTGCCAAACTGCTTTCTAGTTTTCCCAGAAATTTTTATCTTACTTCGAAACTTTAGATCTTTGGGTTTATCAAACATTAGAATACTATGGTCATTTGCTACTGTGTATTGTGAACCTGATCTATTCCCCTGATCCAGCACGTTATTTCTTAGCCATACCAGATTGTTTTGATGATGACTGCTTTGAAATATAATTTGAAATCTGGAACTTCAAGACTGCCTTCCTTAACATTTTTGTATACATTGTGCAAGTATTTTCTTTTTTCTGTTTTTGTTTTTCACTTTGCATCATTTCATTGTTTCCTTTTGATCTGTTTTTTTTTTCGTTCACAACTGCAACTAAAGTGGAAATATGTTTTACAAGATAGCACACATATAATCTATATCAAATTACTTGTCATTGGGAGAGGAGAGGGGAGGGAAGGAGGAAGAGAAATTTGGAAGTCAAAATCTTTTAAAAATGAATGCTAAACATTGTCTTAACATGTAATTGGGAAAATAATATTTCATTGATTCTCTTGATATTCTTGACATTTTGTTCTTCTAGATACATTTTGTTACAATTTTTTTTCTAGGTCTTTAAAATAATTCTCTGGTAGTTTGATTGGTATGACACTGAACAATTAAATTAACAGGCAGAATTACTATATTTATGATATTGGCTCAGCCAATCTGTGAGCAATTAATATTTCTCTAATTGTTTAGATCTGTCTTTGTGTGAAAAGCATTTTATAATTGTGTTCATATAATCCCTGGGTTTGTCTTGGCAGATAAACTCCCAAGTGTTTTCTTTATTCTGTTGTTATTTAAAATGGAATTTCTCTTTCTGTCTCATCCTACTGGGATTTGTTGGTAGTATATAGGAATGCTGATGATTTATACCAGTTTATATATATCCTGCAACTTTATTGAAGTTGTTAATTGTTTCAATTAGTTTTTAGTTGATTCTCTAGGCTCCTCTAGGCAAACCATCATGTCATCAGCAAAGAGTGATAGTGCTGTTTGCTCATTGCCTATTTTTATTCTTTCACTTTATTTTTTCTTGTCTTATTCCTATAGCTAACATTTCTATATTAAATTTATTAATCTCTCCTTTGATTTTCTAAATTTTCTTTTTGGTGTTTAATTGGGGATTCCTAAATTGTTTTTTTTCTAGGTTTTTCAGTTACATAACCAATGTATTGATCTGCTATTTCGCTCTTTTGTTGATGTATAACTTTCAAGATGTAAATATCCATCTAAGTATGCTTTGGCTACATCACACAAATTTGGGAATGTTGTCTCATTGTTGTCATTCTCTTTGATGAAATTGTTGATTGTTTCTATTATGATTTGTTCTTTGATCCTCTCATTCTTGAGGATTAGATTGTTTTGTTTAAAATTAGCTTTTCACTTATAATTCCTTATCTCTTTATTATGTTAAATTTTTATTGCTTTATGGTCTTGAAAAGGTGTATTTAACATTTTTGCTTTTCTCCATTTGATTGTGAGGTTTTTATTCCCTAATACATGGCAAATTTTTGCAAAGTTGCCATGTACAGTTGCCAAAAGGTTTGCTCCTTTCAATTTTTATTCACTTTTCTCCAGATACCTATGATATATAAATTTTTCAAGATTCAATTCATCTCTTTTGACTTCTTTCTTATTTATTTTATGGTTAGATTTATCTATTGCTGGGAGAGGAAAGTCGAAGTTCCCCATTAGTACAGTTTTACTGTCTAGTTCCTCCTGTAATTCACTTAGATTTCCCTGTAAGAATTTGGATGTCATGCCATTTGGTACATATCTGTTCAATATTAATATTTTTTCATGGTCTATAGTTACTTTTAGCAAGATGTAGTTTCCCTGATTATGCATTTTAATTAGGCCTATTTTTGCTTTTGCCTTGTCTAGGATCAGGATTGCTACTCCATCCATTTTGACTTTAGCTAAAGCATAATAGATTCTGCTCCAGTCTTTCATTTTAATTCTCTGTGTGTCTCTCTGTCAAGTGTGTTTCTTATAAGTAACATATTATTGGACATTGATTTCAAATCCGTTCTGATATCTGCTTCTGTTTAATGGGTTAGTTCATCCCATTCACATTCACAATTATGATTCGTAACTGTAATTACCTCCATTCTATTTTATTCTGTTTATTGGTTTCTCTTAGATATTTCACATTTTCTTCTATTTGTTTCATTCTTTTGACATTGTTTTATTTTTTCTTGAGTCTTATGTAATCATTAGCTTCTACTTGTCCGATTCAAATTTTAAAGGAATTCTTCAGTGAGATTTTGTACCTCCTTTTCTATTTGGCCAATTCTGCTTTTTAAGGAGGTATTTTCATCAATGAATTTTTTTGCCTCTTTTTTCCATTTGACCAATTCTGTTTTGTAGCATTTTTATTTTCTTCTGTATTTTTTGTGCCTCTTTTCATGATTTTCTTTCTTTGCCTTTATTTATTTACCTAATTTTTCCTCTGCCACTCTTCTTCAATTTTAAAAATAATGATTATCTCTTCCAGTCATTTTTGTTTGGCTTGTGTCAAATTTGCTTTTTTTTGGAGGCTTTGCTTTTAGTTGTTTTGACTTCGTTGCCTTCTGAGCTTCTGCATTGATCTTTTCATGGTCAGGTTCATTACTGTTGTTGTTTGAGCATTTTCCCACTTTATTTCTTTTTCATTTTTAAATAAATTAATTTTTTTCACATCTCTTACATTTCTAAAAATATCTCTCTACCTTCTCCCTCCCAGTAAGCCATTGCTTATAAAAAGAAAAAAAAAGTTCAGTAAAGCAAACCAGTTCAAAAGATCACAAGTTGTGACATTACTTACAGTGTTGCATGACCATAGTTTCTCACCCAAATAGAGAAGTGAGGGAGGTGGCTTCTTATATCTCTTCTTTGGGATCACACTTGGTCATGACATTTTCACAGCTTTTAATTTCAGTTCCTTTGTTGTTCTTTCCATCCATATTGTATACATTGTTCAAGTATTTTCTTTTTTCTGTTTTTTTTTTTCACTTTGCATCGGTTTACAGTGTGTTTCCTTGACCTCTACATGCATTTTATATTTCCCTGTCCTTATTCTCTCCCTCATCCTTCTTCCCCACTTCCTCATCCTTCTTCCTCTCTTCTTCCCTCTCTCTCTAACTCCTTTCCTCCCTCTCTCACTCCTTCCCTTCCTTCCTTCCTTCCTTCCTTCCTTCTTTCCTTCCTTCCTTCCCTCCTTTTTAGAACATTTTAAATATTATTTTTCCCAATTACATGTTAAGACAACTTTTAGCATTCATTTTTAAAAGATTTTGAGTTCCAAATTTCTCTTCCTCTTTCCCTCCCCTCTCCTCTCCCAAGTTGATATAGATTATATGTGTGCTATCTTGTAAAACATATTTCCATTTTAGTTGCAGTTGTGAAAGAAAAAAAAACAGATCAAAAGGAAATGAAAGTATGAAAAAGAATAGAATATGTGGAAAAAATATGCCTAGATCTGTATTCAGAGTCCATCAGTTCTTTATCTGGATATGGATACATTTTCCTTCCTGAGGCCTTTGTACTTTTATCTTGGATCATTTTGTTGCTGAGAAGAGCCGAGTCATTCATAGTTGGTCATCATAGAATGTTGTGTACAATATTCTCTTGGTTCTGCTCATTTCACTTTGCATCATTTTGTACAAGTCTTTCCAGGTTTCTCCTGAAATCTGGTCAATCATAATTTCTTGTAGCATAATAATATTCCATTGCATTCATATACCAGAGCTTGTTCAGCCATTCTCAATTGATGAACATCCCCTCAATTTCCAATATTTTGCCACCACAAAAAGGACTGCTATAAATATTTTTTGCACATGTAGGTCCTTGCTCCTTTTTAATAACCTCTTTGGGATACAGACCTAGTAGTAGTATTGCTGGATCAAAGGGTCACAGTTTAGCTGCCCTTTGGGCACAGTTCCAAATTGCTCTCCAAAATGGTTGGATCAGTTCATAACTCCACCAAAAAATGCATTAGTGTTCCACTTTTTCCACATCTCCAACATTTTATCATTTTCCTGTTTTGTCATGTTAGACAATCTGACAAGTGTGATATGGTACCACAGAGTTATTCCAATTTTCATTTCTCTACTCAAAAGTGATTTAGAGCACTTCTTCATATGTTTATAGATAGCTTTGATTTCTTCAGGTAAAAATTGAATATTCATATCCTTTGGCCATTTATCCAATGACTTACATCCTTATAACTTTGACTTAGTTCTCTATATATTAAATAAATGAGGCCTTTATAAGAGACACTTTCTGTAATCTAATTCTAATCTTAGTTGCATTGGTTTTGTTTCTACAAAGGCTTTTTATTTTAAAATAATCAAATGATCTATTTTACATTTTATAATGTTCTCTATCTCTTGTTTGTTCATGAATTCTTTGCTTCCCCATAGACTTGACAGGTAGACTATTCCTTGCTCTTGTAATTTGCTTATGATGTCACATTTTATCTAAATCATGCACCCATTTTCACCTTATCTGTTATACAGTGTGAGATGCTTGTCTATACATAGTTTGTGTTCTATTTTTTTCCCAGTAGTTTTTTGTCAAATAGTGATCTCAAAGGTTGGGATCTTCAGGTTTTTCAAACCCTAGTTTACTATGGCAATTAAATATTGTGTCTTGTATACCTAATCTCTTCCACAGATTCATCACTACTATTTCTTAGCTGGTATCAGATAGTTCTAGGTCCTCAAATACAGCCCTTTGACCAAATCCAATCTTTACAGAAAGGTGCCACTTGAGGACCTAGAGGGCCACATGTGGCCTTCAAGGATGCAGGCTTCCCACCATTGAAATTCATCTGTAACTTAGGGCACAAAGATAGCCCTTTAAGGAATAAATTGTTTCACGTTATTTTTTATTATTGTTCATGCAGTTGTATGCTATCATATTTACCTAAAGAAAAATCTGTCCTACTTCCAGAACCTCCTGTGCTTTCTAAAAAGCAGTGGTCAAAAATCATATATTTGCTCCTTTTCCATGTGGAAGTGATCCCTTCTCCTACTACTACCATTTCCAATATTTAAACAGTATAAACAAGCAGTTCTTAAAAAGGAATCAGAAAGGGGCAGGTAGGTGGTGCAGTAAGTAGAGCATGGGCCATGGAGTCAGAAGGACCTGAGTTCAAAACCAGCCTCAGACACTTGACATGCTTAACCCCAATTGTCCTGCCTTCCCCCATCCAAAAAAAAGGAATCATAAAACATTAATAGTAATGTAAAACATTTTTTCCAAATTACAAATAATATGATAAATGGAAAACAAAACAACTTGAAATATTCAATATACACAAAGCAAATTGGCAAAGTTGACAAAAGATAGGAATAGTCAATGTTGAAACTTTTGTGGAAGGACAGATACAAGAATGAAATTTTGATATAGCTGGGGAAAGCAATTTGAAATTGTGTGTAAGTCATTAAAATGTATATAGTTTTTGATGCAAAGATTCCATTCTTAGACACATACGGCAAGGTCAATGATAAAAAGAAAGGCCCTATATATACCAAAATAGCTATGACTACATTTCTCACAGTAGGAAAAAAAAATTGATTGGGAATGCCTAAAAATGTGATATAAAAATGTTCTGTAATATTTTCATGCTACAAATACACTAAATTTTATGAATATAAACATTCGTGGAAAGAGTTATATGAACTGATTTAAAGTGAAGTTAGCATTACCAGGAAAACACCATGGAAAATAACTACAAAAATATGAATGGTAAGAACAGCAAACAAATAATTAAAATGGAATACCATAAATTATAATTATCAGTCTTGGCCTCAAAAAAGATATGTAGGATAGCAAGCCTCACTTTATTTCAGAGCTGGGGAACTATGGATCTGGAATGTTGCATATGATGTCAGACATTTATTAACATTAGGTTTACTGAACTTTTTTTTCTTTTTTAATTTTGTTATGAGTGATTTCTCTTTTGGAGGGAAGCATATATATTCTGTTCAACTGTGATGACATATGATTTCCTCAAAAGCACAATTCTATACAAAATCACCAATTAAAAACCACAGAGCTTATGAGGAAACTAAGAATGCTCAAAAATTCTGTCAGTGACACAAAGAAAAAGATAGGAACCTAATAAAAATGGTAGCCCCACTTTACATACAAAGAATGTCTAAGAAATAAATAAATTCTGTAATAAATAGTGGTGATGTCAGCTGAGCCCAGTTCTCACAACTTGGGAAGTTTTCAACTCAGGGCCTCAGGGCTGCAGGCCACTGTAGAAGGGATTAGGGGTGTAGTAGACTAACTATTCTCTGGCCACAGTTCCTACTACTTCAGAAGATATACAATAAATATAGCACTTGACCTTGACAAAGACCTGAAGTTTTATTGCAAAAGTGGAAAGGTTATTATGAAAGGTTGTACCTTGGAAGGTTTTGTAAAGTTTTCTGGAATCAGATTGTTTCTCCCAGAAGAAATTATTCAGAAGCCAACTGGAAATTCAAATTGTGTTCAAAATGTTCCCTTATATGTAAATCAAGTTGGAACAAATTGTCATTTTCAAAAAATGTGTTATAGTAAAACTCATTTTAGTAGAAAATTTAGATGATGTAAAAATAAAAGGTATCAATAAAACTTATTTTTAAGAGCAGAAGACAAAAATGTCTCTCTCATACTGGTTGTTACTGTTGCGACTTTTCAGTCATGTCAAGACTCTCCATGACCCAGTTTGGGGTTTTCCTGAGAAAGAACCTATAGTGCTTTGCTATTTTCTTCTTCAATGCATTTCACAAGTGAGGAACTGAGGCAAACAAGGTTAAGTGACTTGCTCAGGGTGACATAGCTAGTAAGTGTCTGAGGCCAGATTTGAACTCAGGAAAATGAGCCTTTCTGATTCTAGTCCCTGCACACTATCCACTGCATGATCTAGCCTAGCCCTCTCATATGGGACCACATTGCAAATAAGGGTGTTATTTTCCACAGATCCAGGATGTAGGACTACTATACAATTAAATTCCAAATGAGGTTTCTGACAGCATGAAACTCAAATAAGCTTTGAAATTGGATAGGAACTGATAGGAACCTCAAGTTATATGAAGAAGTAAAATTTCTCTCATTTATAAGTGTAGTAGGATTTCAGGATTTACTATTTCATATATAGCCTAGGTTGGAGTCCCCACCCTAATCTTCATTCTACTTGATTCACTATACTTTAGCATCTTTTTCTCACACACATGTCATGTATACACATGTGGGTATGTGTATATACATATACATATGCACATATATGTGTATGCTTGTACAGATTGTATGTGTGCATGTGCACGTGTGTACATATGTATACATATATTCATACAGAGATTTAAAATGATGGGAAAATATTTATTTGTTCATAAAATAAATAGCATTTAATAAACTGATGTGGATATTCATTAGATAATTGATTAATTAGAGAGGGTGCAATCTTAGTAATGAATGAGAAAATACCACAATGAACCTCTTAAGTATCTTAGAAACTGAAAGTGAGATGCAGATAACTAATGTAATGAGTTAAGTGGTAGGCAGAGCAAGGTGGTGACTTAGGCTGTGTGATTTTGGTCAAGTTGCTTTATTCCTCTTTGCCTTACTTTCTAAGATTATAAAATCAGGATAATAATACTTGTTATACAATATTATTTTAACAAATAAGAAAAGCCTTGTTACTAAGGGATATTTCTAGAGTGAGAATTTTTCTAAAGAGGCTGCCAGTATGTAATGACAGTATTGAATTGTTAGAGAAAAGATTAAAATCAGTATTTTAAGAGAATAAAAATGTGATGGATATTCTATTAAAGCAACACAAGCCTGACCTATTTTAGTAAGCTATTGATGTTAAACAGACATTGACATTGACTATTATCATATCCTAAGGATTTTTTAATCAAATTAAAAGAATTGCCATGACACTGAAGTTCAAAGACCCTAGGACTGACACTAGTAAGCAAGTTCATTTTGACAGCGATATATGACAGCCAAGGACAAAAGCAGTTTTGAGTCTAAACCCATTTGTAAGACCTTAGGGAGGAAGATAGTGAAAGATTATGAAAAGTACTGCCTCATAAATGGAGAGAAGTAATTGAGAAAAAATAATTTGGGAGAGATATATAACTTAACCAAATCATCCTAAGGGCACATAAGCATGAAACTGGGAGACAAAAAAAAGATGAAAAAGAGAAAAGATCAGTCAATATTTTACAACAAATTCTTACTCATCAAGAATACTGTAGACATCATATTTAGACTCTTAAGTCCTATTTGATATTGCATATGAAGAAATAGAAATAGGACTAAAGATGAACAATTGTAGTAGGACAAATATACAAGGAGAAATTCCGTACCTGAGGAGACAGAATTTTGAGGATCTTGAGAGATTTGTTCTAAAGATATTTTAAAGACCTGAAAACACTAAAGGCTTGAATTAAAAAATGACATTGTTACCTCCCAACCCTCATTCCAGAGGAGAGAATGTAAAAATAATAGTAATGAACCACAGGGTCCTATCTCAAAAATCTTCATGAGGTTAATCTACATACTCGAGAAGGACAACCTTGATGAAGTTTTGAGAAAGGATCAGGTGGGATATTGCAAATGGTCCTCTATAAATGTCACATCAGTAAAATCACATAATTGACTAATGTAGGACATAGGTCAAGCCTTTGAGTCAGGACAGCCTGAGTTGCCTCTGAAACATACTGGTTGTGTGCTCTGGGAATGTTGCCTAACCTATCAATAACCTAGGAAAGTTTCTAAAGACTAAAATAGCAGCATAGCTTCTGATCTGTATTAGAAGGAGGGATTCCTCACCAAGAGCTCCTTCCAGAAATGTCTATACTCCATTTTCCACCCAAAAGTGTGGAGAATACAAAATTACTATGTATTTTTGTTGGCTATGTAAGCATTTGATACAGTAGAGAACAACTTAAAGTCTCTCATTCAAAACTGCCCATATACGTCAAGACCATATCATTCCTTGAATGAAACAAAATAGAGAGAATGTTATTTCATGCTCCATTATTAATATAATATCAGATATAAAAGGTAAGATATATGTTTAACAAGTGGATTGCTGTTATCAAAGGCTGGGTGGCATACAATCAAAGTCCAAAAAGAATTCTTATAGATACTGAACTTAGTAAGTCAGTCAGTTAACAAGTGTTTACTAAACACTTTCTATATGCCAAGGTCTGTGCTAATTTTTGATAATACAAACACAAGCAAAAAGAAAGCTCATGTTCTCAGGGATCTTACATTCCAATGAGAAATGCAGTACATTAAAAGAAGCTGAAAAGCATAGGATAAGATTGGTAGTGGAGAATAATGTTCCTGACTTGTGGGGCATGATGGAATAGTCCAGAGGAACATAGTGAAAATAAATAGATGGCTGGCTTGGCTGCTTTTCTTAATTGGAAGTTCTGAGAAGAGGTTGCTACTCTCCAGTCAGAGAGAAGGGCTGCCGGGTCAGAGAGTATTTCTGAAGTGTGAGTTCCATATTTGAAGTGATCCTGCAGGAAGAAATGTTTCTGGGGCAGAATGGAGAATTCCAGTGCAGCCTTCATGGAAATGAAGAGATGGCTGGTGTGGGAGCCCTCCTCAAAACTTTCTAGATACTGTTGTATAGGGGATGAAATATTTTAAAAAATTGTACTGTTCACATAAGAAAAGCCAAATGGATGAAGAGGGCCTATTATGCACATTATGATATATAATTGTATGAGCAACTCATAGAGTTGGTGTGGCTGTGTGTCCATGTGTGTAGAACCTCATATAGATGCCATATAGATAGAAATATAGATAGATGAGGCATCAGAAATAAACAATGTTCTGAAGTTACTATGTAAATGTCTGGAAGGAAGGCAGAAAGTTTAATTTTTTTTTGTTTGGAAATTGTGCAGTGATTTTCACTTAAACAATAGTCCATTAAACAAGCTTTTCACTTAAATAGTCCATTTTTGTAACATCAGCATTCTTCCAGAGACGTTGCATGTCTGAGAGTGATACCCTCAAGTATCATTGAAAAGCTCATGAAACTCAAGTTTCAGGCAAATTTAAAATGAGGGTCACTTGAAGAGAAATGGAGAGGCACAATGAAGGTATAAGTTGACTGCGACATTTTATTAAACAGGAATTGCATAAGAAGAATGCCACAAATGATATCATCAGAAAGATGTCAAGTGATGGTGCAAGTCTTATGCACCATTAGTTTATACTTTAGTGGAAGCCTCCTAGAACATTGAAATAACTTCCTTCAGGGGCTCTTATGGAGAGATGTGAAGGAGAAACTCAGTAAGAAATGTCATAGTTTGCAATCTATACTTAGGGCAATAAGTACTTTAGGGAGATCATTGTTCCTTTGCAGTATGGAAGTAAATTCATATCTTTATACACACATACAAACATACATATTATATGCACATATACACACATGTACATACATATGCATATATGTGGAGATAGAGGGAACAGTGTACAGTTAACAAATTGATTGAGCATTTAATAATTTCCTATTTTGTGTCAGGCTGAGTTCTGGTGCTACAAAGACGAAAGCAAAATTAGTCTCTCATTTCAAGGAGCTTACATGCTAATGGGAGAAAGCTATATGTATATATGTATTTAGCTATATCTGTATATATCCGTTAGGTACATCAAGGTGAGCTGTTTGGCCAGACCATAGAATGCATGGACTATTAATGTCATAATGCTAGAAGGGTAGGGTGGGGTCAGTTTGTGAAAAGATTAAATGCCAAATGGAGTAGTTTATTTGAATTCTACAAGTAATAGGAAGCCACCAAAGTATATTTAGGAGTTGGTGGAGGGAGGGGAGTGGCATAGTCAGACCTATGTTTTAGCAAAAGTAGTTTGGAAGCTGAAAGAATAGATAGGAATGGGCAATGACACATATTTGTTAATAATGTACATGTAAAAGTAATTCTGATATATCTAACATACTGTATTTGGATGTGTTGTGGAAATGAGGATAGACATTACTGAATGTATTAGAAACATGAGAATGTCAAAATGCTACTTAATTTACATTAATGTCCTTATGTCCTAATGCATTAATATCAAATGTTCTAAGATTGTAGACTTTAGAACCTGTATAATCAATCAGATTTTTAATGTACATCAATTATGAATATATTCAATGGATATTACTACAAAGAAAAATGACCTTTAAGATATATATAAAGTTTAGATATACAATATAATATCATCTTTTATCCATATTCTGAGAATATTGGTTTTTTTTAATTGTTACCTTAGTTTTAATGTGGTAAATAATGTTAAGGAAATTCAAGAAACATATGATAGGCAAAAAAGATAAGAATATTTTAATGATTACATGCAAGATATTTTATTTATTAAAAGATAAATAGAATAAGGAAAGTAGTCATGACAAATGCCAGTGGGAGAGGAAGCAGCTACTTGGTTTGATTCAGAGGGGTGTAATTAAGAGTAATGGGAGAAAATTAAGGGTAGTGGAAATTAAGGTTAACTGGCAGGAAAACATCATGATAGTGAGAACTTTTGGATTATGGACCAGTTTCCCAATGGAAGTGAAAGAAACTTCACCCCATGAGACAAATAATGCTAGATTGGACGTTACACTGAAGGGCTTATTAGAAATAGCTATTGTGCACTTGAAGGGAAATGGACTCAATGACCTGTTTTCCAACTTATACAGTATTCAATGAACCTAGACCTGTTATGTCTGAGTTTCCATTTGCCTGAGGAATCATGCCTTCTAGAATTCTTAAATCTCCCTACCCATGGGTTTTGTATTATTTCTTCTAGGCTTAAGTTGATATCCTTCAAGGAGCATTTCATTTTTTTCAATGCTGATTTATCTAATTAAGTATAATTATATATGTGATGAAAAACAAGTGTATCAAAGGAGATGGAATATTGTAATAACAAGATTAATGGAAGGAAGAAATATGTTTGTTTTCCATTTGGGTAAATTTAAAGTACTTTATGTAACAAAAAAATTCCAGAAATTTTGAAGCACAAAACTAAGTGTTTCTTCTGATAAAAAGCAATCTAAATATAAAAGACAGGCAAATACTATATATTCATTAATTAGATCATAAATTGCAGTCCAGACATTCATCACTTCTGGAATATTCAAATAATGATCTTCAGAAGATCTAACAATTTACAAAAATGAAATGACTTTAGATTCAGATCTCAGAAGAATTTTATTGAAAAATAATTAATTTCCAATAAGAAGTAGCATGATTTGGAAGACCTTTCCTCCATATTCACATATTTAGAGGGTAGCATGGTTTATTGGATAAAAACCTTTTCTTTTGTTTTGTTTTCAGAGACCTTTTCCCATAAGCTTTCTATCCTTTCTCATAACCACAGTGCAGCAGGCCTTTGTCAAATGTTAATGTTACTGGCTTTATAATATATTAATAGCAACAAATGAAGTAAAGACTTGAATGTGAAAGATCATAGCAAGGGTCACATGCAAGAAATGGCTCTACCTGCTGAGTACTCCAACAATTCACTTCTCTCAAGACAGCAGTTAAAGACTCTCAGGAAAGCTCCTCAGAATGTTTCCTCTAAAAAACAAACAACAAAAAAGAGAAAAAAATATATAGTTAAACTCATTTTTCTCTAAATGTCATTTCAGACTCTCTCAAAATGACAGTTAAGTCTCCAACATCCTCCCAGAATGATCCTCTAATGATACTTAACTGGTCTTTCACAGACTCTTTGTCCATGATGGTTAAGTCTTTAAGTCTCCTCGGGAAAGAAGCTTTCAGTCCTCTCTCTATTCCTCACTTTGACTTCTCTACAAGTGACAATTTACTGCCATCCCCTTAGATTCTTTCCCTTTTTTCTTAAAGATAAAGCAACAAAACTTTTAAAATCTCTGAGGGATGGACTATTTAAACTGAGGTTACACACTCATTAAAATTATATGGTCTTTAAATATTTCAGTTTTTACACACAGAATTTAAGAAGCTATTTTTTTTCTCTCAGATGTTGTGAAAGCACTGCTAGACATGCTCATTCTAGTAATCCCGCTTATTCCTTTGCTCATATCCTTTGTTTTTTAGGGTTAAGATAAACCATGCTAACTGTTGGTCCCTACTACCACTACCAGACCCTTGCTCTTCCATCATTAATTTTCAGTCCTTTCTTTGAAGTTCATAGTAACCTGTCCTCAATATTATTGGTTCCATTTATTGTCTTATTTGATAAATTCTTACATTGCTTAATAACTGCATCACCGTCTTAGCCTTTTCATAATAATCTCTATCATCATCCTTTAATGTGCATGAGCTTATTTGATCAACTTCAACTTCCATTACTTAATCTTCACTTCATCTTCATTCTAGCTCAGTCATCCTGTGGGGTGCTCAGACTTTTAAATACATCCATAAAACAGTGATATACTGCATACCTTCAATGTGTCAAGAAACAGGTTCATCTCTGGGAATGCAAAGAACAAACTGAAATAGCACCTTCCTTCCAGAAGCTTACATTCCATTGGAGAAAAGAATATATTAGTAAATAAACACATACAAACTATATGTACGGCATGAGCTTCTAGAAACAATTACTCCAAAATCTGGTCTCAGACATAAATTGGCTACACCTCCCCTTCAGGGTTCTAGGGCTACTCTGAGGGGACAGGAATGACTGTCTAATACCAATGGCTCCAGCCCATATAGGTGTTTTTCTATCCCCAAGATTAACAACTGAAAATAATTTAGTCTATTAGCCTTAACTAGATTTTAGAAAGTAGTATTTACTAAGGGAGTAAAGTAAGAATAGTTAATATGAAACTCACCCACTCCCCCCAAAAGACAAACAA
>CM053622.1:268592785-268608118 GCA_028646595.1 Phalanger gymnotis | reverse complement strand
GATCCCATAATGTAGAAGCTGCTTGATCTTGTGTTATTCTGATTGTGTTTCCGCAATACCCAAATTGTTTCTTTCTGGCTGCTTGCAGTATTTTCTCCTTGATTTGGGAACTCTGGAATTTGGTGACAATATTCCTAGGAGTTTTCTTTTTGGGATCTTTTTCAGGAGGCAATCTGTGGATTCTTTCAATTTATGTTTTGCCCTGTGGCTCTAGAATATCAGGGCAGCTCTCCTTGATAATTTCTTGAAAGATGATATCTAGGCTCTTATTTTGATCGTGGCTTTCAGGTAGTCCAATAATTTTTAAATTATTTCTCCTGGATCTATTTTCCAGGTCAGTGGTTTTTCCAATGAGATAGTCCACATTGTCTTCCATTTTTTCATTCCTTTGGTTCTGTTTTATAATATCTTGATTTCACATAAAGTCACTGGCTTCCATTCGCTCCAATCTCATTTTTAAGTTAGTATTTTCTTCAGTTGTCTTTTGGACCTACTTTTCCATTTGGCTAATTCTTCCTTTCAAAGCATTCTTCTCCTCATTGGCTTTTTGGAGCTCTTTTGCCATTTGGATTATTCTATTTTAAAGGTGTTATTTTCTTCAGTATTTTTCTGGGTCTCTTTTAGCCAGTCATTGACTTGTTTTTCATGGTTTTCTCACATCCTTCTCATTTCAATTCCCAATTTTTCCTCTACTTCTCTAACTTGCTTTTCCAAATCCTTTTTGAGCTCTTCCATGGCCTGAGACCAGTTCATGTTTTCTTGGAGGCTTTTGATGTAGGCTCTTTGATTTTGTTGACTTCTCCTGTCTGTATGTTTTGGTCTTCGTTATCACCAATGAAAGATTCCAAAGTCCGAGTCTCAATTGAGTCCATTTTTGCTGCCTGGCCATGTTTCCAGCCAACTACTTGACCCTTGACTTTTTCATGGGGGTATAAGTGCTTGTAGAGTAGAGAGTACTTTGTCCCAAGCTTGAGGGGCTGCGCTGTTGTTTTCAGAGCTATTTATGCACAGCTATCTCTACCACACCAGCGTTCCTCCTCCACCAAGAACCGCCAATGCTAGACCTGACTCAGATTTTGACCAGGCTCTGCACTCCTGCTGTGATCCACCATTTAATTCCTCCCATCAGGTTAGCCTGGGGCCAGAAGCAACTCCAGCTGTACCTCTGTAGCTGCATCTCCTCCCCTGCCCCCAGGGTGGTGTCTGAAATTGTGAATTCTTTTCACTCTGTCCCCTGCAGCTTTTCCCACAAACATTCTCTGTTGTCTTTGGTGTTTGTGAGTTGAGAAGTCTGGTAACTGCCACAGCCCTCTGTTTCAGGGTGCTAGAGCCTGTTCCACTCAGCTCTCAGTCTGGTTGGTCTGCGTGGCCCATGCTGAGCTCTACTTCTCTCAACTCCCAGCTCTGTGCATGATAGACCTCACCCAGCGACAATCCAGGCTGTCCTGGGCTGGATCCCTGCCTCCTTCTGCTATTTCATGGGTTCTGTAGCTCTAGAATTCATTCAAAGCCATTTTCATAGGGGTTTGAGACACCTGGGGAGGAACTCATGCAAGTCTCTGCTTTCCAGCTTCCATCTTTGCTTCCCCCACCCCCCAGCTTGCAGGATCTTAAACAGAATTTTGCTGGCAAGTGAAATGAGCACAATTATTGTGTACTTTGAAAATTATTTAGCATTGCCCTTCTTTAGGATTTGGATGTAAACTAATATCTTCCCATCTCAGTGGCCAATGTTCAGTTTTTCAAGTTTGCTGGTGTATTCAGGACAGCACTTTAGCCACGTCATGTTTTAGGATTTTAAATAGCTTAGATGGAATTCCATTATTGTTATCAATGCTTCCTGGCATCTGCTTTACTTTATTCTCCAGGATATCTGGCTCTAGGTTGGTAACCACACCATCATGGTTATCAGTGATCTTAAAATCTTTCTTATAAAGTTCTTTTTGTATTCATGCCACCCCTTCTTAATATCTCCTGCCTCTATTAAATCCCTACCACTTTTATCTCTTACCATGCCAATTTTTGCATGAAATAATCCCTTGATATATCTAATTTTCTTGAAGAGATCTCTTGTCTTTCCTGCTCTATTTTTTCTACCTTTTTTTCATGGATCGTTTAAGAAAATCTTTTTATCTATCCTTGCTATTCTCTGGATTTCTACATTTCATTAAGGTATATATTTCCTTTTTGCTTTTACCTTTCACTTATCTTCTTTCTTCAGCTATTTGTAAAAGTCTTAATGGGCAGCCATTTTGCTTTTTTGCTCTTTGTTTTCCCTTTGGAAAATTTGTCGTTATTGTTGTTGTTGTTGTTGCTGTTGCTGCCTCCTGTATACATATTGCAGACCTCTGTCATAGTTCTTTAGGCATTCTATCTGCCAGATAAAATCCCTTAAATCTATTCGTCACTCCCATTTAATATTCATAAGGGATATTATTTAGGTCATATCTATGCAGTCTAACAGTTTTCTCTACTTCCTTCAATTACAGTCTGAATTTTGCAATAAGAAGCTCATGATCTCAACCACAGTCTGCTTTAGATCTTATTTTAACTAATGTATAGAGCTTCCCCACATTTGGTTGCAAAGTATATAATCAATCTGATTTCTGTTTTGACCATCTGGTCATATCCATGTATGGAGTCACCTTTTGGGGTATTGAAAAGTGATGTTCATTATGAGCAGCAAGTTATCTTGACAAGACTCTCTTAATCTCTACCCTACTTCATTTTGTACTCCAAGGCCAAACTTTCCTGTTATTCCAGTTAAGTTTTGATTTCCTATTTCGATTTAGCATTCCAATCCCCTTTGATAAATGTGACATTTTTTATGTTATTTCTAGATGTTGTAAGTCTTCATAAAAGTGATCAATTTTGGCCTTTTCAACATCAGTGGTTTGATCATAGTCTTATATTACTATGATAGTAAATGGACTGCCTTGGATTCAAATAGATACCATTCAGTCATTTTTGAGATTATACCCAAGTATGCTTTTCTTACCATTTCATTGACTATGAGGGCTGGGCTACTCCATTCCTTCTAAGGGATTCATGACCACAGGAGTATATATAGAAATCATTTGAATGAAATTTACCCATTCTCATCCATTAAAGTTCACTGATAACCAAGATGTTAATGTTTAATCATTCCCTCTCCTGTTTGACTACATTCAGTTTACCTTGGTTCATATATCTTACATTCCAGGTTCCTGTGAAATATTGGTCTTTACAGCATCAGACTTTCCTTTTGTCTCCAGATGTATCCACAGCTGAGCTTCCTTTCGGCTTTGACCCAGCCACTTCATTAGTACTGGAGCTGCTTATATTTGTCCACCATTCTTCTCCAGTAGCATATAGAACTCCTTTCAAGCCAAGGGACTCATCTTCCAATGTCATTTCTTTTGTTATTTTAGCAATGTGCATGTGGTAATCTTGGCAAAGATGCTAGAATGGTTTGCCGTTTCCTTCTCCAGTGGATCACTTTCTGTCAGAACACTCTACTATGAATTATACATCTTGGATAGCCCTCTATGACATAGCTTATAGCTTTATTAAGCTATACAAGCCCCTCTACCACAACAAAGCAGTGATGAAGGGGGGGGGGGATGACATTTGAGTCATTCTTTTTAGTCATGTCCAATTCTCTATTATCACATTTGGAGTTTTCTTGGCAAAGATACCGGAGTGATTTACCATTTCCTTCTCCAGCTCATTTTACAGATGAGGAAACTGAGGCAAATAGGATTAAATTACTTTCCCAGAGTCACACAGTTAGTAAGTGTCTGAGGCCATATTTGAACTCAGGAAGATGAGTCTTCCTAACTCCAGGCCCAGCACTCTATCTACTGCAACACCTCTCTGAACTTTATTCAAGAGGAAGTAGGATGTCACTGAAGGTTTTCCAGGACAAGAGTAAAATGACCAAACGTATGCTTAAAAAAGACTATTCAGGGACTTTGTTAAGCATACATTTAATACTTTTAGATAATGGATTGGAGAAACAAGGAAGCAGAGCCTGGATATCCTCCAAGGCAGTTTTTAGAGTACTATAGGCAGCTGGCTGTGATGGCTAATACTATGGTGAGACTAGTCAAAATAGAAAGCAGGCATTTAGGGCAGGTGGGTAGCTCACTGAGTAGAGCACCAGCCCTGGAGTCTATTCTGTACACAAATGATTACAACCTCCCAATCCTCCCAAAGTAAAATACGATCAAATTAGGGGCAGCTAGGTGGCACAGCGAGTAGAGCACCGGCCCTGGAGTCGGGAGGACCTGAGTTCAAATCTGGCCTCAGACACTTGACACACTTACTAGCTGTGTGACCTTGGGTAAGTCGCTTAACCCCAATTGTTCTGCCTTCCTCTTCCACAAAAAGGAGGTATTCAAAAAAAATATTGAGAAGCTAGACTTGATCAAATTCATCACCTTACCTGAGCTGAACTTCTGTTTCTGTTGAATGAGGGAATTGAACTAGATGATACTTAGGTTTTCATAAATTATGCTCTCACTGGAAAAGACACCTCCTGAGAACTCAAAAGTGTGCTAGAGCTGGCTCAGATCTGCTCTCAAAAACCTATTTAAATTTTCAACATGGATATTTACATCTCAGAAATATGCAAACACTACAAATCGGGGCTGGATTGTCCAGACCTAACAAAGTGATAGAGAAAATATTAATAATACAGATTAAAATTAATCATGTGTCAGATGTACAAAGTGGGATTTTCTTTTCTTTAGAAAGCCAGTTGTTAAACATTTGCCAGCAAATCTTTACCAGGACTTCATTTCTAAGAGCACTTTGGCTTACTAAAAAGATAAAGAAGATTGTATCTTACAGAGGCCATACAGGATGCTCCAGTGCACTGACATCACCAGGTCAGGTCTATGATCAATGATGAATGATATCAGAAAAATACAAAGAATCTTTAAAAAGCAGGGCTGGGATGGCAGAAAAGATAGAGTCAGAAAGTCTTGAGTTCATATACAGATTAAGACACTTACCAGCTATGTGACCCTGGGCAAGTCACTTAATTCTGATTCCCTCAATAAATAAATAATGATTACAAAATAAAAAGTTGGGCTGCAAGAGTCATAGGTTGGAGTAGACAGGAGAGGCAATCAGAGGGGCTTGGATGAACATGGAAGAAAACAGAACACTTAGTATGATATGGCTATCCAGACTAGTATAGTTGATCTCAGAAGATTCCAGAACCTAGGTGTGAATTTTCAGTAGTTGTTAGGTAACTTTAGACATCACTTGTTTATTTGCCTCTAAGGAGTCCCAGAAGAAGATACATATTCACATATACCTGTACACTAAATGAAATGTCTACCATTATGAATGTGAGTTCTAAAGGGACTGAACCATCCCATTATGTTGGAGAGTCAGAAGGACTGACCGGGAATTTGATCATATTTTTGGGGTTTTTTTTGGGGGGGAAGGAAACTGGGGTTAAGTGACTTGCCCAAGGTCACACAGCTAGTACATGTGTCAAGTGTCTGAGGCCAGATTTGAACTCAGGTCCTCCTGACTCCAGGGCCAGTGCTCTACTCGCTGTGCCACCTAGCTACCCCTAATTTGATCATATTTTACTTTGGGAGGTTTGGGAGGTTGTAATCATTTGTGTACAGAATAGAAAATCTGTGTGTGTGTGTGTGTGTGTGTATGTGTGTGTTAATTCCATGTCAAATAAATGCTATCAGAATTCATTTCTATGTCTTTCTGATGGTATAACAAATACAGTAATATTTTTGATTGAGGCTCAAGATGTAAATTGAGTGGTAATTGTCCTCAAATAGCCATATTTAATCTGAGTTATCATTGAGAGAATTATATATATAACCTTCCATGATTTGCTGTAATATTTTCTAAATGTTTCATGTGGCAAGAAGGTGGCACAATGGGTAGAGTAGTGGGCTTTAAGTCAGCTTCCTGATTTAAATTCTGAATTAAAATCCATATTTGCACACTTACTATCAGTGAAACACTAAACAAGTCACTTAACTACTGTAGCCTTGTTTCCTCAACTGTAAAATGGGGATAATAACATCATCTACCAAAGAAGGAGAAGTCCAAATGAGATAATATTTGTAAAGTATCTGGCTAGGTGCTATAAAAATGTTCAGTCCCTTTTCATCTTTCCCTTGTTCACAATATAATCATTCCTTCTTATATATGGTTATAAGTTCCTTACGGACATCAAGTGACATAGCAAACATCTCAGGCAAAGGAAAATTCATTTATTTCCAAGAGTAAAGGATGTGGAGAACAAATAGGGATGATATCTGGAATAATATAAAAACCTAAGCCGTATTATTAGGATGAGATGAGCCAGTAAACACATATCCTGTTTCAAATCAAAGGGAATCCACAAGAAATTAGAAAGCCAAAAAGTTAGGGAGTCCCAGGTAGTAGATGATTTATAAGGTTTGACGTGGGCAGTTAGTTGGTGCAGTGAGTAGAACACCAGTCCTGGAGTCAGGAAGACCTGAGTTCAAATCCAGCCTCAGACACTTGACATGCTTACTAGCTCTCTGACCTTGAGCGAGTCACTTAACCTCAATTGCCCTGCCTTCCCTCCTTCCAAAAAAGATTCAACCATTGCTTCTCCCAAATTATATCTTTATGTTGTATCAGTTTGCATGCACTTCCCTCTGTGATGCTGAGATGACCTCACAAAGATAGATCCTACTTTTGGCTTAGCCACCTAACTCAGACTAGCCATAGGCTCATATACACCACTTCGCATAGTCACAGTGTAAGTATTCAGTTAATACTTGCTGGGCTGTTCGGGGTCATCTATATGTAAAATAGCATTGTTTCTTATTCTGCCAATTAAAAATAAATTTTACCAAACATTAGATAGTTTGCAATGATATAATTTATTTTGGTCCAGCTATAAAATATGATTCATGGTATAGGGAGCTCTAGATGAGTAAATTCTCTCTATTGGCACTCCTTTGAAATTTATAGTCTTAGAAATTTGTTTGAGGCACCAACAGTTTAAGCACTTTGCCTTTAAGAGTTACATCACCAAGTCTGGTACAGAATTTGAACGCAGATTTTCCTAACTCTGAGGTCAGCTCCCTATCCTCTATGTTATTCTGACTCTATTATCAATCTTGTGTGTTATTTTTTTATTCTGTTGAAAAAACTTGTTACAGACTCCAAAATAAGATGTTTAGCCTAGAAAGGCAAGATTCAGAGTTTGGAACAAATTAGGAAAAGGGATGTGAAATTCCTTCCATGAACAAATGAAATTAGTATGTTTTTTAAAGTGTTTACTATATACCAGGCACTCTGCTAAGTGGTAATGATACAAACAGTCCCAGCTTTCAAGTAGCTCACAATCTAATGGAGACAAAAACACACAAACAGCTATGTATACATATGATAGATACAGGATAAACTGGAAGTAATCTCATACATATCCCTAGCACTGAATGGGACCTGAAAATGTCATTTGAATGAAGGCAGGGAAGCCAGGAAGCATAGATGAGGAGGGAGGGCATTCAAGGCATAGGCAACTGTAGGAGAAAATGCATGGAGTAAGGAAAGGTATGATCATGCAGGAGGAACAGCAAGGAAGCCATTGTCACTAGATTATAGCATACATGCAGGGGAGGATAGGATAAGAAGATTGAACAGGTGGGAAGGGGCCAGATTATGAAGAACTTTCAAAACCAGAAACTTTTATATTTAATCCTAGATTGAATAGGGATTCAATACAGTTTATTGAATAGGGGAGTGACATAGCCAGACCTATGCTTTGGATTGACAACTGAGTGAATGATGGCCTGAAATGGGAAGACACAAGGCAGGAAGATGTACTTGAAGCCTATTGCAACAGTTGAGTCATGAGGTGGTGACTTTATAAGAAGAGTAGCTCCTTCAACAGAAACAGGAAAGTTTAGGAGAGGGAAGAGTTGTTGGGGGGGGAAAGGTATCCTTATAGACAAATAGTCTAAAGTCTAGAAAGTCAGGAATGGAAACAAGAAAGCAATGAAAACATAGTTGGTCTGAGAGTTTGCCTTAAAATCGAGGTTCTGGGAGCAACTAGACAATCAGAGGAAATGGACCAAGGACAGAAGGAAAACTTAGTGTGAAAAGTCTAAGAGCGGGGTGTACTTCCAAGTTAAGGAGGTTTTTTAGAGAAAGTTTGTGATAGAGAAAATTCAGAGTCAGGAGTAGGGCCTGGAGAGAGTGAAGACATAAATGATCTGCACATTTTCCTTAGGAAAGAGATTATCAAAATAGAGGCTTCCTCAAGAATTTTAGAGATGAGAGGCATAGGATGATAAATGAAATGTGCAAATCATGCAGTTTGGTTTGGCGTTGGTGAGGTAATTGGGGGTAAGTGACTTCTGCTGGGTCACATAGCTAGCGTCAGGCATCAAAGGTTGGATTTGAACTCAGGTCCTCCTGACTCCTAGGCTGGTGTTCTATCCACTGCACCACCTTGCTGCCCCTAAGCAGGGCTTTTTTTTAAGGATAGAGGAAGTTTGGCTGTGTTTTTAAGGCAGCTAGAAGCAAAAGGTAGACAGGAAGAAATCGAAGATTAGCAAGAGAGTGAGGATGATAAAGGATATGATCTGCTGGAGAAGAATGGGATGGAAGGTGGATTGATTCTGCATTCAGAGAGGTTTGCCTTGGCAAGGAGAAGGGTTTTATCATGTGAAACCACTGAAGAGAGTGGCAAAAGGCATCTGGGTCACATGAGAAAAGATACAGGGGAGAAAAGGTAGCTGTAGGCAAAGGATCTCAAATTTCAGTGAAATATAAGGCAAGGTTCTCAGCTAAGGAGGAGACAAGAAGATTATCATGGGAGGGCTGAGAAACAATGAAACATTTGGAAAAGCTTGCATGGTGAGTCCAATAGTGAATCAATCAAGGACACGTCAAAGATTGTCTTCTTAAGTGGTACATTTGAGATTACGTAACAAAATTTGTAGTGGATTCTGTTAACATTGTTTTATGACTTTTTCTAGCTTCGTTCAATAGCATATGAATAACAGAGAAGGAAGCAGATGATGAGAGTAACCTTTGTTCAGTAGCATAGGAAGAGGAGATAAGGAAGGAGATAGTGGGAGTGATCTAAGTTTCAGGCTTGGCCAGGAATGATCAGCAATAGGATAAAGGGAAAGGAATTTGAAAGAAGATAGTGTAGAATTGAATTAGTTCACGAAGGGTTTGAAATAGGGAAAGGAGGTGAGTGTAGTTAGTGCAGGGATGATGGCCTGCGAAAGAACTAAAGAATAAAGAAGGAATTTGAGATCTTGGTGACAAGAAAGAACAGGATTAGAGGTTTTAAAGCAAAAAGAAATATAGAATGATAAAAGATTATAATCATATAATTTCATTTATTTATAGATGCATTACTCTTTGTTCTAGACCAGGGCTGGGGAACCTGCATCCTCGAGGTCACAGTGGCCTTCCAGGTCCTTGGGTGGGGCCTTTTGAGAGAGTCCAAATTTTACAGAACTAATCCTTTTATTAAGGGGGTTTGTTTTGTGAAATTTGGATGCAGTCAAAGGGCCATACATGAGGACCGAGAGAGCCACATATAGCCTTGAGGCCGCAGGTTCCCCACCCTGGTTCTTTTTTTTTTTTTCATTGTTTATTTATTTATTTAATATTGTTAGTTTTCAGTATTAATTTTCACAAGAGTTTGAATTACAAATTTTCTCCCCATTTCTACCCTCCCCCTCACTCCAAGATGGCATATATTCTGATTGCCCTGTTCCCCAGTCCGCCCTCCCTTCTGTCATCCCACTCCCCTAATGCCCTTTTCTCTTATTTTCTTGTAGGGCAAGATAGATTTCGATGCTCCCTTGCCTGCATGTCTTATTTACTAGTTGCAAGCAAAAACTTTTTTTTTAAACATCTTCTTTTAAAATTTTGAGTTCCAAATTCTCTCCCCTTTCCTCTCTCTACTCACCTTCCCTAAGAAGGCAAGCAATTCAACATAGGCCACATGTGTATCATAATGTAAAACCTTCCCACAATATTCTTGTTGTGAAAGACTATATTTTGCTCCTTCCTATTCTATCTCCCTTTATTCAATTTTCGCCCTTGACCCTGCCCCTTTTCAAAAGTGTTTGCTTTTGATTACCTCCTCCCCCTATTTGCCCTCCCTTCTATCATCCCCCCTTTTTTATCTCCTTCCTCCTTCTTTCCTGTGGGGTAAGATACACAATTGACTGTGTATGGTATTCCCTCCTCAGGTCAAATCTGATGAGAGCAAGATTCACTCAATCCCTTTCACCTGATCCCTCTTCCCTCCCAACAGAACTGCTCTTTCTTGCCACTTTTATGTGAGATAATTTACCTCATTCTATCTCTCCTTTTCTCCCTCTCTCAATATATTCCTCTCTCATCCCTTAACTTGGTTTCATTTTTTTAAATATCATCCCTTCATATTCAACTCACCCTGTGCTTTCTGTCTATATATATATATATATATATGTATACATATATATATATGTGTGTGTGTGTGTGTGTGTGTGTGTATATATATACATATATGTATACACATATATGTGTATATATACATATATGTATATTCTCTTCAGCTACCCTAATACTGAGGTCTCATAAATTATACACATCATCTTTCCATGTAGGAATGTAAACAAAAGAGTTCAACTTTAGTAAGTCCCTTATGATTTCTCTTTCTTGTTTACCTTTTCATGCTTCTTTTGATTCTTGAGTTTGAAAGTCAAATTTTCTATTCAGCTCTGTTCTTTTTGCTGAGAAAGCTTGAAAGTCCTCTATTTTATTAAAAATCTGTATTTTGCTTTAGAGCATGACACTCAGTTTTGCTGGGTATGTGATTTCTTGGTTTTAATCCTGGTTCCACTGACCTCTGGAATATCATATTCCAATCCCTTTGATCCCTTAATGTAGAAGCTGCTAGATCTTGTGTTATTTCAATTGTATTCCCACAATACCCAAATTGTTTCTTTCTGGCTGCTTGCAGTATTTTCTCCTTGATCTTGGAGCTCTGGAATTTGGAGACAATATTCCTAGGAGTTTTCTTTTTGGGATCTTTTTGAGGAGGCAATCTGTGAATTCTTTCAATTTCTATTTTACCCTATGGCTCTAGCATATCAGAGCAGTTCTCCTTGATAATTCCTTGAAATGTTATACCTAAGCTCTTTTGTTGATCATGGTTTTCAGGTAGTCCAATAATTTTTAAGTTATCTCTCCTGGATCTATTTTCCAGGTCAATGGTTTTTCCAATGTGATATTTCACATTGTCTTCTAGTTTTTCATTCCTTTGTTTCTGTTTTGTAATATCTTGATTTCTCATAAAGTCACTAGCTTCCACTTGCTCCAATCTCATTTTTAAAGTAGTATTTTCTTCGATGGTATTTTGGATCTCCTTTTCCATTTGGCTAATTCTATCTTTCAAGGCATTCTTCTCCTCATTGGCTTTTTGGAGCTCTTTTGCCATCTGAGTTATTCTATTTTTTAAGGTGCTGTTTTCTTCAGTATTTTTGGGGGTCTCCTTTAGCAAGTCATTGACTTGTTTTTCATGGTTTTCTATCATCCTTCCCATTTCTCTTCCCAATTTTTACTCTACTTCTCTAACTTGCTTTTCCAAATCCTTTTTGACCTCTTACATTGCCTAAGACCAGTTCATGTTTTTCTTGGAGGCTTTTGATGTAGGCTTTTTGACTTTGTTGACTTCTTCTGGCTGTATGTTTTGGTCTTCCTTGTAACCAATGAAAGATTCCAAATTCTGAGTCTGAATCTGAGTCCATTTTCACTGCCTGGCCATCTTCCCAGCCAACTACTTCACCCTTGAGTTTTTCATGGGGGTATGACTGCTTGTAGAGTAGAGAGCACTTTGTTCCAAGCTTGAGGGGATGTGCTGTTGTTTTCAGAGTTGTTTCTCACAGCAAGCTCTGCCACACCAGTGCTCTTCCTCTCCTGAGAACCTCCCACCTGGACCTGACTCAGATCTTAAGCAGGTTTGGCACTCCTGCTCTGATCTGCCACTTAATTCCTCCCACCGGGTGGGCCTGGGGCCAGAAGCAACTCCAGCTGTAGTTCTGTAGCTTCACCACCTCCACTGCCCCCAGGGTGGTGGCCAAACTGTGAACTCCTTTCACTCTGTCCCCTGCAACTTTTCCCACTAACCTTCTCTGTTGTCTTTTGTGTTTGTGGGTTGAGAAGTCTGGTAACTGCCACAGCTCACTAATTCAGGGCTCTAGGACCTATTCTGCCTAGCTCCCAGTCTGGCTGGTCCAGGCGCAGCCCACTCTGAGCTCTCCTCTGCTCTGCTCTGTTCCCAGCTCCGTGCATGATAGTCTTACCCTGTGACCATCCAGGCTGTCCTAGGTTGGATCCCTGCTTCCCTCTGCTGTTTCATGGGTTCTGCATTTCTGGAATTTGTTCAGAGCCATTTTTAGCAGTGTTTGGAAGGTCCTGGGGGAGAGCCCAAGGCAAGTACCTGCTTTCCAGCTGCCATCTTGGCTCCACCACCACACACACTTTTATTCTAGACTTTTGCAATAGTGTCATAAGTGGTCCTTTGCCTCTGGTTTCTTTCCTTTCCAATCCATTCTGCCTACTACTGTCAAACTAAGTTTCCTCATGGGCAGATTACAATCATGTCATTCTCTTTCTCAAAACCCTACAGTAGTTTTCTGTTGTTTACCGAGGAACATCCTAGACTTCCTAGTCTGTCAACTAAAGGATTTATTCCTTGCACACACTCAGATGCTCTCCCATCTCTCACCACTTGCTTTCCCTCTCTCCACCTCTGCCTACCTATAACTCTTTAACTCAAATGCCACCTTCACCAGGAAGTTTTCACTAACCCGCCCCTAAAGGAAATATTTTTTCTTTCCCATTCTTCAAATAAGATTTTGCTCATTTTTCAACGTACATTCTAGTTTGAATTAGAATTTTGTGTCTAGATTTTTTTTTATCTTCTCTAGTATATTGCAAATCGGATGATAACAAAGACAATGTTTTATATTTCATTGTATCACCTGACAACCAAGTACTGTTCTTTGTACATGTGAGCCACTTAATAAATATTGTTTGAACCATATTGTTATACTTAACAGTAGAGCTTTTGTCTTTTTCCTTCAGCTTTTGATACACGAGGAACAATGCTGAAATTTATAGTGCTGGATTTCAAGTATAAGAAAATGAAATGCTTTCTCTCTGATTAGCTGGAAATAATCAGGGCTTTCCTTGGAAACAATATTAAAGATTAGAAGGAACCATCCAGCAGATGATAAAAATTGACTGTTTTTGTCTCCATAATTGTGAACATGCCATTGTGAAGATTTTGCTTGTTTTTGTCCCCACCTCCCTTCCATCTCAGTCCAGAGATTTAGGGTAAATTGAAACAAGCATTCTAGTCATTCCAAAGTGGAAAACTTAGTGAATTTATCCAAGGACTGGTAAAAGTTAATGATTTGTGAGGAACATGTAGTAAAAAGTAAGTGGGTAAGAAATGGATTGAAAACATAAATGCATTTGTTAGTTACCAGGATACCATTGTAACAAAATGGTAAGGGGATCTAACTAGTTATAGGCAAGGACTTCAGATTGCCTTTTTTTAAAAAATGATATCCTCATCCCCACATAAAACCATAACACATTGACAATCATCATGGAGCAATTTTAGCAAATAGTTTTATTCTAAAACCAAGACCAGATAAGGTTAGTGGAAAGTGAGGAGTTACTCAAATTTGAAGAGGGCAAATTCGAAGTACCTGGAGGGATTGTAAATTAATACTTAATACAAATTCTAGTTGCACATCTAAAAATGGGTCATGAAAGATGGGAAAAAGAATGACAATCTCAAATATTTGTTGAAAAGAAGATAGAAATACTTTGAATGGAATTCTGAAAAGTCCCTTTTGAGTTTAGTGGTACAAATGTGACTAACAGAGAAATCATGACAAAACAAAATAATTCAGAAAAGCTGGCATATTTTGTAGTCATCCTGAATGAATCTATTCTTCTATAGTATTTTATTTAGCATGAAAATATTCCAGTACAAATCTGCAACAGTGTATGTCAGTGTTGTTGTAACAATAAGAACCAAAGGAGGAAAGACAGAACTAACTTTTGGGATACTCCAAAGGACATGGAATACCATCATGACAGAAATGGCTTGATAAAACTATTGAAGACCTATGGAAGATATTGACAGATTACATCAATATCTAAATGATATGTGTCATGCAATAGTGAACTTGTACTCTTGTACTGCTATACTTGTCTTCAATCATCAATTAAGCATGAAAGTCAGAAGTTTAATGAAATACAAAAGGATAAAACAACACAAAGAACTAAATAAACAGTTCAACACCCACAACAAACTATATTATAGAGACTTAAGAAGTAAATCAATTGGAAGAGAAATTGAACACCTAAAGGATGTGGAAAATTTCTTGTTGTCTAGATGGCCAAAAGGAAAGCAAATGAACAAAAGCTAAAGTGAGATAGGCTAAGTGGAAACATCACATTCTGTTAACATAATGAAGAGCAGAACTATCCTATAAAGGAAAATGACTGAAACTCTAGCTTCTCTGCAAAACTGGAGAACATAAAAGATTATTTCATCAAATGTTTCACAGTGGCATATGAAACACTTTAACAGCTTCTTCTCTGGTGCAAGCATGGTACCATCTTGCTTAACAGAAGGCACTTCATATTTATTGCCAAAAGATGAGAGGACACTATTGGGCCCTCCAAATATAGGATAATTCTGTGTTTTTGTACTTTATACAAGGCAGTCACAGCTTGTATTACTCAAAAAAAAAACCCTGTAAACACGTAAAAATATATTGGCTGAGGAGTAAAAGAGCATGTGGCAAAAGTTCTCAGTGATATATAGAGCAACTTACTGTAGATTCAGTCATTATTGAACAAGACACCTGAACAAGACATCTTATTGCCATTTTTCAGTTTCAAACTGATGACTTAGTCACTGCAAAATTGTCCCAAAAGCATTAAATGATGGAAACAGAAAGAGGACAACCACGAAAGAAAATGAAGAAATATGCAAAAGCTGTCATGACCAACTTTTCTCCACCAACAGTATATACTTGGCATTAACAAGAGAGAAGGTTTGGAATTATTGCTGTGGCATGTTGAGAGGCAGTACTTCAATGATGAAAAGAATAGTTTTAGTGTATTGGTAAGGCCTCAATTGGGATCAGAAAACAGGACTTTTTATGAGATTTACACAATTACACAATGAGATTTTTTTCCCCTCTTGCTGGCTCAACCTAAAAAGAGGAGAGTAGAGTTGGGAATTAGTAGGACAGGAATAACAGAATGACAAAAAAGCAACAAATTTAAGAC
>CM053622.1:268551748-268587090 GCA_028646595.1 Phalanger gymnotis | reverse complement strand
AAGAAATAGATAATGAAAACATGCTAGTGGGGGACCTCAACTTCCCCCTCACTGAACTTGATAAATCTAACCTCAAAATAAGCAAGAAAGAAGTTAAGGAGGTGAAAAGAATTTTAGAAAAGGCAGATATGATAGACCTCTGGAGAAAACTAAATGGGAATAAAAGGAATATACTTTCTTCTCAGCGGTACATGGCAAATACTCAAAAATTGATCATGTACTAGAGCATAAAAATCTCACAATGCAGTGCAGAAAGGCAGAAGTATTCAAAGCATCCTTTTCAGATCATGATGCAATAAAAATTATTTGTAACAAAGAACCATAGAAAAATAAGCTAAAAATTAATTGGAAACAAAATAATCTAATTTGAAAGAATGAGTAGGCCAAAGAATAAATCATAGAAACAATGAATAACTTCATTAAGAGAATGACAATAATGAGACAACATACCAAAACTTATGGGATGCAGCAAAAGCAGTTCTTAGGGGAAGTTTTATATCTCTAAATACATGAATAAAATAGAGAAAAAGGAGATCAATGAATTGGGCATGCAACTGAAAAAGCTAGAAAAAGAAGAAATTGAAAATCCCCAATTAAATACCAAAGTAGGAATACTGAAAATCAAAGGCAATATTAATAAAATTGAAATAAAGAAAACTATTCAATTAATAAATAAAACCAAGAGCTGGTTTTATGAAAAAAAAACAATAAAATTGATAAACCTTTAGTCAATTTGATTAAAAAAAGAAAGAAGAAAATCAAATTACCACTATCGAAAATGAAAATGTTGAATTCACCTCCAATGAAGAGGTAATTTAACCAATAATTAGGAATTATTTTGCCCAACTATGCCCATAAATTTGACAACCTTAGGGATATGGATGAATATCTACAAAAATATAAATTGCCCAAATTAACAGAAGAGGAAGTAAAATACCTTAATAACTCCATCTCAGAAAAAAGAAATTGAGCAAGCCATCAATGAACGCCCTAGGAAAAAATCTCCAGGGCCAGATGAGTTCATATGTGAATTTTATTAAACATTTAAATAACAATTAATTCCTATACTTTATAGCCTATGTGGGAAAATAGGTGAAGGGGTCTTACCAAATTCTTTTTATGACACAAATATGGTACTAATACCTAAACCAGGAAGAGTCAAAACAGAGATAGAAAGTTATACATCAATTTCCCTAATGAATATTGATGCAAAAATTTTAAATGAAGTATTGGCAAAAAGATTGCAGCAACTTATCATGAGAATAATACACTATGACCAAGTAGGATTCATTCCAGGAATGTAAGGCTGATTCAATTTTAGGAAAGTATCAGCAAAATTGATCATATAAACAGCAAAACTAGCAGAAACCACATGATCATCTCAATAGATTCAGAAAAAGCCTTTGACAAAATACAATACCCATTCCTATTAAAAACACTAGAAAGCGTAGGAATAAATGGAGCCTTCCTTAAAATTATAAATAGCATCTACCTAAAACCATCAACAAGCATTATTTGTAATGGGCTAGATGCATTCTCAATAAGATCATGGGTGAAACAAGAATACCTATTATAGCTCCTATTATTCAATTTCATACTGGAAATGTTAGCTGTAACAATAAGAGAAGAAAAAGAAATTGAAGGAATTAGAATAGGCAAAGAAGAAGCTAAATTATCACTTTTTGCAGATGATATGATGATTTACTTAGAGAATCCTAGAGAATCAAGTAAAAAACTACTTGAAATAATAAACAATTTTAGCAAAGTTCCAGGATATAAAATAAATCCACATAAATCCTCTTCATTCCTTTACATTACGAGCAAAGCCCAACAGCAAGAGATAGAAAGAGAAATTCCATTTAAAGTTACTGTAGATACTATAAAATATTTGTGAGTCTATCTGCCAAGACAAACCCAGGGCCTAAATGAACATAATTATGAAACACTTTTCACACAAATAAAGTCAGATCTAAATAAATGGAAAAATATTAGTTGCTCATGGTTAGGCTGAGCTAATTATGATAAAAATGACAATTTTACCTAAATTAATTTATTTATTCAGTGCCATACCCATCAAATTACCAAAAAATTCTTTTACAGAGCTGGATAAAATAATAACAAAATGCATCTGGAAGAAAAAGAGGTCTAGAATATCTAGGGTATTAATGAAAAGAAATGCTAGAGAAGGTGGCCTAGCCATACCAGATACTAAACTGTACTATAAAGTAACAGTCATTAAAACTACGTGGTACTGACTAAAAAACAGAGTTGTGGATCAGTTGAATAGGTTAGGTACCCAAGACACAGTAGTCAATGACTATAGTAATCTCTTCTTTGAGAAACCCAAAGAATCCAGCTTCTGGGCTAAGAATTTACTATTTCACAAAAACTGCTGGGAAAATTGGAAAATGGTAGGGCCGAAACTGGGCATAGACCAATATCTTACACCACATACCAAATAAAGTCAAAAATGGATTCATGATTGAGGAATAAAGGCTGATACTGTAAGCAATTTGGGAGATCAGGAAATAGTTTACCTGCCAGATTTATGGAAAAGCAAAGAATTCATGACACAACAAGAGATAGAAAGCATTACAGAATGCAAAATGGATAATTTTGATTATGTTAAATTGAAAAGTTTTTGTATAAAAAAAGCCAATGCAACAAAGATTAGGAGGGAAGCAGAAAATTGGGAGAAAATCTTTACAACTACTGTCTTCAACTACTGCCTCCTCTCTAAAATATGCAGTGAACTGAGCCAAGTTTATAGGAATACAAGTCATTCCCCAATAGAGAAATGGTCAAAGGATATGAACAGGCAGTTTTCAGAGCAAGAAATTAAAGATATCTATAGGCATATGAAAATTACTCTAAATCACTACTTATTGGAGAATTGCCAATCAAAACAACTCTTAGGTACCACATCTCTCCTGTCAGTTTGACAAAACAGGAAAATGATAAATACTGGAGAGGATATGGGAAAATTGGAACACTGTTACACTACTGTTGCAGTTGTGAACTGATCCAGCCATTCTGGAGAGCAATTTGGAACTATGCCTAAAGGGCTATAAAAATGTTCATACCCTTTGACCCAGCAATACCACTTCTAGGGTTGTATCCCTAAGAGATCACACAAGTGGGAAAAGGACCCATATGTACAAAAATATTTATAGTGACTCTTTTTGTAGTAGCCAAGAATTGTTAATCGAAGGGATGCCCATCAATTGGGGAATGGCTGAACAGGTTGTGATATATGAATGTAATGGAGTACTATTGTGCTATAAGAAATGGGGAAGATACAGACTTCATAATAACCTGGAAAAACCTACACGATATAATGCTGAGAGGAGCAGAACCAGGAGAACATTGTACACAACCACAGATATATAGATTCTGTGATGACTAACCTTGATAGACCTTGCTCTTATCAGCAATACAAGGTTCCAAGACAACTCCAAAGGACTCATGAGGGAGAGAGCTATCTACATCCAGAGAAAGAACTATGGAGACTGAATGCAGATCAAGGCAAACTGTTTGCTCTCCTTTTTTTCCCTATTTTTTTTCCTCTCTTTTATTTTTGGTTTATTTTTATTTTGTTTCTTCTGTCTCATAATTCATTCCATTGGTCATAATTCTTCTTTACAAATTGATTATTGCATAAATAAGTTCAATGTGAAGTAATATGTAGAAGATATATCAGATTCCATGACATCTTGGGGAGGCGGAGGGGAAGAAAATCTGGAACTCAAAATCATGCAGAACTGAGTGCTGCAAATTAAAAATAAAAAATCTTAATAAAAAAATCATAGCACCTTCCCCCTCTTATTTCCTATTTGTCCTGTATATAATCAGTCTGCACATATTTGTTTGCTTGTTTTCTCCCCCAATAGATTGTGAACTCCTTGAAGGCAGGGACTATTTTTTGCTTCATTTTATTCGTACACATTTATACATATTTGTTTGGATACACTTATTTGCTTGTTGTCTCCCCCAAAAGATACCGAACTTCTTGAGGGCAGCAACTGTTTTTTGCCTCTTTTTGTATCTCCAGTAGTTAGTAGAGTGCCTGGCATAAGTACTCTCCCTTTGATAAATATTTAGTGACTAAGTAGGATTATAGAATCCTACTTATTGGCCACCATGCTCAGAGTATATTACAATAATTATGCTCTGGAAAGAAATGTTTTAGATATATTGCAAATCTCATTTTTCTAATTAACAACTAGCAAATACTGACTTTATTGCATCGATGAATATGGTATTTTGCCCAACATTATACTATTATATGAGCATACCTTGCTTGAGAGATCCTTCAAAGCATAAGGATCATTTAGTCAGTATAGACAAATGAGCCAATAATTGCAAGAAAGAGTATATTCTTAGAACAAGCCTTTTTGGAGTAATACTGCATGATATTTGGTTTCATTAGAAGATCTATGGCCAAGAGGACAAATGTCTCTTAAAACATTTGAGTTAATCAGATGTATATGCTTGATTAGTTCCATTGTCTTAGCTGCAGGCTATCATCTTTACCATCTTACACCACTGAAATGTATCTACATCCAGAGAAATGTTTGCCATTTAATATTTTCTGTGCAGTGACCTGTGTTTGTCTTTTAAGAATTCAAATTTGGTCTGTTTCTTTCCCTAGCATTCTAAAATAGTCAAAATTTCTTGCTATAGTGGATGTTGGTTTATTCCGTTACAATTTATTTCTGAGAAGACTCAGTTTTTTTTCTCATTTGTAATCATTCAGCAAGATTTGAAATTCATGCTCTAAAGACACTGGAAATTGCTTTCCTAAACAAGAGATTGCAAAAGAAAGTGTTGTATTCTTCCTCACTATTCTTTGTCATGCTTGCTTAAAGTGACAAATGTCTCTTATTTTTGTATTTTGGACATATTTCTATTTTGGTTGGGCCATAATTATTGCTCACATGTTTCATACTACATCTGCTGCATTCTCAGTGTGTTCTAAGCTGTAATTTGGCTCTTCTTGTTTATTTTTTTTTGGTTTGGGGATCTTATTTTCCTTCTTTTATTTGGCACTGTCCTTTGTTATATGCTGTCACATCTTGATTTCTTCCAGAACTGTCAGTAATCTCATTTTAAGTTCCTAACAGACTTATTATATTTAGCATTTTGAGAGTTTGCCTATTTGATTGTCTTATTTTCCAGTAGAGTTGATGAACAATTCTGGTGATATTATTTAAACACAGAAGTGGTTTCATTTGCAATCTCAGAATGATATTTTTTCTTATGATAATTCTATGATGATCTATTTCCTTTTGCCGATAATATCAAGGAAGAGCATACAGATTTCTACCTTTCATGAACCAAGGGTTTATCTTTCTTTTACATTTTGTTTTAATTACACATTTTGTTTTTAAAGTTCAGGTGCAAATGTTGTCAACTTCTGATATCATGTGGTTAAGATCCTGTCCTACAACGCATAGAATCTGTATGTGCTTGTTTAAGTGGCGTTGCTAGTGGTTTGAGCTACATAATAAGGTAGTCATATACACGACAAAAATTGTAATAAACTATTTAGAGGAGATTGAATGCATTTTAACTGTGGATATGTAGATAAGTATATCATATACATATTTATAATGAGAATTGTTATAAATGCATTGTCACTATGTAAGCAAACATATATTATCAATTTAATCACATTCTCTCCTTTCTGAATGTTTCCATGATTTTAAAATTCACATTTCATTTTTTCAGTTTTCATCCTATTTGTCTGTATATGCTAACTAGACATTTTGTAAGTGAGAGGAGAGCAAAGCCTCAATTATGTAAAAAATACAATGTGGCCAGTTTATTCTAAAGGAGACAAGATTAAAGCAGTTAATTACTATCTTCCATTATTTGAAGCACAGTGGTTATACTTTCCTCATCTCCAGAGAAGAAAACATTATAGGGATTAGGGCCCTATATTTCAACAAAACAGCTTAGTGAGAAGTGGACAAGAAATATCTGGTACAAAATGTAACAAAGAACTTAGGAGTTAGTAATAAACAAGGAAAAGATACTCAAGTATAAGAATTTTTGTCTTGAATGGATTAGCTCTAGTTGGGATAGGAATGGGGAGCGCGCTATTAGATGACTGCTTGAATCCTTTCTTGATCTGGATTTTATTTTGCCACAATTTTATTTTAGATCTTGCTTCATCATCCGTGAATAATATGGGCTTTCTCATTTGGCGTCAGGCAGAGTGGCATAGTTGATAGAGAGCTGGCCTCAAAATCAGGAATACCTGGCTGCAAGTCTTGTTTCTGACATTTACTGTCTGTGATTCTGGGCAAGGTACTTAACTTCTCTATTCCACAGCCACTGACTTCACTCTCTACATTACACTCATTAACTGGCAGGATTTGAAAGGGGAAATTTAAAAAAAAAAAGGCTGCCTTTAATTCATTTATGACTCTTCATCAGAAATTTATAAAATACCAATAAACACATCCTTTCTATTGTTAGAAAACCATGAAGTGAAAACCATCACACACTAAAAACATATGACTAAGTGATATTTACTGAAGGAACTGACACTTGCTTAAAAATTCTAGGATTTCTTCCTGAGTCAAACTGCCTGGGAAATCAAACAGAATTTCAATCTCTTTTGTTTGAGAAATAATACAAGCACAGGAAAATGTAGCAGGAGAATAAGTAAGAAAGTTCTCTTTTGTTCTCTTTGAAGGAGCAACTGAGACTCTTCTCCTTGTACTATAACAAATCAACTGAAAGTAGCTGAATCTGATTTTATCTACCTTTTTATAATATATGAGAATTACCCTTCATAAAAGCCACATAAAGTTCAATAGAAGTAAGGTGTGTATTTGAATCTTAATAATTTTAGTTGAACTCAATTCTTGACATATTGTTCACTCATTGTATAACATAGATTGTGAAATATTAGAGATATGAGAAATATTGGAGATACCTGAACATATTATCCAATATCTCTGACAAATGGTCATTCAGCTTTTATTTGAAGAACTCTAAGAAATGAGACATTCTTTACCACCAGAACTATCCTGTATGACTTTTGGAAAGCTGTAATTTTTAACAGGCTTTTCCCCCCTTAAAAAGAAGCCCAAGTCTTCTTTTGTGCAACTTCCATTCAAGTGGAAGTTCTGCCTTCTGCAGACAAGCAGGATAAGTTTAATCCCCTGTCTCTAGGAAGCCTTTCAAATGCTTAGCAACACTTTTTGTCTCCCATGAGCACCCTAAAAGCCTTTTTCTTCTCTTCTAGGATAAAGTGTTAACTTCCTTTCATTGATTTTTTACATTATAGTTCAAGGTCTTTCTCTGTCCTGACTGCCTTCCTTTTCAAGTGTTCCAATTTGTTGATGTCTCTTCTTCCAAAAATGTGTCAATACTGAAGGTAATATACATGAAATCTGACCAAAACAGATTATTTCAGGACCAATATATGCCTTATGGACCCTATGTCTCTCTTATTGAAGCCTGTTTGTGCTAGTTTTTTCTTACCTGTCATATCACGCTAATGACTTCTATTTAGCTATGATATCCCCTAAATCCTTGATTTTTCACCTACATATGCTGTTTTTTTTTAGCTCTGTCTCATTTATCTTGTCCTCATATAATTGCTTTTTGTCAGTTAGTAAGCTAATAATAATTTATGGAGAACCTACTATGCCAGGCACCTAGCTAAGCACTGGGGATACAAAGAAAGACAAAAAAGTCCCTGTCCTCAATGAAATCATAATCTAACGGGAGAAACAAACAAACAAGTACGTACCAACAAGCTAGATATAGGATAAGAAATAATTATCCTCTAGAGGGAAAGCATTATAATTAAAAAGGATTAGGAAAGACTTGCCTTAAAGATGGAATTTTATTTGGGATTTAAAGAGAACCAAGGAAGCCAGGAGACAGAGATGAGAAGGGAGAGTTTTTCAGAAATATGGACCAGACAGAAAATGCCCAGATTTGAGAGTCTTGTTGATGAAACATCAAGGACGTCAGTGTCACTGGATGAAAGAGTACACAGAGAGCGACGAGGTGTAAGATTAAGAAGTCTGAAAAGGTAGGCCAATAGACTAGGTTGTAAAGGGTTTTTAATGCCAAATAGAGGATTTTTTATTTGATTCTGGAAGTGATAGTGTACCACTGCAGTTTATTGAATACATTGGGCTGCTGGGGTGAAATGATTGTACCTGTGCTTTAGGAAAATCATTTTGATAGCTGAATAGAGAGGATGGATGAAAATGGTGAGAAACTATTGGAAGGTAGACCAACCAGTAGGCTATTGCAATAGTTCAGGCAAGAGGCAATGAAAGCCTGTACCATAGAAATGAGTGCATTTAAGATATATTGCAAAGGTGAAATCAATAGAGTTTTCAACAGATTGCATTTGGGTGGTGAGATATAGTGAGGAATTCAGGATGATTCCTAGGTTGTAAGCCTGAGAAACTGGGAGAATGGCATTATCCTCTATAGTGATAGGAAAAGTAGAATGGCAGGAGAGTTTAGGGGGGAAATAATGAGTTCTGTTTTGGACATATTGAGTTCAAGATGTTGGAAGGACATCTTCCATTAATGGGTATGACAGATGAGGATACAGCAAAAGAGAATAAGAGTCAGATACATAGGAGAAATAGGTGTCCTGAAAACAGAGAAGAGTATCAAGGAGAGGAGGGTGATCAGTCATTTTATTTGGCAGTTAGGAGATGATTGGTAACTTTTATACTAGGAATGGAAGGCTCAAATGAGGGTCTTTTTTAATCCGAGCATTGGTAATTATCTCTTTTTTTTAAAAATTTCATTTTTGTTTCTATTTGTCCCATTGGTTTAGGTTGTCAAGATCTTTGGGGATTTTGATTACATCATCTAAAGTGTTAGCCACTTTTCTTGATTTTCTGTCATTTGCAAATTTGGTAATGTCTCTGAGATCCTTTCTATTTCTAGATCTGTGATTCCTTGATTGTCCCATTCTTCATCTGAATCATTGACAAAATGTTCAACATATAACAACACCAAAGATAGTCAGAAGTATGTTGGTAAATGTTTAACAGCTGGCTTTCCCCCTCTTCCCCCAATGTATATATAAGACATTTAAATGTTTAATCTGCATTATTAACATTTTGCCCTCACTTCCTTAAGTCTAGACAATAGGTTAAGCATTTACCTTATGCTTATGCGGCTAAGTCACATGTGGCTGACAATACTCTCGAATGTAGCCTGGACCAGAAAAAAACGTAAAGGGGAAATAGTTAACAAAATAAATGAAAATAAAATAAAACATAGTTAATATTACATTTTAAAACTAAGTCAATATGAAACTAGCAGAAATCCTTATATGCGGATTAGTAGCCCCGTTTCTATTTGATTTTGACACAACTGGTCTAGAAATCAACAAAACAATAAATCAAGTCTTGATTTATAGTCTTTATGGATTTCTGAGGTGTAAATGCTCACACTGAAAATTGAACAATGGCTCTCAAGAGGCAGTACAGCTGGCTCCAGCACATCCCTGCCCATAATGATTGCTTTTGATCTCTCCATATTATTAGTTTATGTAAATGGATTTCAGCTGAAAATAGTATTGTGTTTTACAGTTTATAGGGGTCCTTCCCTTTAGCCAAATAGGTATTTATTAATAAGAGAAACTATATAGTGCTACAAAGTTTGTAAAATGTTATACTTAATTTGATCTTTACAACCACCCTGAGGGGAGATGGTGCTATTCCATTTTTCAGATTTAAAAGATGAGGTTCAGAGAAGTCAATTGGGTTACTAATCATTGACCACCCAGCTAATAGAAGGTGTGATAGTTAAACACAGATCTCTTCTCACTCTGTATGTCCAGTGCATTTTCCACTAAATCATGGTGTCATATTCACATAAGAATTATTTTCCCTATTTTACAGATGAGACAAATGAGTTCTAGAAAGAAGATTCTGCTTGATAATTTTGCTCAGCTCATAAGTGACAGAAAGATGGTCCAATATCAGTTGCTTTAAACTCCATGTGTCGTGCTCTTTCGATATCTCACTACCCTTCTGACACCTCATAAAATGGGGAATCACTTCAGCATTACCCCAAGAACAACATATATGGATGGTAAATCAGGTGCTAAAAAATCATTTAGGGATTGTGATATCAAATCTAAATTTTATTTTATTATTTGTAGTAACCCAGGTAACCAGATGTTAGCTCATAGGTAGTTTGATACAGCTAGAGAGACATTATCGGCTACAAAATATCATTGCTAAACATGATGCTTTCTCCACAGTTCTCAAGTTATTGCCTCCTGGGCAGCCACAAACCTTTGGCATAATCAGATGCATTTGACTGTGTTAGCTAAATGGCCCCTGCAAAAATAGTCTGTATAGAAAAGCTGTATGCAATATTCTGTGATGCTGCATTGCCCCCATCTGCCATGTCCATTAGCAGCAGATGATAAAGAAGGCGACAAGAGCAGTCTGAAAAAATGCACTAAAATGGCTTTCCTTTTCTGGTATGGATAGAAAGATGCAATAGCAATTTTTACTACCAGCAGTTTCCAACCTGATACTTCACTTTAGCAGCACAGCAACATTCATAAAGTAAGAAGTTCAATTACACAGATAACTGAACAGAAGGAAAGAGTTTCATCCAAACCAACATGTAAGCTCTGCAATGCTTCCAATGCTAGACTATTAACATGACAGTGTGTAAGTACTGGGGATATTAAATTTATCATCATCATAATAGTTTCGATCTGGAAGGAAACTTATAGATCATTTAGTCCAACTCCATCATTTTATAGATGAGGAAATAGAGCCCAAAGATGGAGAGTAGCTAATTACAATAGAGCCGAGGATAAAATTGAGAACTCCTGACTTCTAAGCCAGCACTCTTCACAGCATTATACTGTCTCCTGATTTATCTGTTTATCTTTTCTTTCCTTTCTTCTTTCCAATGTCCAGTTGTGACTTCACCTTTTAAAAACTATCTTACATTTTTATAACACTTTTTAGATTTTTAAAGCTGATACACATTACATCGATGGTCTTGTGCAGTATGTGGGACATTATTTATTACCTGTATTTTACAAATGAGCAAATCCAGACTCTAAATTTAAATAGCTTACCCAAGGTTGCATGGTTAATAAATGATCAATTGGCAACTAAATTGCACATCCTTTGACTCATTGTCCAGTCTAGTACTATATCATGCTGCCTTTTTACCTCTGACTTCTGTTTGCATTTTTCATCATTACATTTCAAGGGTAAATTCCTAGAATGTAATGATATTGAATGAATACTGAAATCCAGATTGAGTTTGGTTGCATTACAACTCGCAATACACATGTAAATTTTTGTACACCTGGACCATAGCAAGTTGATGTTCCTACTGAGTCTAAATGGACTTCATATGCATGTATGTAGACATGTACCTATTAATTGAATTGCTGAGATTCCAAGTTTTGTCCTGATAGGAGACCCTTCTCACTATTCTTCTTACCTTACATCATGGAGAGGGAGCAGGGATGCTGGACCTGATTTATGGTCAAGGTAGGAGGAATTGATGCCTAATTGATATTCAAACTCCTCTCCTGTGAGAAAGGGGGCTTTTAGCTATTACTATGGGCCTTCCTCTCTTCCCTTTCTCCCTCCTCTCCTTTTCTCCTCTCCGTCTGTCGACATGGGATATCATACTTCTACTTTCACCTTTGATTGTCCTGCCCAAAGGAAAGTAAATATTTCATCCCTGAAACTTTACAAGATGTCTTGATGTTTACTGGCCAGATTTCTGTCTTAAGAATCATGCCTTAAACCCAAGTCAATCTGGCTCTCACTGATTGACCAACAATAGGTCCCAGCCCAAGTCTCACTTAGTCTTTGGGCACAGATGGCTCAGAGTGAGTGTAAACAGCAATTGTTTCTGTTTTGGCCAGAAACCTTGAGGCTCTTTCCCACTCAGACTGATTTTTTTTTTTGGTTCATTTTTTTTGGTTGGGTAAAAGAGGCCATCCCTCACCTCATTTCTTACCTATCCTTAATCACTGAATGGGCATTGCCTCAGTCAGACTAAGACCTAGGAAAGACCTTAGCTTAAAAAGGCTGAAGTCTTTCAGTGTATCTGGGGCCATCTCCAGCCATCTTGATCTATATCTTGACACTGGACCCAAATGGCTCCAGAGGAGACAGTGAGGCTGGTGGCTTTGCACAGCCCTGTCACTTAAATCCGATTCACTCACATGTCATGGCATCATCTTCCTGGTGTTGTGGTTCTCTTGGAGAGTAAAGGACAAACAACGACAACCTCCTCAATTAAGAGATAACTGTCTAAAGTTATGTGTTTCTGCTTTGGTGAAAGAAAAAAAAAACTTATCAGTGACCAAGATGACCTGAACAGTGAAAGAATTAGAAATAATGTCATAGTTCATTTAAAAGAAGTGGGAGTGAGGATGATTAGTCTAGAAAAGTAATAATGTAGGGAACATATGAGTGCTGTCTTCAATTATTTGAAAGCCTGGTATATGCAGATATGCACTTGTAAATGTCTAAGAACCAATTACCTTAAGAGTGGGAAAAGTATGCATGACCCACTTCTACGTTTAATCTGCATTATTCACATTTCAATCAATTTTTAAAAGTATAGATAATTCACAAAACAGGAAATCAAGCCCTGATTTATAACTTTTGCTGATTTCCCAGGTGTAAATACTCACACTAATAATTAACAATTGGCTGTCTTGAACTCAGTTACTACAGCACACCCCAGAGTGGAACTGTTAGACTTTTACTCTAAGATGATGGGTAGTAGTTGCTGAGAGGAAGATTTAGGTTTGATGTTTGGAAACACTTCCTTATAATCAGAAGTATTCCAAAATAGAAAGGTCTGCTTCAGATGGCAGTGGTTGCCCTATTAATAGACTTTCAACCAAAGACTGGGTTAACACCTGCTGGAGATGTAGTGAGTTCTTAGATAAGTGCAAGTTGGGCCAGTTACCCATTCTAACTCTGAAATTATAAGATTTGTAGGCTAGACAACAACTATTCAAAATGATATGCACAAATGTGATTATGGTACAAATGACATATAATCCTGACTAAAAGTATAGTTATTTTAAGCAAAAATTATTATTTTGACCAAAAAGAAAATAACTACATGAAATAGATCATGACACTTGATTTGAACTTTAGGTATCTTTGGATGGACTTGAATGTGTATTAAATGTCAATCAATCAAAAGAAATTGAGTATATAGCATACTCTCAGCACTTTGCTAGAGGGAGATGTAGGGGGAAAGGACTCTACTGGGATCTGAGATTTTAGAGCTAAAAATTACAGAGATTGAGAATTGTTTTGCCCCTTAGGATGCAAAATTTATTCTAAGGAGTATCCACCAACCTGAAAATTAGGGAATTGTATGTTCTCTGTTACCAAAATTTAACATCAATTAGTGTTTGGTTTGTTTTTAAACAACTATATGAGAAGGTCACAGTAAAGATTAAAAAATGGCCGCAGGTTCCCTATCTCTATACTTAAGTATTATTTCTTTCTATTATTGAGTAAGTAGCATTCCCAAATATGATTATCTACTTAAGCTCAAAATACCCTTTTAATTTAAAGATGAAACTGATGATTCAATTCAACTCAACAGATACTTATTAAGCACCTATTTTATGCAAGGCACTAATTTGGAGAGCACAACAGAGTCCATTCCTTAAAAAAAAATCAAATAAGTTCCAATGGTTATAACCTATTTTCACATAAAACTTGTTATATCTGTTATTTCATCAGTGTCATTAGCATATGTACTTTCTCCATAAAAGCAACCTTTACTTTGTTAATAGACTCATTATAAAAGTGGTATGCTCCCTCCAAAAAAACAAACAAACAAAAAAAAAACGAAGAAGAAACCACTATCTTTTAGCCAAGCTTCCAATGATGCTTTTTAAAAAAGAATTTAGTTGGGTTGGTTCTTGGACAGGCAGCCCAATAGCTATATCTCTGCTGGCATATCCTCTGAAAATGTGTGAACTCCTTCACAACCCAAAGCAATATCAGAGGAGAATTTTTAGTTTTTCTTTATATTCACTTATACATATAAAATCCAAATCTTTCTCAAAAAATATGCAACAAAAAGTGTTTCAACTATACATAAAGAACCAGAATGATTGAAAATATATAATTCTTATTTTATGGTAAATTCTGTGTGTAAAAACAGTGTTTCAAGTGCTACTCATCACACACTGATCACATAATGAAATGTAGCATCGGACATAGTCTTAAAGAGTTAGTTGAGTTTTAAAAAGTAAAGTGAAGTGGACACTCTGTCTTATCAGTTTTGTCTCTTGAAAGGAAAAGAAGAAATGAAGATGAAGTATAAAGAAACAGATGGATTTAACCCTTGAAATCTGCAGCATGATAGTAGTTTTACACATCTCTAATTGTTTCACCCACCTTAGTGATTACTCCAGAATATTTTCTCCTTCTAGCTTTGCTCTGAATCCCCTCAACCCCATTCTTCTCATCTGAGGACTTTGACTCATACTTTACTGAAAAACTTGAGGCCATTGCCATATAGCTTTACTTTTAACCTCCTCTTCAAGTAATATTACTCAGACATCTTCCTTAATTAGGTCTATTATACCTGTCTCTGATGATAAAGTAGTTCTTCTAACTCCCAAGACCAACCTATCTACATGTACTCTTGGTATCATCACCTCCTATCTTCTCAAAGAGATTATCAGTGGCCCTCTCCCATTATCATCCCCACTATCTCATTAGTCTTCAATATTCTCTCTATTTATTTGTTCTTTCCCTGCTGTCTACAAACACCCTTATGTTTCCCTTAAACTAAAAAGAAAATCTCTTGTGTCACTCTTAGAGTAAGTACATGGAGGGGTGGTAGGTGTGTAAAGGTACAAAGGGGACAGAGCATAAAAGTTGCTATTAAATACTAGTGTGTCTTTGGGCAAGTTGCTTCAACTTACTCATCCAAAAAAATAATAGTAGTTAATAGATATTGGGTTTCATTGTTGGGACTGAAAGGGTTTCATGGAACAATTAGAGGGGCCAGTCATTGTAAAAGCAATATGTTTGAAATTTGCATATGTAAGGAAAGGGCAGAATATGACATATAGATATCAAAAGGCTCATTGAGGGTTGGATTGGATAATAATGGAAAAGAATCAGAGTAATCTTTTGATCAAAAGTCAAGAGGTAGACAACCAAAACCAGAGATGCCCCAAAGATCCCTTTGAGGGATCAGGGGATCAGGCCATGATAGGAGGAGGTTTATGATGGACATACAAGAAGGAGCTTCCTGAACTTGATTCAAAAGTTATTTCAAGATTTTTCTGCAACTCCATGGTCTACCTTTTCTCTTTTTGCATAATGATAACTCATGGAGGAGTGAAATCTGCTTTCGCAGGTCTTATAGGGGTCCTAATTCTGACGTTATAATCAGGGACAAAGCCAATCACCTAGAAAATTAAGTTTCTAGTCAGGAAGTTTCTAGAAATGTAAGAAGATCCAGGTATGAGGGGTTCCCAAGAAAGGGCAGGGTAAAGGAGATGGGGTGCAAGGGAGGAGGAAGTTATATGGCTAGGGAATAAGCAGCCTACCGGGATAGAGAAAGCTGATGAACCCCTGATTCCAACACAAATACTTGATCTTTCAGGCTCTGAAACTCTACACTGATGGGACCTCTAGAACAAACAAACCATTTACTTTTGAAAACCTACTTAACTTTTCTGAATATGAATTCCCTTATTTGTCAGCAGATAGTAATAGTACCACCCCTTTATGCTCACTAGGGATAAAATGAGAAAATACAGATGACAATTTTTTTGTAAATTGTAAACATATATAAATATAAAATATTATTTTCACTTATCGAGCACTTAATGATAGGATGTCATGGAGCTAGGTGCTAGAAGGTTGCATAAAAAGGAATAAAATGTCATTCTTTTTACTAATAAACTTATATCAGGAAATAAAATATGCATGTGAGATGATTAATGAACAATATAAGACAACAAATGCATTATTAAGTATGAAATTGTTTTTATAGAAACCACATATAAGTTGAAGTTCAGGTAAGAGAAAGAAGAGAATAAGCATTTATATAGCTCCTAGTATGTTCTAGGCACTGTGATAAGTGGCTTTTATAATTATCTCACTGATCCTCCCAACAACTTTGCAAGGTAGGTACTATTTATTATTTTCATTTATAGGTGAGGAAACTGAGATGAACAATAGTTAAGTAACTTTCCCAAGGTCACATAGATATTAAGTACCCGAAGCTATTTGTGAACTCAGGCCTTTCCATTTCCAGTCCCAGTGGCACCAGTATTGGAAAGGAAAGGAAAGGCTTCCAGGGAGAGACAGAATGTCATTATAGATTCTGGAGAGGGGAAGGCATTCCTGGTGAGGAAATAAATTTGAAAAGTGTGAGAGTATGACCAAATCAGAGGAGCCTGATTACAGTGGAGGCTAGAAATCCACTTAATACAGTTAAATTTTTAACATCTTCACTTTGAGATGATAGAAGAAACACCCACGTGGAAATATCCAGAAGGAAATTACAGATAGAGGCTGGAGCTTGGTTAAAAAGAAGACTGAAGAGATATACATTTATCAGGCATGAGAAAGCTAGTGGAGGTCATGACAGTGGGGAATATTTCTGAAGGCAAGAATGTGGAGAGAAAGAAGAAATAGGACCATCACCTCAATCTTGTCGGAGAATTATGCAGAAAAATGACATGGCCTGACTGTTTTTAGCTAGTGGGTATGTGTGTGCTGTTTTTATTTGATTTTTTAGAGAGGAATTCTGTGATAGAACTGATAAAGTGTTGTTTTCCTTTTTGTTGTTCTCTCCCTACAAAGACACTACTTGACCCACATGTGACAAGATGCTTTAAATGTTCCTGGGACAGGCATTATTATTTTACACAAAGAATAACCTGCAGACTATCTTATGAACTGAAAAATCAGACACTGAAGGGGTTACAACTTTAGTTCTCTGCTTTCAAACAGAAGGACTTCTAAAATGATTTATATCTAAATTCTGTAAAGCTGCTAATACCTGCTGTGATTCCATGTCCCCTGTGGGCACCCAAGGCCATATTTACTCAAAGAATTTCCCTTGCCACCTTCACTTCTAAGTTAACATTTTATAGACAAAAAGAGAAAAGGAAAGAATTATACTCATAAGTTGGCACTGGTTGCTACAATTATATGTAACCCAACTTTCAAAGCTGTGATCAATATTACAGTAATGACAAGCATTGTGGCTAAAGTACCACTATGGTTTATGATCATAGGATCATAACTTTAGAGCTGCAATGGATTTTAGAGGCTATTAGTACCAGCCCCTGCATTTTACAGAAAAGGAAACTGAAGTACCCTGAAGTAAAGTGACATACCCAAGGTTACTGAAGCAGTATGTGTGTGAGGCGGGGTTTGAACCTAGATCTTTCTGACTCCTAGTATAATGTCCTATCCACTACACCATGCTGTTTCTCATCCAGTCATATCCACATTTCTGGCAATCATCTTTCACCCAGACTATTATGATGGCCTCATAATTAGTCTTGCTGTCTCACATCTCTCCCCGTTCCATTTCATGCTCTTAATGTGGGAATGTATGGCTGTAAAGTTTATTTTATCTTAAGGGTAGATCTCAGCACATCGCTACCCTGTTCAATAAACTCCGGTACCTCTCTATTTCGCCTAGGATCAAATTAAAAAGTCTATCTCTTGGTGAAGCTAGATGTAACGATAGATAGAGCACTGGCCCTGGAGTCAGGAGGACATGAGTTCAAATCTAGCCTCAGACACTTGACACTTACTATCTGTATGACCCTGGGCAAGTCACTTAACACCAATTGCCAAAACACACACCCACACCCACCCACACACACACACAAATAAAAAGTCTATCTCCAGTGTCTTTGGCTTTGCACATAAATATCCCTATACCTGGAATGTACTTAATTCTCACCTCCACCTCATAGAATCCTCTTCAAAGCACTACAACTTAAGCTTTCTACATAAGTAGTAAACTTTAAATACAACAAATCTAAAACAAGCAAAACCTGTTTTACCTCATGTTTGCATCTTGAAGATTGTATTAAAGTTAAAAATGGAGTAGGAATTGATGTTCCTTTTACAGTTAACTTTTATTTTTTTAAAACTAGGTCAAAATTATCTTATTATATTTCTGCATCATTGAATGCAAAGGAAACTGGACTCTCAAAGACTTTTCCAGTTGAGCAAAAGCTCCCATAAACTGTAAAATGTAGCAAAAGCTTCAGGTTTGTCTGACATTTAAGTATTAGCCTGGCTAGGCATAGAGTAGATGGACTACCCGTTGATGACTTCTCTGAGCTTAACAATCTATGAAACAAAGAACAAATGGCCCATAGTCCTCTCTGACCTCTCCACTTTTTCAATAAAGGTGGAAGAGAAGGAGAAAAGTACTAAGAAAAGCACAGTTTTATAACATCTATCAACATTAATTTAACCATTGGACTTCCTATCCAGCATTCAAGGAGTGAATGTGCTACTGGAGAACGTGCAACATTTCATACCATACACCATCATTATAAATGAAACTAGATAGTGAAAGGAAGTGTCATTTCAGTGGACATATTACTCACAGTTCCTCTCCTTAGGGAGATGAGCAAAGGAGTTGTGAAGAATAGTTTAATCACTTTCACTTTCTATCTTAAGTTAATAAAAAAACTTAATTTTATGGGATACTTGGTCATATAGTATTGTGATGTTCATGTTGAGAATTTGCAAAAAAAAAAAAAAACCCACCCCCAAACAGAAAACTGAAAAAAAAGCAACCTACTATTATAATGACAACGATTGGAGCTTTCTTACCAACATCTATTGTAGAAAATTAAGAGTCACAGAAAAAATTATGGATAACTTTATATATCTCTCCAAATTAATTCAACCTATACTTTAATATTCAGTGACTTACAGGAAAGAGTACATGTTGACAACAGTAAAAAAATATTGGAATACATGGTTCTCAAGCAAGAAATGAGAGAAATCAAGAGCTTATGGACAATGCTGAATTACTCTAATTGTCTGTTATCAATATTTTGTTTGAGAGACAAAAATACAGAATTAGATATAGATAGATGGTATATAGATGCCAAAATATAAGAATTGGATTGATTATATCTTAAGAGCCAGAAAGCAACTAGTTAGGGACATGGAAGTCATTTTTGAATCAGTCATTTGTAGGAAGTCTAACAACTTGCTAGAGCAAAGATGAAAAATAAAAGATTTGAGAGTATAAAAATAAAAGGATATGATATAAAATTGGCAAAACTCCAAATAGACTTATTTAAATTAACTGTAAATTTCAAAAAGTGGGAAGTTGATAAAGGAACACAGAGAAGAATACTAAAAAAGTTTAATTGCTGAAAATCAGTTGGTCTCAAGATGCCAAAAATATATATATATATATATGTATATAAATCACTTTATCTAGTATATCCTTAAAGTCTTTGCCAATTAGAGAGAGAAATAGGAGCCAATGTAACACAAGTTTAGAAGCAAATTTGTGTAAAATCTTACAGGGAAATGTAGTAGGAAGGCCGAATTTATGATCTCAAATATAATCATGTATGTGTTTGAGTGGTTCCAAAATCGCAAGGTATGAGAGATTCTCTAAGTAGAAAACAAAAAAAAAATTATTTAGGCCTCACTGCAGCTGATCCGTGAACCAGCCTCCTCATTCTGACATCTTGACAAAAAGACTCCAGGCCCAGAAAGCCCGCCTCACAAGAGTAACCAGGAGGCCACAGAAAAACAAGATAGTATTTAGCCAAATCATTTTACTGGCCTCAAGTTCCTGCTCGCACTCCTGGGTCTACACACGGGTCAACCCTGCTTCCTCAGCTTCCTGCTTCCACAGCTTCCTGCCTCCACAGCTTCCAGCTTCCGAAGCTTCCACTTCCGCTGTAGTTGTCTCTTGGCTCACCTTTCCTCTCAGCTGAGCTTCTGGCATTCTTAAGCCCTGCCTCAACCACCAGAGACCATTGGTTCCCAAGTTGGCCCCTCTTAAGTCATTAATCTACACCCACACAGGTTTCACACCTGATAGGGCTTTGGGCCTGGGGCTTAGCACTTAACAGCTGAAAGTACTTCCACTCAAAAGAAACAAAAGCCATGCTAAGGAGACAATTTTGCTTAACAACACAGGAAGAGAATTACTATGTATATAGTGCTTACTATATACATGGAACTGTGCTGTTTTTTTTAAGAATATTATTTTATTGGATCCTCACAAAAATGCTACAAGGTTGTGTTATAGTTATTTCAATTTCACAATTGAGCAAACTGAGGCAAACGGAGGTTAAGTGACTTTCCCAGGATCGTACATCTCGAAAGTGTCTGAGACCAGCTGTGGACTCAGATCTTCCCAAGTTTGGGCCAACACTCTACTGTTCCACCTAATTGCTCATCAGAGAAAGATGGAATAATATTATAAGAAGATTTTTTCCCCCTTTTTGTCTCTATATGGGACTTCATTGTAACAGAGAGGTCCTAAAATGCTACTCATTCTACTAATGCAGGTTGGTAATTATTTTACAATTTATAGTCTTAAAGAATTCCTTGGAGATTCTCAGAAGTTATGTGACTTGTAAAGTCACTATGCATTAGATGCCAGAATTCAACCCAGGTCATCCTTAACCTGAAGCAAGCCATATCTCCACAGCAGCTAGTGTATTAGAGAAAAGAGTGATTATCTCAAAGCCATGGAAACAAAGTTTTATGGACTGTCTCTGACATATACAATGTTTGTGACCCTGGGCAAATCACTTAACCTATCAGTGCTCTAGGAAACTACCAGAAAAACCTCAGCATCAGTCAATACCCCCATGCATCTCTTAATTCAGACCATAATAGCATCAATAGCATCATTTTTTCTGCTACCACATTATACTGCTGATTTATATTTAGTCTGCATTACACTAGAATTCCCAGATCTTTTTAAATACAATTTGCTGTCTAACTATGCTTCCCCCATCCTCCACTTGGAAATTTGGTATTTTGAACCCAAATACAAGTCTTCAAATTTACCCTATTGAATTTCAGCATCTTTTCAGCCCAGTGTTCTGTCTTTTTTTGGATCCTGATTGTCATCCAGCGCGTTAGCTATCTCTCCCAGCTCTGTGCCATATGTAAGGTTGATGTATAATTTATCAAAGTCACTTAAAATGTTAAAAAATATCTAGCCAAGCACGTATTCCTTGGGTACTCCACTGGAGCCCTCCTGCAAAGTTAACATTGAACCATTAATAGTTATACTCTGAGCCCAATCATCCTGTTACTTCTGGCCCTCAATTTTGCCACATCCTTCTCATAAATGAGGCATAGATAAATAAGGAAGCCCTAGTCCCTTAGTATCCTGTCTAACTGGGACATCTGGAAAGTAATGTTTAATTTTGGACATTACATTTTAAGAAAGACATTCATAAACTGGAGGATATCCAGTGATGAGTAACCAGGATTGTGAATCACCTTAAATCCATATCATATAGTTGAAGGAATTTTTCATGTTTGACTTGAAGAAAACTTAGAGGAGACATTTTACCTAACTTTAAGTATTCGAAGGACTGTCATGTGAGAAAGGGATTTTGTCTCTGGAGGACAAAACCAGGAGCAGTGAGTAAACACTGGAAAGAGGTGAATTCAGCCTTGGTGCCTAAGAACATTTCCTAACAATATAGCTATAGAAAAATAGAAAAGATTGCCTTAAGGGGAAGTGGATTGCCCCTCCTTGGAGGTCTTTAAGCAGAGACTGGATGAGCACTTGTCAGATACTATATATTGTAGCCTGAGTTCATTCAGTGTGTGGGTCTGCTGAAGTCCCAACTCTCAAATTCTATAATTGTATGACTTTGTGAATTCTGTGTAAATATCAAAGCCAAATCTGACTACAAAAAAGAAATAAATAAAAATGCACAATCCTCCTGTCTATGAAGAAGTGGGCGGTGGACTTTGGGTGTGGAATACTGCATACTATGTTAGATTTTATTTGGTGCATTGGTTAGTTTTGATTATCTCTCTGTCCATTTCTCTGTCTATCTGTCTCTCTGTCTCTCTGTCTCTGTCTCTCTGTCTCTCTCTGTCTCTCTGTCTCTCTGTCTCTCTCTCTCTGTCTCTCTCTGTCTCTCTCTCTCTCTCTCTCATATTCTTCATGTCAGAAAAAGAATCAATGGACAGAGAATTCAGGAGGAATCATTTTAAAAGTTCCAGAATCACTACTTGTTAGGTAGAGCAAAATACTAATTTAAAGGCTCTCTGCTAAAGAGGAATCTCTTATGCATGTCAAAATCATAAACAGATCTCTGGTAATACGTAACAACTCAGCTAACCTTCTTCAACCGTGTTAATTAACATCAAGTTAATGATGTTCTCCATTAAACATGGAGATGTGTGTTTTTTTTAAAGGTTTTGCCACTATCATGGAATGGGTCCAGTATTTTTAGTCTCAGCAAATATATTCAGACCATTGTGCTCTTTGTGGTTGGAGGAAGTATGTATCTTAAAGAGAGTGCAAATTCATTAGCATATCTAATTAAATGGAGCAAGACCTGAAAATAGCAAGTAACTGCAGACTACCTTCATTCCTACAGCAACTGGAAAGAGAACTAAAATATGCTTACTTTAATTAAATGTTTGCATATATTTTCCCCTCCAGATTTCCTTTTTTTTAGACCCCTCTCTATCCCTGAAGCACCTTAGTCCCAAAGCTAGTGGTGACTCCTCAGAGCTAGGGGCTGAATAACGCTTATCTGTGTGTATTTCTTTTCTTCTCTACTATTCTGTAAGCTTTTTGATGACAGGAATTTATTTGCATTTCTTTTTTAAGGTTTTTCATATGGTCGGTGCATAATAAATGTTTCCTGATGTGTTCACTTGGAAATGTCTTCAAGATGACTCCAAAGAAGAAATACTGAAGAAAATATTTCATTCATTCTGGAAACACGTTTATGGATGCCTCTCCATTAAAACTGTTATTGCCTGAATAGTCCCAGTTGATGGACCTATACAATCAAGGCCTTAGTACCACATTTCGGCAACTCATACTGTAAGATAGAGAGTACCACACACCCAGTGCATAATCTCAGAGTTAATGGGAAAGATAAATTTATACATCACTTGTTTTATAAGGGAAGAAAATGAGAGGCAACATGGTATAGTGAAGTGAGCAGTGGAATTAGAGTCAGAAAAATCTGAGTCTGAAAAATCAGCTCTGCTATTTACTACTTATATGACCTTGGATGAATCTCTTTATCTCCCAGATTTGTTTTCCCATCTAGAAAATGAGGGGGTTGGGCTAAATGATTGCTAAAGGTCCCTTCAATTCTAAGTCCCAGGAAGTGCTGATTAAAACCAAAAATTGTTATTCCTACTACAATGTTTTGACCTTAAACATGAAGCAAAAATCAAAGGACTGTGAAGAAGCAACAAAAAGAAGATGAATAATCAGTCACACCCTTTAAGGCAAGAGTTTTCTTAAAAAGCTTTAAAAAATTTCTATGAAATTTTCATCACCAGCAGGGTATTTATATCTCTTTGAGAAAAACACACATTTGCTACGATAGTGAGAAACACATCAGGAATGGTAATCTATCTACAAACCTACACAAAGCACAGATACCATGATTGATTACAAGACAGTATGAAAAAAGTGGCTTTGGTATCCTAATTTCATATAAAACCTCTAAAAAGACTTTCCTGCCCTGAAAGATTATTTAAGTTTTCAGGCTAATACACAAACACTTTCATAGGAAAGTAATGTGTCTGGGGAATTGAATAGTATCTCAAAATCAACATATACTCTTCATTGTCATAGTCTTTTTTTAATGTGATCTTTACATTCCAGCCAAACTGACCTATTGGATTATATTTCCCACCTTTGTGGGGGAGGTTACAGTTAAGATTACATGTCCCATCCTTTGTAATAGGCTGTTCTCCATACCAGAAATGCACTCCTTTTTGGTCTCTGACTTGTTTGACATCTAAGTTACCTCAAGATTTAGATTAGGTGCCACTTTCTACAACAATCCTCTCCTGGCTTCTTCAGTTGTTGGTGTTCTCTCCTAAGATTACTTCATTATTTATTTTTAAATACTTAATATTTACTTATTTGTGTTATAAATTGTATCTACTAATAATGGGTAAACTCCTCGAAGGCAGGGATTGTTGGTTTTACCTTGTGTTTACAGGACTGAGCAGGGGTGTTTCTCATAATAGGTACTCAATAAATACTTGTAATTTATTTTAATTAATTTAGCAAATCCATACAATTTTACTTTTTGTTAGTAATTTAAGTAATGAGTGATTTTTTAAAAGTATAGAATTTCTGAAATATCTGTCTCTGATTTGTATGGGTTATGACATTAACATTTTGAGGGAGAGTCTACATCCATGAAAATGCAGATCGATCAAATTATCAAAATTTAAAGCATTCATGTAATTTTTTTGGTGTGCATTTTTCTCCCCATTCATTCATATCAAAACCCTTTCACGTACCTTAGTGGATGGTCTTTATATGCTCCATTGGCTAAAACAAAGAAACTTCATCACCTTGCTGTCAACCTTTAGTTAAGCCAATCCTTAGGCAAAAGTGCAAGTCCATGTCTGACCCATACTCAAAGACTTTCTAATTTGGTAGATTGTGATACAGTTTATGTTCTGTTGACACAGGACTAAGATACCCTTTAGTGAAGAATTATAAATTTCCAGAAGGACAGAGCTAGTATGATATCATCGTGTAGATTCTTTTTAACTTTAAAACATAAGGACAATGCTCAGGATTAAAGAATGAGGCTTTCTATATATTATTTGCCTGAGGATTTTAAATATTCTTTATATTTCTGAAAAAACAAAAAAATGGTTAGCCAATAAAGTGTAGGTGATTTTCTTTGGCTTGTGACTTCTACTATAGTTAATTTCCTTAAAGGAAAACAGTTCTAATTATTAGTCAACTTATCTACATTTTTAGTGCTAATAAGAGGTAAATGAGAATAACATTAAATAAACTATAATAAAAATCATTGCACATGCATATAAATTATATTACTTGAATATGTACATATATTCACTATATTTGTGAGTTTGTGTGAGAGAGATAGAGATAGAGAGAAATGTTGCATGAGATAGTTAATGAAAAACTGTCAGAAAGACCTAGGTTCAAGTCTTTCCTCTGATATACACAAATTGGGCAAAAGGTACTCAACCTCTCAGAGGTCTATGACACTAAGACTAAATTTCAGACAAGATGTCAATTGGCATTGATAGAGGGAGTTTCCTTATCTGAGATCTCTCTAGTTACACCAGAAATCACATCTATGCAGTATGTGTGTGTGTGTGTGTGTGTGTGTGTATCCCCACCCATAGCCCAAGGAACTAGGGCTCTTTCTCCCACCAAGGAATCCTAACTCTGGCCTCGTGTGGACAAAGTTCAGTGATTCAGATGCCTGACCTTTACAAGAGGTGATCAGGCTCCTGTATTCTTATGTTCATTATACCACAGCTCCAGGGCCTTGGGAAAAATCTCTTAAAATTTAAGTTTTATTCATGTGGAGGTTCTTCATAAAAGGAATAACTAGATGTCTTTCTAGTAAAGTACTCACTACATGGAGTAGGTCTAGTAGAGGATAGATTTTTTGTTTTTTCCACCACAGGAGAAATGCTCAAAACACAAAAGATTCATAAGCATATATCAACAAATACTTGAAATATGACACAATAACCAATTGCTTCTATCATTCTTTCTCAGGAGACTTAATACTTAAAACATGTTTGTAGAACATCTGAACATTTCCTTTCACCTCAGATCTTCACTATCTGAGTAAATCACTCTGGGTGCACCTCTTCTGGCTTGTCTTCAGGGGTGCAGTTATTTTCTCCTTTGAGTTGTTGGGGATCACCTCTTGATAGGCACATAGCACCCAAACCTAGCAGATCCTGACTTTTTTGAACTCACAAGGTTTTAATCAAGAGAATAGACATTCATCTCAATAAATCTGAACAGTTGCTAACTCTCAAGAAGCTTACCTTTTAATGGATGAGATAGCATGAACAAATATTTTGTTGCTCTTTGGGTATTTTTTCAGTTGTGTCCAGCTCTTTCTGATCCCACTTAGGGTTTCCTTTGCAAAGATAGTAGAGTGGTTTGCCATTTCTTTCTCCAGCTCATTTTACAGATGAGGAAACTGAGGCAAACAGATTTTAATGACTTGCCGAGGGTCACACAGCTAGTGAGTGTCTGAGGCCATATTTGAACTCAGGAAGATGAGTCTTCCCAACTCTAGGCCTCACACTCCATTCACTCACTGCACAAGCTACCTGCCTTAGTCTAACAAATGTAGTTATATCCAAAAGAAATTGAAAAATAAGATGAAAGATCACCTTAGAAAGAAAGACACTTGCCAGTATAGGCCTCATATAGAATATGATGTTTGACTTGAATCTTAAAGGGAAAACAAGTATTCCAAGAGGAAGAGGTAAGAAAGAACTCTGTAAGCTCTGGGAAGAGGGCATCCAAAGGTATCAAATTGGAATGTAGAATGTTGTGAATATGAATGTGTAAGAAGGCCACGATAGGAGGAGCAGGGGTGAGGGCCCAGTGGAGCAGCTAGGGGTGAGGGAAATTTCCTCCTATCAAGGGGAGAAACTTCCCTCAGTGGTAGTAGATACCCTGACCAGGAGTATCCCTCACTCCATATAATGGTGGCTGCCTCTGCCACTGCCTCCACCTCCTCCTCCACCAGTTCCACTACCAACCATTATGTCCTCCTCTCCTTCCTCCACCGCCTCTGGCCCTTCTATCCTGAAAAGCACAAAAGCAGCCATCTGGTCTTCAGTTACCTGTACGTGGCTAACAGCATGATAAAGACCTTCATGGAACTCCATGCCCAGAATCCAGGCAGGAGAGGAGACCAATATATGCTGGTCACTTTCAACAAACCTCTCTATGCTCTCAAGGCTGGGTAGAAAGAAAACCATGCTACTTTTATGAATGAATTGAAAAACCTGAACTGGAGGACTTATGACTCTTGGACAATTCCTGAAGATAGCCTTTTATTTATTAAATTTAAATTAGTAACTAGCATAGACAACTCTAGGCAGGTAGGTTGAATATTAAAGTGTGGAAACTTGTTCATTTTCCTTTTTTTCCCTGAAAAAGAGGTTGCAATTCAAAAAAACTATTTTCATAATATAAAAATTTAAAAGTGTGCCTACTGTCAAAAACAGATTTGACTTGGGAAAGAATACACATAGTACGGGCACCTTAATAATAGCTTTGTCCCCTCATGTTATTCCTGAAAAGGCATTTGTTTTCTGAACTTCATTTCATTATTCAATAAGCTGATATTTTAACTGTCCTAATACAGTTTAAGAATGCTGAAATTTGGGAGCAGTTACATGGTGCAGTGAGTAGAGCACTGGCCCTGGAGTCAGGAGAACCTGAGTTGAAATATGGTCTCAGACACTTAACACACTTACTAGTCATGTGACCTTGGGCAGGTCATTTAACCCCAATTGCCTTGCCTTCTCTCCTCCAAAAAAAAATGCTGAAATTCATTTATGAGTAAGATAAGGAAAATCTGTGTATGACCTAATGTCATGTGATTACTATAGTGCTCTACTGAGGTCATGTGGATCCCATGTACTACTATTGCACTGACTTTGAAGCATAAGCATCATTAAATACTTAGTGCCTTTCTTTGTTCTGTTAGTCAATTAAAAAAAAAAAGTTGGGGGAACTAATAAAAAACTGCAAAACGAGTTGATATGGTCCAAATTGGATTTTAGGATGATGACTTTGATAGCTGAGTAGAGAACTGTTTAGAGAGATTTATGGAGATAAAATAGGAGGCTTTTCAGAGTTCAGGGGATAGGATATAAAGGTCTGAACCAGAGTTATTAATGTATAGACACTTGTTCAAAACTTCTACTGCCCCTCCACAAGATGAGGACAGAGGGAGCCTGGCATCTTAGGACATGCCCAACTTTCAAAACAGAACAGACACTTTGACTTGCTCCCTTATTGATTAACTCTTACCAGATTCCTGCAATTCCCATGATGTCTGTTTCAAAATAGTCAGTATTTTGACTTACTCAGGTACTCTCTCTATCAGGGAGTTGATATCTGCACTATCCTTCCCTTTCCTCTCCTTGAAACACTGGCTATGACCAAGGTTCCAAGGTCCTGGAAGAAGATATGACCCTTTATCTTTAATGACAAATATGAGAAACTTATCTTTTTTCCTTCAGCTGCTTTCATAGCTCTACCATAGCACTGAGCCTCAAGGGGCATTTTAGGTGGAATAAGAGACAGAGCTCTCCAGCCCATCCTTTTCAAGGCCTATTCCTACCTCTGTGGAAAAGTTGCTGCCTAGAAGTAAAGCTTGGGCTTTCTGACAGTTCCTGGGTCTGAGTCAAGGTTTGTGGGTCAAGCACAGAAGAGTAAGAATGCCTCTAGAAGGTCCATCTTCCATAAGCCTACAATATCTTCTGAAGATGCCTGAGGTTCATGTGAGAAGTGGGGCTTCACTTGAGAATTGATAGAAAAAATGAAACATTTCTCACCAAACAAACCAAAAACCCAAAAGGAAAACAAGATGGAAATTCAAAAGATAGATAGATATTAGGGAAAAGATTCTATTTTTGACTTAATGTGTTTGAGATGCCTATGGGACATCTAATTCAAAATTAACTAACATCTAAGAGTAAGTAAAATGATTGAGTTAAACATGATGAAAAATTCAAAGAGTTTGGAATTGTGCCCAGTTCTATAAGCCAATGAATCAAGTACTGTTTTGTGACACCTTTAATTGTTCTCCTTTTCATTTCTTTTCTCAATCAACAGCTATGTTACATGCAAAATTCATTACAAATCTTAAATCATTATATAAAATCAGCCCTGCATAAAATCCCCTTTATTTTCTTTTGTTTGTTCTTCTGTGCCCAACTACAAGCATCTTGAGTGAAGAAAATGTAAGTTGTATAGTTTCATATCACTCCCTACTCCTAGCATAGCAATGTAAAAACTTTAGGTACTTAATATTCTCTGTCTGCTCTGTTTCTGACTATTTGTGTCTTCATCTGTTTCTCTTTGTCTCCATCTCTGTCTTCTCTGTTTCTTTGTCTCTTGTTTTTGTCTCTCACGAATCATTTGCCATATATATATACATTTTTTCCCTTTTTAAGATTATGATTTAAGTAGTCAAATCTTTCATGTATCTTTCTGTCCTGCAAGACATAGCAATTTCAAGATGTTTCATGAAATCTGGGCAACATGTTTTTGTTATTTTCCACTATTTATGCAGTTATAAACACCAGCCTAGTAGATTTTTTTCTTTTTTTCTAACATTTTGAGTCTACAAACCCTAATTCTTGGGTTTTCCCTAAAATCACAGACAAAAGGAGATAGGTATAAAGTTACAACTTGTGGGATGGGGGTGGTAAAGCAATAGTTTGAGGAATTATTGCTTTATTCCTATATTTGCAAGATAATACATCAAATATAGAGTATATATTTGAGGGCTGTAGACAAAAGCTCCAGTTCAAGTTTACAATTGACAGGAAAGGAGAGGTCTAAAAAACTTAATCTTTTGATGACTACATAATCTTTTTCTTACAGGATGTTCACTGACTAATCCTACCAAGGAGATTTTCGCAGCAGAAAAGGATATTTGTTTTAGACCACAGCTGTCTACTTTAAAAAAAATGACATTTTCTGGTTTCAGATTTTTATATTCATTAACTTAAAAATATATGTGTTGTTTTAATTTATGCATATATATGAGGCTGAATTTACAGCTTAGCTGAAGTACATACAGCTTCAATATTGTTATTCCAGAAACAAAAGCACACATTTTAAAAAAGTATGATAACCTTTCCATTCATTATATTTTTGTCATTCCAAAAGCTGACAACTTTTCTTTGCAAGGATTTACGTGGTATATTATAATGTTGCCTGAATATTGCTGTGATCCAGTGGGTTAGAAGCCTTTGTCTGAACTTGGACAAGGTCCTTCTGATTTGGGTTATCTTTGGTGTTACCTGGAAACTCCAGGCCATGTCCTTTGTGACCTAGACTAATCCTTAATCTGACCAACTGCATGTCCTGACTTTGGCTACCACCTAGACTTGAATTCCTCTGTTCCCTTTCTTGATATTTGACTATTTATTTAATCTGCCAACAAATATGTTGTTTAATTTCATTACAGAAACTAAGGATAAATTTATACTTCCCCTCTGTACCAATTTCCTTAAATTACATAACAATTTTAACAACCATATCAACCTTGACCTTATACTCCAAGAGTGAATTAAATAATTTACCCAAATGTGCCAACGGTTCTAGTGACATTTTGCTTCAGTGTCTTATCATGATCTTCTCTTCATACTACTGTAGTGAAAGTTCTGGTAGACCTTGGATTAACAAAAGAGGAAATCTTTGCCCAAAGGCCTGGTAATGTATTTGGCTTCTCACTGTGGCTGTAGAGCTCAAGGCTCTGTCATGGACCTCTCTCCTCCTTTTTTTTGTTGTAACTATATACTCTCTCACTTGGTAACCTCATCACCTCCTACATCATTAGTTATTACCTCTCTGACATACAGTAAACAGTCAATCAATAAAGATTTATTAAGAATTTACTCTGCCAGATAATATATGTTAAGCCCTGGGGATAAAAGCAAGGCAAAAATGCAGGCTTTGACCTCAAAGAGCTCACATTCTAATGCAAGAGATAACATGTAAGCAATTAGCTACCAACAAGATAAACACAGAATAAACAGGATGCAATCTCAGAAGGAAAACACTAGCACTATGAGACCAGCTTGATGAGACTTGCTTAAGGTAAGCTTTGAACTGAGCCTTGAAGGAAGTTAGGAAAAATAAAAATCAGAGGTGAGGAGAGACAGCATTAGGCATTGGGGGTGTGGAGCCAGTGCAAAAGCACAAAGTACAGAAACAATGTTTTATGTTTGAAAAACAGAAAGTAGGCCAGTATAGCTAGATTGTCATGTGGAGCAGAGTAGAGCATCAGTAGAGAAAGAAGAAAGGAAGGAAGCGTTTTTTTTTAAGTATCTACTTGTGCCAGGGACTGTGCTAGGGGCTTTACCTCTATTCTCTTATTTAATCCTCATAATAAACCTGAGAAGCAGGTACTATTATTATCACTCCAATTTTATGCTTGAGGAAACTGAGGCAAATATAAGTTAAATGCCTTGCTTGTGATTACACAGTTAGTAAGTATCTAAGACCAAATGTGATCTTGGATCTTCCTGGCTCTGGGCCCAGTGCTCTATCCACTGTATCACCCAGGTAGGAAGAAGCCACGTTGCGAAGCATTTGAAATGGCAAATAAATGACTTTATATTTGATTGTGGAAGTAATAAGGAAGTCAATAGAGTTGTGTGTGTGTGTGTGTGTGTGTGTGTAATAGAATTGATTACATGGGTAGACCTGTACTTTTTTAGTTGATTGGAGGGTAGAATGGAATGTGGAGAGAGTTCAGGTACAGACCAATTAGAAGGTTATTCGGACAGACCGGTTGATGAATGTTTGTACTGGGATGGTGGCTGTGTGAGTGGAGAGAATGAGATCTACAGAAGAAGTTATTATGAAGGTAAAAACGAGATTAAGTGAGATCAGGCTAGAAAGATAAGTTGGAGCCAGATTGTGGAGGACTTTAAATGTCAAACACAGGAGTTTATATTTTACCCTAGAGGCATAGATTTTCATGAAGAGAGGAGTGCCTCTGTTTTTCATTATGTCTTTTTTACAATGTTCAGCAAAAGAGACTATAACAACCAGGTACATTTTATTTATCTGTTTAGTGATTAATTCAGTCTTGGTGACTAGCAAACTTGGTTGCTTCTTTCTCTTTTTAATCTTTATTTTCAAGAAATCAAAAAAAATCATGTCAGAGATATTCTGGGAGTCATTAGAACTCTTTAGAGGCCACATTACGAAGCACCTGACAGAGGGGCTACCTTTGTCTCAGCCTCCTATGGCTGTTCTTTAATCTCTGGGGAACTGATTTATGTCACCAATGAAGAAGGGTTTGGCATTCTAAGATGTCACCTTAAATGACAAAATTCTCGCCCAAGTAAACTGTGGATTTCAGCAGCAACTAAAACAGTACAATTGGGACATCATGCTCTATAGTCTAGGTTCCCCTAGTCTCAGCCCCTAGCTCAGTGGACTCTGTCAAAAAGTCAGGTTTCATGTATGCCTCTATAGTCTGCTCCTATAAATTAGTACACTTCTACCAACTATTTGGAGCAAGACTTGGTTAAGTTGCCATCTTAATAAGTGGAGAGAATACTAAGACCAGAGAAATCACAAATTCTTGCTTGCAATGGTGATAAAGAAAAGTGCTTCTATTTGATATAGCTATAGTCAATATCACTTGACTGACAGCACATCTCAAAAACAACTATACCTCCCTCCCCCCACTTCAATATACCCACATCCTCACCATACGTACAGTTGGCCTTCAATTATTGCATTAAGCTTTGGACCCTTGGGGAGACACAACAGAAACATCTACAATAGCTTTCCCAGGCAGATTTCTAGATCATACCCAGATACATCACAAAAGCATCCCCAACCCCTATTCCTGTTTTTGGAGGGAGGAAGGCAGGGCAGTTGGGGTTAAGTGACTTGCCCAAGGTCACACAGCTAGTAAGTGTGTCAGGTTTCTGGGGCTGGATTTGATTTTAGGTCCTCCTGACTCCAGGGCTGGTGCTCTACTCCCTGTGCCACCTAGTTGCCCTGCCCTACCCCTATTCCTGATCACTACAGCTGTGACCACTAGCTCTGGGCTCTGTTCTCACTTTTTGTTTTTCTGTGGAAAAGAGTAGCACAAGGATAGGCACTGATGGATTGTAATTATATTACCTCTTCTTCTAAACTCATTCCTCTTCCAACTTTCCTGTTTCTGTGGTGAATACCACCACCCTTCTAGTCTCTAGATTCTTACCCTCTGCCTTATCTTTGACAATCCATTTAATTACAATTTCTTTTTTCAAAGTTACCAATGATTTCTTAGTTGCCAAATTAGCTGTTATTCTTATGATCTTCAGCTTTCATTGCCTCTGTGTAATATTTGACACTGTTGGCTTTCCTCACCTCCTGAATATTTATTCTTGCTTTTCTGAAAAAAAGAGTAAAAAATAGTAAAACTAGAAAATAGTAAAAAGATTTTCTTCTTCCCTTCCTTAAAAATTCTTCAGTCTACTAACTAAATCATCTTTTATGTCATGCCCCCTAGCTGTGGCAATTCCTCAGTTCTCTGGCTTTCTTCTCTTTTCTCTGTACACCCTATCTCATATTAGTACCCATTGATTTAATTATCACCTCTTTAGAAGCAAAACACTGTAGCGGACAGAAAGTGGTCCTCAGAATCATGAAAATATGAGTCCATTTTCTGCCTCTAGCATAAAATGGCAATGTGATCCTGAAGAAATCATTTAACCTCGGTTTTTTAAGCTGACTGACCATAAGTTCTGAAGGAGGCATCCTTTTCCATTGAGAGAAGGAATATCTATACCAGTAAAGTTACAAGTTCATTCCCTATCATTATGTAGGTAACTCATAAATATATATATGCAGTCTTCATCTCTTTTGACCTCTAGTTCCATATTACAAATTGCATATTGAGTATTTCAAATTATGTCACTTAGGAATCTCAAACTCAACATGATTAAAACAAAATTCAATATCTTTTCCCCAAAACATACCCCCTTTCCAATTTTTCCTATTACTATTGAGCATATCAATTTAATTACCCAAGTTCTCAGCATTGATGATATTCTTGATTTTCTTATATCATATTTATCTAAAAAATTGCCAAATATTATAATTTTTACCTGTTTCATATCTCTTTTGTCTGTCCTTTTTTCTCTACTCAAAGGGCCACCATCCTAGTTATGGACCTTACAACCTCATTCCTGGACTACTGTAATCATCCCATAAGTGGTTTCCCTACCACAATTTTCTCTCTTCTCCAAATCATCCTCCAAACCATTACCAAATGGTTTTCCTAAAGCAAAGGTATGATTATGTCACTTTCTGACTCAATAATCTCCCTATTGACTTTAAGACAACATTTTTGTCTTTATCTCATTCTTTTAAAAGTGTCTATTTTCCATATAGGGTTTATAATAGACATATTATTAATACAATAGTGCACAGCAACAACAATCTCTCATATAAAATGTATAAATAAGTAAATACAAGTACTGAAGATGTGTTTATTCATTGGAGTGAGTGATCAAAAATATTTAAACAGCTGCTCTGTGACATTAGAATGGGATGACAACTTGCTCTTCAATAGGAATGGGGTCTTAAAGTAATGAGTTAAAAAAAGTATGAACAATAATGTTTCCAAATTTATATTGTGGAAATGAATGCTATAGAGTTAGAAATTTGGAGAGATACAATAATGAGTATAGGAGATTCTTATAATATGAATCAAAAATTGAATTTAATTTTAGTTACTGAATTATATTTTACACATTTCATATTAACCAAGTTCTCTGACGTCCCTTCTAGCTCTAGATATAAGATTCTATGATCCATATATATGAAAAAATCAATTTACAAAACAGATAAATTAAGGAATAATTGTTTGGCTTATGAATGTTTATTGAAGACGCATTCAAAGAAGTATTTACTTTCTTGCAGCTAAATTAAAAAAAAAGGGGGGGCAGAGACAAGATGGTGGCTAGAAAGCAGGGACTTGCATGAGCTCCCTGCCAAGTCCCTCCAAAAACCTATAAAAATGGCTCTGAACAAATTCTAGAAATGCAGAGCCCACAAAATAGCAAAGGGAAGCAGGGCTCCAGCCCAGGACAGTCTGGATGGTTGCTGGGTGAGGTCTATCATGCACAGAGCTGGGAGCAGAGGGGAGTGGAGCCAAGCAAGGGTGGAGGCAGGACCTACCAGACCAGGAGCCTGGTGGAACGTTCGGCCCTAGCACCCTGAATCAGTGATTTGTGGCAGTTACCAGACTTCTCAACCCACAAACATCAAAGACAACAGAGAGGTCAGTGGGAAAAGCTGCAGGGAGTGAAAGGAGTTCCTGGTTTGGCCATCACCCCAGGGGCAGCAGAGGTAGTGCAGCTACAGAACGACAGGTGCAGTTGCTTCTGACCCCAGGCCCACCTGTTGGGAGGAATTAAGTGGCAGATCAGAGCAGGAGTGCAGAGCCTGATTAAGATCTGAGTCAGGTCCAGGTTGGCAGTTCTTGGGGAAGGAGGAGTGCTGGTGTGGCAGAGCTGGCTGTATAGAAATAGCTCTGAAAACAACAG
>CM053622.1:268527541-268551248 GCA_028646595.1 Phalanger gymnotis | reverse complement strand
AAGGGGGATTGGTTAGGAAGAAGCAAAATACAGTTAGTCTTTCACAACATGAGTATTGTGGAAGGGTTATACATAATGATACACGTGTGGCCCATGTTGAATTGCTTGACTTCTTAGGGAGGGAGGGTGGGTGGGGAGGGAAGAGGGGAGAGAATTTGGAACTCAAAGTTTTAAAAACAGATGTTCAAAAACAAAAAAAAATTGTATGCAACTAGGAAATAAGATACACAGGCAATGGGGCATAGAAATTTGTCTTGCCCTATGAGAAAGGAAGGGAAAAGGGGATGGGAGGGGAGTGGGCTGACCGAAGGGAGAGCTGACTGGGGAATGGGGCATTCAAAATATACACCATCTTGGAGTGGGGGGGAGGGTAGAAATGGGGAGAACATTTGTAATTCAAACTCTTGTGAAAATCAATGCTGAAAACTAAGTATATTAAATAAATTAAATTAAAAAATTAAAAAAAACCATCAAACTTTTCAAGAATATTTCTATTGCCCAAAGTGAGATTTACCTACATAAAACCAAGTGCACAGTTCATATAAATTTCTACTAGAAACAGGTAGTAGTATAGGTATATAAATTGGATTAGATACTCATTAGATACTCACCAGTAACTTCTAGCCATTTTGAATCAAGGCAAAATGGAATGTCTACTGTATGTAGAGGTATTTAAAAAATGTGTTATATGTTAATCTGCATATAAGTAGAGTTTTTTAAAGATAAGATAGGATTTTAATCTGATTACATGCAATATTAATGGCAATAAAATAGGATTCCAAATTTTAATTCTTGGTCGAATACTTTATTTATGCCTACTGAGTAAAATGATTTTAATGGTTTTTTTAAAAAAAAAAAACTTAGGGCATTTCTTTTTACTGAACTATACTCTCTATTTCAGTTAGATAAAAAATCATAATATTTAATGTTTGTTTCATTTTCAAGTTGGATAAAAATGGCAATGGCTTATGTCTGTGATGATCTATCAAATTTTGCACAACTTTAATTTATTCCTGAAATCTAAGCCTTTGGATATTATGCTGTTTAGTGATTCATAATCATATAATGTTACCTTACATTTATTATTATTGTGACAATTATTATTGCTATTATGTCACTATCATTGTGAAGTTCAGATAGAAATGTTTTGAGGGCAAGTTTCCATCATGCTATTATTATTGTTTTATATTTAAGTTCTGAGGATTCCTACAGACATGAATAAAATGGTTGCTTTTTAAAGTGAATAAAAGAATGGGGATGTGACTCTTTGAACAAATCTTCAGCAAACCATAGTAGCAGACAAGATGAAGGGAATGACATATGCCTCATCATATATAGAGGCTATCCAGGTGATCATCTTGTCTTGGGGGCAAATCTGAGAATATTCAGGACATGCTGTTGCAAGATGTCATATTTTTTCCCTTTAATATTGAAACTTATGGAATATTCAAAACAGTTTAAATCTAAGACAAAACCACCATACCAATCAGGCAGACACAGACCACCATCTACTCATACATAAGCAACCTGGTGTGTTCATCTGGGTTTACGAAGATGAGTAAAAGATGAAAAAATATTATACTTAAATTTTGAATTGATGTCATCATATCCAGGAGATTATAAGAAAAAAAGAACAACTTGTTTATACTGATGCCTAGATTCCAGCAAATTTTACCACTTGAGAATGCTGGTATTTTCAAGGATAGTTTAGTGCTTTCGTTTGTGGTATAGGATTTGTAAATCATTTAGTCAATCTGCATTTATTAAGTCCTGTTCTTGCCTTCAAGGACCTCATATACTAATGGGAAAGATACTTTTAAATAATATAACTATATATAACTCTCTCTCCATGCACATACACATAGATATATACACCAAATATCACTAAATCCTGATACATACATATATGTATATATAATACATGCATATGCATATGTATACACACATATAGATATTTATGTCTATATATGTAAATATACACGCATAGATACATACACACAGATATATACATTTTTTCATTCATAAAGGATAGTGCATGCTGTAGGAGCTAGCTAACTGTAACTTTCTAGGTATCTGGTAGATTACACATTTTTACAACTTCCAACGCTCTGGCAACTTTCTGCCACTTCATTTCATTATCTGTATTGATCAATAAGTACGGGCTCCTTAAGGATAAACTTTTTTGTAATTTCTAATGGCAATAACCTAATCTTGAACCACTGTGATAAATCACATTCATCTGAATAAATCTTGCCTTCTTTTGGCATCAGAACTTGAAGGCGTGACACTTGTTCTACCATCTATCTCCTTAAGCTGATCATCATTGCAGTTTCCAGTAGAGCTAGCATACAATCTTAGGTCATCCTAGCTATTTCTTAGACTCATAGAAGATTAATGAAGCAGGACAGAGTCTTATCTCAATCAATGCTATCTCCAGAGCTCAACTGGCCAGTATTTCAAGGTTCTCATCAGGCCTTCACTGCTACCATAGTACCCTCAGGGCACACAAAGAAACTGTCTTCTTACTGGACTTACCCCACCCACAATCCCTGTTGCACTTCAAAATTAGAACAGAATCATAGTATTTAAGGGTTGGAAAGGAACTCAGCGGCCATGCAGCCCAAACCACATACCCACACACAAAAAAAAATCATCACATTAATATACTCAACAAATGGACTTCTGGGCTCTGATAAAAGATCTCAAAAGAGACATTCTATTATTCTATTCTAATTATTAGACTGCTCTATTTGTTAGAAAATTTCTTCCTGATCTTAAGTCAAAATTTGCCTCTTTATGACTTCCACCATTGCTCTAAGTTCTAGGGCCAAAGAGCACAAGTCTAACCTTTTTACATATGGTTGCCCTATAAATACCTCAACACAACTTAATTGTTCTCTTTCAGTCTTTTCTTCTTGAGTCTGAAGACGCCCATTTTATTCACCTGAGCATTATATAATATGGATTTAATGTCATTCAACATCTAGGTGGGCCTATTCTGGACACTTCTCAGCTTATCAATGTCCTTATTAATTTTTGTCAACCAAAATTAAACACAATACTCCAGGTGAGGACTGATGAGGAAAGAACGTAGTGAGACTGTCATCTCTTTATTCTTAGAGTCTGTACCTCTCTTAATGTAGCCCAAGGTGTCAGTAGCTTTCTTGTCAGCTTCAATGGATGGCTAACTTGCAATACACTAAAACTTTGGAGCATTTTCAGAACAATTGTCCTCTAACCATGACTTCCTTATCTTTTACTGATGAAATTGGTTTTTTAACTTTGAGTGTAAATCTTTAAATTTATCATTACTGAAATTCACTTTCTTCAATTCAGCCTTATACTCTTGCCTATTAAGAGGCTTTTGGATCCTGAATCTATCTCCTGTAAGCTATCCTATTCATCTTTCTGAACTTGAAAATGTGATAATCGTGACATCTCTGGCTTTATCCAAATAATTGATAGAAGTGTTTAACAGCATAGGGTCAACAGATCTGGCAGGCACTTCACTGGAGAACTCCTGCCATCTTGACATTGAATCACTAGAAAGTACACTTTAAATCTATTCATTCAACAATTTGTATGAATTCATCTGATGCAATTATCATATGATGAAAAGCATCAATATGTCTAGGAAAACTAGAGGGAACAAACACTCCTCTCATCTGCTACTGCAGTAATTCTGTCAATAAAGGAAATGAAGTTAGTCTGGCATGACTTGAGGAAACCATACTAGCTCATTGTGATTGCTGTTTCCCTTTTGAGATGTTCAATAAGTATGTCTTTAATGAGTTGCCATAGACATTTCCCAGGAATCAAAGTTAAGTTTACTAACATAAAGCTTTTAGCCTCTGCTTTCTTTCCAACCCCCACTTTTTTTTTAAATCAGAGTAACATTTAGTTTATTGATGCTTGTGATACATGTACTATTTTCTTCAAATATTATGATCTTCAAATATTATGGACTTTCTCTCAACAAATACATTTCCCAATTCTGTCAAGACATAAGGGTATAGATAAGTGGGTAAGGTTACTTGGTTATGACTTGCAAATCTTAATAACTTCTTATTTATTTTCAGTATCATGTTCCTCTTACTCTTGTTTGTCGTCATTTCCACTGCAAAGGTCATTCTATTTTCCAGGAAAAAAAAATAGAATCAACATAAGAAATGGGAAGTTTTGCCTCATCTCTGTTGTCAGTTATCATTGTCATATCCAACCAGCCCATTTATCTTTTCTTCAATCCTTTGTTTTCTCCCCAGAAAAAGCTTTAAACATCACACCCCCACCCCACCCAACACACTAATAGGAAAACTTTTTGTTGCTCTTCTTTGCCAGCCTCAATTCATTTGGAGCTTTAGAACTCCTGACAATATTTTTATAGGGTTATGACATGATTTCATACCCATTCTCTATTACCTGGCCTTTCTTCCATCTTCTGTATAAATCTGAGTCACTTGGTGATTTCCTTGTGTATCTTTATTTGCCTCTTCAGGAAAATCTCAATTTTTTCTTCTTCATTGACATTATTTCCATTTGTTGCTTCTGAATATTCTTCCTCATCATCTCTCCTGAGCTGCCTTCCTCAGAAGCATTTTATTCAGTGGAAATATCTATGTTTTCTCTGAAACTGTTGGCATCTGATTTCTGCAAATCTAGGGTACATGTAAGATTATGCCCAGATTTCATCTCCTTTATTACTAACTCTAGGATAAAGTAGTCACATTCCCCAGGGTCTCCATTATTTTCAACCCAGGGACCAACCCTGATTTTTAGTGAAAATCAGATCCAGAATAGAATTTTCCCTGGTTAATTCCTCTCCCTTTTGAAAAATAAAATTATTATGAAGGAACACCAAGGGAAACAAAAAGTTGTTCTTTTTTGGTGGGGGGAGGAAAAAGAATGACAGACAGGGGTCAGTGACAGAGGGAAATTAAATGAATGTTTGATTCCTTTCTTCTTCCCATGATCTACTCTTCTATTTGACCTCAGTTCCACACAGATACCCTTTATCTTACCGTTACTCACAAGGGTTCTATTTTCATGTTTATTAAGTCTGAAATTCCTTCATATGATTGCAATCTTCCATTACCCCATTTTTGCCTCTGCTTTATGACTAACTCTAACCCTATTCTTTGTCCTCACCTTGACCTCCAATCCCTTTATCCCTCAGTTATTTCTCAAGGGATCTCCTCTGCAATCACTTCACCCTCTTTCTCTGCTTCATAATTACTCAAATTCATTGCTTACTTTGATCATGCCTTGCCAAAATCCTGCCCTTGTATTATTCCCATCAGCCTCTGTCTTCACTTCACTTCATATGTTATTTAACAGAGCCGAGGAAAGTCATAAATCTGTAGTGACTGAGTCCACTACAAATTTAGGTTTCATAATTGTAACTAGGCCCTCATTTCAGCAAGGTAATCTTTTTTTTAAACCACAACAATAGATTAATTTTACCACTAACCATAATGTCTATTCCAAACATTTTTGTCCCTCCTCAAGTTTTGCATAGCACCCACTCATTCATCCTCTCAGTTAAGCTTCATACTTAAAAGTAGGTCATGTAACTAGATCTCTCTCTTCCTTCAACCTTATCTCTTATCTTTCAGATGTCTTTTTCATAATTTTCTCCTTCATACCCTGTCATGAAGAGTTAGTCCTCATTGCCAAGAAAAATCCTTCTATGTTCATGTTTGATTCTATTCTATTCCATTTTCTCCAGCTATCTCTGTCTTTCTCTGTCTCCATCTCTGTCTCTCTGTCTCTGTCTCTCTCCATTTCAACCTCTCTGAATTTATTGACTCCTTTCCCACAAACAATCTTATGTCTATACATTCTTAAAAAAATCTCACTTGATATGGCCACCTCTGCTACTTATCATCCAATAATTTTCTTCTCTTTTCATCTAAACTCCTTGAGAAAACCATCCACATTCAGTGCTCCCACTTCCTTTCCTTGTACTCTTTTCTAAACTCTTTGCAATTTGTCTCTACATTTCGTCATCTGAATGAAACTTTACTTTCCAAGGACACCAATGATCTCTTAATTGCTAAATTATTTTTTCTCAGTCATCATTCTTTTTTTAACCTCTCTGTAGCCTTTGTCACTGTTGATGGTCATCTTCTACTATATGCATTCTCCTTTCTAGGTTTTCATGACACCCTTCACTCCTGGTTTTCCTCCTACCTATTTGACTTGTCAGTGTACATTGTTGACCCCTCTTTCAGATCACACCCACTCTCCATGGGTGACTTTTGAAGGCCAATCCTTGGCACTCCTTTCTCTTCTTGCTCTATGTTATTTTGTTTTCTTATCTCATTCTCTCTCATGGGTTCAATTATCATCCCTATGATGATGTTTTCCAGATTTATGTATCCACTCCAGACCTCCTCTCAAGCTCCAGTTTCTTATCCTCTACAGCCTTTTGGATATCTCCCACTGAATATTGTGCTGCTATCCTGATCTTAACATGTTCAAAAGAGAACTCATTGTATCTCCCCCCACCAAATGTTCCTTTCTTTTCGTCCAAACTCCCTCATTATTTTAAAGGGCACCACCATCGTCCCAGGTAACCAGGCTCACAGCCTCAGAGATTCATCCTGACTTCTCTCTCACACTCAGTCCATTTATCTAATCTGTTGCCTCAACTTCTAGTTTCTACCTTAACAACATTCCTCATGTACATAATTTTCTCTCCAATCAGGTGAAGGCTTACACCTAAATGATTTCAATTCACTTCTCATTGATCTCCCTACTTCAAGCATCCCCTCATTCTAATCCATCCTTCAATGACCTGCCATAGTCATCATCCTAAATTGTGGGCCTGACCATGTTACTCCTCCTATTTGATAAACTCCATGAGTTCCCTATTACCTCCAGAATCAAATATAAAACCGTCCATTTAAAGTGATTCACAATTAAATCCCTTTCTACAATTCTAATCTTCTTGTTTTTTATATTTTATTATTTATTTAATATTTTTAGTTTTCAGCATTGATTTCCACAAGATTTTGAATTACAATTTTTCCCCATTTCTACCCTCCTCCCACTCCAAAATGGCATATATTCTGATTGCCCCATTCCCCACTCAACCCTCCTTTCTGTCACCCCACTCCACCCCATTTTCTCCCCTTACTTTCTTGTAGGGCAGGATAGATTTCTATTCCCCATTGCCTGTATCTATTATTTCCCAGTTGCATGCAAAAACAACTTTTTTTTGACATTTTATTTTAAAATTTGAGTTCCAAATTCTCTCCCCTCTTCCTCCCCACCTACCCTCCCTAAGAATGCAAGCAATTCAACATAATTCACACCTGTATCATTATGCAAAACCCTTCCACAATACTCATGTTGTGAAAGACTAAGTATATTTTGCTCCCTCCCATTTGGTCCATCTTTATTCAGTTTTTTCCCTTGACCCTGTCCCTTTTCAAAAGTGTTTGCTTTTGATTACCTCCTCCCCCATCTGCCCTCCCTTCTATTGTCCCCCCTTTTTTATCCTCTTTCTCCTTCTTTCCTGTGGGGTAAGATATCCAATTGAGTGTATATGTTATTACCTCCTCAAGTCAAATCCGACGAGAGCAAGATTCACTCATTCCCCCTCACCTGCCCCCTCTTCCCTTCCAATGAACTTCTTTTTGTTGCCACTTTTATGTGAGATAATTTACCCCCATTCTATCTCTCCCTTTCTCCCTCTCTCAATATATTCCTCTCTCATCCCTTTATTTGATTTTACTTTTTTAGATATCATCCCTTCATACTCAACTCACCCTGTGCCCTCTGCTTATACATCCATCCATCCCCTTCAGCTACCCTAATCCTGAGGTCTCATGAGTTACATACATCATCTTTCCATGTAGGAATGTAAACAAAACGGTTCAACTTTAGTAAGTCCCTTGTGATTTCTCTTTCTTGTTTACCTTTTCATACTTCTCTTGATTCTTGGGGTTGAAAGTCAAATTTCCGAATTGGCTCTGGTCATTTCACTGAGAAAGCTTGAAAGTCCTCTATTTTATTGAAAATCCATATTTTGCCTTGGAGCATGACACTCAGTTTTGCTGGGTAGATGATTCTTGGGTTTAATCCTAGCTCCATTGACTTATGGAATATCATATTCCAAGCCCTTCAATCCCTTAATATAGGAGCTGCTAGATCTTGTGTTATCCTGATTGCATTTCAACAATACTCAAATTGTTTCTTTCTGGCTGCTTGCAGTATTTTCTCCTTGATCTGGGGGCTCTTGATCTGGGTGACAATATTCCTAGGAGTTTTCTTTTGGGGATCTTTTTCAGGACACAATTGATGGATGCTTTCAATTTCTATTTTACCCTCTGGCTTTAGAATATCAAGGCAGTTCTCCTTGGTAATTTCTTGAAAGATGATATCTAGGCTCTTTTTTTTGATCATGGCTTTCAGGTAGTCCAATAATTTTTAAATTATCTCTCCTGGATCTATTTTCCAGGTCGATGGTTTTTCCAATGAGATATTTCACATTGTCTTCCATTTTTTCATTTCTTTAGTTCTATTTTATAATATCTTGATTGCTCATAAAGTCACTAGCTTCCACTTGCTCCAGTCTAATTTTTAAGGTAGTATTTTCTTCAGTGGTCTTTTGGACCTCCTTTTCCATTTGGCTAATTCTGTCTTTTAAGGCATTCTTCTCCTCATTGGCTTTGTGGAGCTCTTTTGCCATTTGAGTTAGTCTATTTTTTAAGGTGTTATTTTCTTCAGTATATTGGGGTCTCTTTTGGCAAGTCATTGACTAGTTTTTCATGGTTTTCTTGCATCTCTCTCATTTCTCTTCCCAATTTTTCCTCCACTTCTCTAACTTTCTTTTCCAAATCCTTTTTGAGCTCTTCCATGGCCTGAGACCAATTCATATTTTTCTTGGAGGCTTTTGATGTAGGCTCTTTGACTTTGTTGACTTCTTCTGGCTGCATATTTTGCTCTTCTTTGTCACCAAAGAAAGATTCCAAAGTCTGAGTCTGTGTCTGCATCCCGTTTTGCTGCCTGGCCATGTTCCCAGCCAACTACTTGATCTTTGAGCTTTTCATCAGTGTATGACTGCTTGCAGAGTAGAGAGTACTTTGGCCCAAGCTTGAAAGGCTGCACTGCTGTTTTCAGGGCTACTTCTACACTGCAAGTTCTGCCACCCCAGAGCTCCTTCTCCCCCAAGAACTGCCAACCAGGATTGTGGACCTGATCCAGGCAGGGCAAAGCAGGCATTGCACTCCTGGTCTTATCTGCCACTTAATTCCTCCCACCAGGTGGGCCTGGGACCAGAAGTAACTGCAGCTGTAGCTCTGGAAGCAGCCTCAGAGCTACACCACCTCCTCTGCCCTTGGGGCAGTGGCCCACCACCAACTCCTTTCACTCTCACCCAGCAACTTTTCCCACTAACCTTCTCTGTTGTCTTTGGTGTTTGTGGGTTGAGAAGTCTGGTAACTGCAACAGTTCAATGATTCAGGGCCCTATGGCCTGTTTCACCTGGCTCTCAATCTGGTTGGTCCTGGCATACACCAAACTGGCCTCTGCTCCCCTCTGCTCCCGGCTCCATTTGATAGACCTTCCCAGTGACCACCCAGGCTGTCCTAGGCTGAAGCCTTGCTTTGCTCTGCTCTTTCATAGGTTCTACAGCTCTAGAATTTGTTCAGAACCATTTTTATAGGTGTTTGGAGGGACCTGGAGGAGAGCTTAAGCAAGTCTCTTCTTTCCAGTGGCCATCTTGACTCTGCCCCTCAAAACCAATCTTCTTATACTTTATTCCACTTCATATAGTCTATGAGTCAGCAAACTGACCTGTTTATTCTTTGCTTATGACACTGTCTTCTGATTCCATTCTTTTTCATAGTATGTCCCCATGTCTGAAAAGCTCTTCTTCCTCACTTCTGCCTCTTGACTTCCTTTGTTTTCTTTAAGATTCAGAAAGACAAAGGGCACGTATAATGCTATTTGTCCTTCATTCTAGAAGAGGACGGTGACATCAGGGAGGTGATGCCATGCCATGCAACTGAATTGGATTTAAGTGAGGGAGTGGTGTGCAAAGTTACCAGCCTCACTCTCTCTTCCAGAGCTATCTGGGTCCAGTGGCAATAAGTACTGAACAAATACTAAATTCTTGTTGATTGAAAACAATTGTCTTACAGGTATAGGCAGCTAAGTAGCTATAATCAACAGAATCTGAGCTCAGTTCTGGCCGCCGACACTTACTACTTGTGTGTTCTTGAGCAAGTTGCTTTTAACCTCTGTCTCCTTCCATTTCCCCATACACAAAATAGCAATAATGATAGCACTTACCTCCTGGGTTGCTGCTAGAATTAAATAATATTTGTAAAAGCTTTACAAACCTAAAAGAACTTCATAAATGCTAGTTATTATTAGAGGAAAGAAAATAAGAAACATAGGCTATTTTTAAAACCTGCCTAAGGAGAGAAATATATAACCTTTAATTCTTTTTAAAAACTGATATTGAAACATTAACAGCTATTTATATTCTCCCTACTCTAGGATTTTGCATTTCAATCATTATAAGTGGCTCCCATTTTTAAGATAACCTGTAAAAAGAGGGTGATATTACTATTTAAATTTTTAAGTCAATTTCATTTACATATTCCTAGCCAAATATGCCTCTTATGTTTTAAACTTCCAGATGGTTCATTATATGTACATACAATGTAGTCTTCCTTTAAGATATAAGTATTCTATTTTCTTAGAAAGCTTTAAAATAAAGAACATTTGTGGGAATAATAATAGTGACAATAAAAGAGAAATGGGGAGAACAAAAATATTGAATGCCTAGCTTTATATTTTATTAAATCTCTAATATGCACTGTAAGACACTCATGATGTACTATGGCCACTTAATATTAAAAGATCAATAGAGGTGGCAAAATAGATTATCCAAATGCTAAATATAAATATATAGTGACTTATGAATAGTGAGGCATGGTATAGTAGATAGAACCCTACCATTGAGCCAAAATAACCTAGTTTCAAATCCTGCCTCTGACAGAGCATATTATATAGTATATTATATAGAGAGTCCTTAGTATGTAGCATATAGTTTGTAGCTAGTTTGTCCAAAGTCATTCACATTTTTGTCTCTCCTCTGTCACCTTGCCCCTATTCATTTGTGAGCTCCTTTGGCACAGGAACTGTCTTTTATTTTTCTTTATATCCTCAGCACATAGCACAGTGCTTGACACATAGCAAGTGCTTCATAAATGTTTATTGAATGACATTTGAGGTTGGGCCTTCTTGATTCCAAATCCAGCATTCTATCTACTATGCCACCTAGCTGTTATTAAATTGCATTTTGTTATACTTGCTCTTCCTTTCTAGCCTGTCAATTAAAAAAAAAATTCTGACTCAATCATCCAATATATTATCTCATCCAGTTTTGTACCATTGGCAAATTTGATGTGTCACATTCAAGTAACCGATTAAAAAAATAGGCAAGACAGGACCAAAGACAGAACCCTGTGACACTTTAGTTGAGATTTGCCTCTCAGCAACCAGTCCTTAAACTATCCAATCTATGCAAGCTTTCTATATTCTAACCCACATCCTTCCATATTTCCATTGAGAGGGTGAGAGATATGTAAAGTCTTTTGCTGATGAAGATATTTGTCAAATGTCTTGCTTTAGGGTATGGACATATCATACTTATAGCCGTCTTCCAATCTACTCTACAGAAACTTTGTTAAAGACATTTACTAACATCCAAATAGGATCCCTGGCCTCCCATCCCTCTATCATCCAATCCACACTCCTCTACACTGATAGATACACAGAAAGACCATGTCACTATGTGAAACCCTCAATGGTTTTCAATTCTTTCTTGAATAAAGAACAGGCTCCTTAGCTTGACATTCAAAGTACTAAGAAAGCTTGCTTTAGCTTACTTTTCTTGCCTTAGCTCACATTACTGCTTCTCAAGAAATCTGCTCTTCAGTCTCATTGTATTGTTTATAGAACCTTTAGGACATCCCATACTTTCTTATTTCTGATTTCACTCATTTTCTTTTCTAGGTATGTAATAGTTACCCTTCACCTCTACCTGTGGGCATTCATCCTTTGAGATCAAGCTACCTTATGTAAGATGTATTCTGAAATGTGGCAGCAGAATTGTTGTCTCGGTTCAATTTTCTACTGTTTATATTCTTTCCAAAGTTATTTTAAATATTCTAATTTGTATTATACAATCTTAGTATTTTTTATCAAATTATAAACTCATAGAGGATGAGGCTTTTATACACGTGTATATGTGTGTGTGTGTGTGTGTGTGTGTGTGTGTGTGTGTGTACAAAATATCCCATTTACCAATTCATCATGCATATGACAAAAACCACCAGAAACAGGAGACCTGTCCTCCAACACTACCCTAGCTATTTACTAATCCAGGTGACATTGACAAAGCCGTTTGATGTCTTTAAGTTTCAGTGACTTCATGTATCAAATGAGCGGTTGGACTATGTGAAGTGTAAGTTCTCTCCCAGCTTTAGATATGTAATTATATAAATGCAAAGAAAATGTTTGTTGAACAAATGAAGATTTTCAATGAGATACGAAAATAGTTTTCCAGGTTTATATATTCTTCAGTTTCTAACTATCAGATAAACTTCCCAAAGGTTCATGCACAATTTATGCATTAGGCCATTACTTTACAGCAGACTTCACTTTAAAGAACTCTCCTTGCATTCTAAAACTATTCATATCACATAAGTATTGACCTTCAATTTCAGGATTGTGGAGAATGGTTTTAAATGAAATTTTTTTATTATACCTTTTTAACAAAAAAAAAATAGTTTTTAAACTAACCATAGAGATAAGTACAAATTGCCCTTCAATCACAATGGAATTTGTTATTTACCCTGATGTATAACATTTAAAATGGAATAATTCTTTTAGAGTCAAGGTGGCAATTACCAACAAGTGAGAGGATGTATTCTCCCAATATAGATTAGACTAGATGACTTCTCTTGTCCCTCTGAATCTTATGAATCTATGAAGAATAGCTTCCTGGAACAGAAAGGAAGGCAGACCATTTTAGCTTCCTAGAGAGACAAGGTTGTTATGGATCAGCAGCCTTAATTCGGCCATTGGAAAACAGAAATTTTCATGCTAGTTCAAAATTAATTGATTCTTTAGGGAAAGAGGAAGCAAAACCCTCATTTTGTATTATATTAAAGAAGTGCCTATGAAACAAAAAAAAATACAGATTTGCATTTATTAAAAATGATTTCATTGAATAATATATTTTGAGTTGAAAATAACCTTCCAGATAAGGAAATCTCTCAGGATTATAGACAATACATTCTCTCCCTTAGTATATCATGTTAAATCTCATATTTAATATTATGGTCAGATTCCAGAATAAGGATTTATATATATTATGTTTTCACAGTAAGTAAAAGGAGTGGGGAGGGAGGGTACAAGTTTTTATTAAGTGCCTATGTTCCTGGCACTGTGATAAATGACTTTCAAATATTATCTCATTTGATCCCTTAACAACCCCAGGAGTTAGGTGCTATCATTATCCCCGTCTTGCAGATGATAGCTAAATGAGGAAACTGAGTCACAGAGAGTTTAAATGACTTAACCATGATCACACTCCTAGTTTATGAAGCTGAATTTTAACTCAGGTTTTCCTTACTTAAGACTCAGCACTCACCTATTGTAATACCCTATTTGGCCCGACTTGAACTGCTGTTGTATTTAAGGTTGGAAAGAGAGGTGGGATTTTGGTTGCAAAGAGCTTTAAATGTTAAAAAAGAGAGTGTATTTGAGCTGTAAACACAATAGGAGTCAATTGGAGTCTAGTGAATAGAAGAGTGGCAAGATCAGTTACCCACGTGTTTTAGAGAAGGATTGAAGAGGGGATAGTAGCAATTATTGCTGTACTGATGTATCTAATTGCTTATATCTAATTGCATTTTTATGAATATATCTCAGACAAATTTGTTTCTGGGATATCAAGTGTACAAACATGCAAAGGTAGTTTTGATGAGGTCATTGAACCATGGTTTGGGAGTGCCTGAGACAGCAGAATACCAACATGCCAGGTCCTGCTCCAATGAATTTGACCCAAGCTTTCTTTCAGCAAAGACAAAAACAAAGTTCATTAAAGATTTGCCATATTAGGTAGAGACTTAAAAGATCTCACCATTTGTGATGCTTAAGCCCACTAGATTCAATCTAAGCTAGATTAAATCCGAGCACCTTTATGGAGGCAGGATGAGACGTATATACAGAAAGGCTGTGGGAAGGATGTAGGGTGGTCCTGGGGTGAAGGGAAGAGGGATTTAGGGAGGGTCTTGAGGAGGAATCAAAGGAGGATCTTGATGGGACTGAGCTGAGGTCAGACTCCAATAACCAAGAGAATGAGATTAAGGGTGGGAAGTGGCTGAATGCTACCAGTAGATAATAGACTATGTAGGGCTAGGCTAGATTAAGAGATTAAGATTAAGATTTGGGCATAGTCACTTTTATAGGATCAAGAGTGGGAAGTAGCTGGACAATGGAGGGCTAGGCTAAGTGAAGAGTAACCTAGAGATTTGGTCCTAGTGACAATGAAAGGCTTATCACCTCAGGCAAATGCCAATCAAGTGGGAAGATTCAAGGAGTTCAAGGGGGCTCTCAGAGCCTGTACCCCATCATTTTCTTCAAACTGCACTTCTAATTGAGATAGGACTTCTTTTGGACTGATTTTTTAATTCATTGAAGATCCTTAAAATTAACATTCCTGACCTTTTCTGCTCTGTTCCAGCTCTACATTCAGAAGGAAAACAAAAACAAAAATATTCCAAAGCTGGTTATTTACCCCTTGTCCAACTATCCATCCATTCGTGCAAGAATCTCCCCACAAAGCTCAATAGATTTTTGAGGGTAAACTTCTCAGCCAGTTTGAAAGGTAATCATTTTGGTTTGCTTGTTTTGTGTTTTTATGCTAATAGTTGAAAGAATTTTCTTACTCTATTGGCTTGCCCTGGGCAGTAAAGTATGATGAAAATTAGCAATGCGAAACCATTAACTCCACCTAAAGATAGACAGGGTATACTCCAGTGCTTCTTGACTTTATTTTTACTTTCAAAAAGAAATCTTAGTTTGCAACTTTCCCAAATCCAGTCCACCTACCTCCATTCCCACCATAGGAAATTACTCCAAATAACCTAAGGAGTCTTAATTTAACACATTCTATTACTTCTTTATAAACCATAGCCCTAATATTTAGAAAGACTGTTTCAATAAGCAGTGTCAATAATGCATCTCCTAGCTAAATGGCAGGAAGGGTAATTAAAGATCAATTGGGGGATACAAAAAGACCAGAGTTATAGGGAAGAAGAAGAAGATGAAACTCCTTTGTGGTGGATAAGTATTAGTGCCTTGAGGCATCTGTATGCTCCCCAAAACGTCTATCTCATATTTCACGGCACCAGAATTGACTAATAACTGTGATCATGTTTGGATAATAATAATAATAATAATAATATTTATATGGAACTTTCAGGTTTGAATAGTATTTTACAGATATTTTCTTCCAACTCAAAACAATTCTGGGAGGCAGATATTTTTATTACTCCCATTATACAAATGAGATAACTGAAGCAGAAAGAGGTTGAGTGACTTGTCCAGAGCGATGCTCGTGAGGTAATGGGACCTGAACCCCTAAAAGGAAAAGACCATGTCTTTGAAAGCAACCTAGACTCTGAATTTTCCCATATATTTCAGTACCCCAGATCACTGGCACCTCCCCCCAAGGCAACTCGCGCACCCCAACCCACCGAGATCACCTAATTAGCTTACTTGACATTTCTTTTACTGTCTCTCTTTGTTCACCCCAGACTACTTCAATATTCAGATCACCTAATTAGCCTACTTGATGTCCTTCCATTGTTGCATCTGGCCTACCCCAGACTCCTTACCCACTCCTTAATCCCAGATCCTTTCACTGTCCTTTTTGTATATAAGCATCAGTCTTACCCCCATTAAATTGCAGGTTCAGCAGGAACCCTGCCTGCTCCTATTGGTGTTACAATAAACCTTGTCATTTGACTGGAATGTGTTTTAAGTGCCTGCATTCATTCTAAGTGGAAGCTTCCCTGTACTCTGACATTTTGGGGTTCCCAGCAACCCAAAACTATACCAGTACAGCCAGTAACTATTTAAGGCTGAATTTTAACTTATCTTCCTGACTCCAGGTCTACCTCTCCATCTACCATGCTACCTCTCTGTCTAATACATCTAGCTCAATACACTTATTTACCACTTGAAGGACCACTGTCTCCTTATGGACAGAGACACATTTAAGAGCTAAATTTCTCATGTAGGATTATAGACTTAGAGCTGGGACTAAGACCCAGAGACATTACATGACCTGCCAAAGAAACCATATCAGAGCTGGGATTTGAACTTAGGTTCTCTTACTTCAAAACAAATGTTCTTTCTACTACAGCAAGCTACCTCCAATGATTCTCTGTTTGCACTGTTCACAGAATGGTGAATTGCTGGAAGGTCTTGGTCACAAAATCACAATTGTGATCTGTTTCCTGTTTTTATTTTATCTGTAACCTATAGATATTCTCTTGAAGAGTAAGTTTTGCTGGCTAGCAACTCACTCAGCAATCCTCCCTAACAGGAAAAAATCAGGATCAGATAAACTCAAGATAGATTTCCTTTCCCCAAACCCACCCCACCTCCTTTGAGAAAGTAATAGTTTCATTTGGGTTAGCCCAAGGCCTGGGCCCAATGGTCCACTTCCCTCCCCAATCATCTCTCGCCACAGAATAAAGGTTGAAGATTTTATCAGCCATTCCTAGTTACAATTAATAGGCCCACTTATGTCCATCCATGATTCACCCAGACCAACCTGGGATTCTCTCTCTGCTCTTTGGGAAGTGAGTATAATTTATTAACAAATAAGTAAATAAAGTAACGTAATTCATCACTATTAAATATTTTTCTCCTTTAACCCATGATGTCAGACTGAGATTTCTGCCTTAAGCTAGGAAGGAAAATGCCTAATCAGAACTTTTAGAACAACCAGAACTTTTCCCCAAGTTGTACCCTTTGACTTTGGCCTGAGGATATGTAAGGAAATGTGCATGTCTGGGTCAGCTGTAGGTGGTTTATGTTAAAAGAAAACATGTCAAAGTCATGAAACAATTAGGATCTAACAAATCAACAAATGGACAAAGGTTCCTCTTAACCAAAAAACAAGTGGAAAGGAAGGAAGGGATTGGATGGACAATCCTTTGGTGATTTTCTTTTGAATTCTCACAGAAAGACTAGACATCTGCTGAAGCTGATATTGTTGTAAGCTTTTAACCCTATTTATCACCTTGGTGGCCATAGCAGTCTTGTGGTTCTTAAGCCACCTCTCTAGTCCCCAGATCTTTCTGTCTCTCTTTTCCCCCCATTGGCAAAGATAAATAGGTAGCTTCCACCCTTCACATTCTTTAAAGCTGGCTTTTTGGCTTGTCAGAGTTGTATAATCTCACAATGAATTCCCTGAATATGTGATATTTCCTCCTTCTTCAGAGAGGGCCCAGACTACTTCTTTAACGGTTTCCAGCACTACTTTCTCTCTCTCTGCCCTGTCCAAGCCTTTCAAGAATACAATGCTTATTACACATAGGTTGATCTGTTTTCTCCCAGACTAACTCACTATCTTTCATCTCTTCATAATTCTAAAAGTTATATATAGTTTCAGGGGCTGCTTAAGCCAGTCATAAAAGAGTGCAGAGTGATAAATGTCAGTAGCATACCACATCATCTGGAAAGCATATGACAAGAAGACACGTCCAGGTATATGTGGACTGGAACTGTTCTTTTTCCTTATTTTCCAAGCATTGGTCCCAGTGTAATGAAACAACACATAGGCACAACAGGAAAATAGCAAAAGTTTCTATTTATCTCTTCAGTGTCCCTGAGGCAGTTAGCCTTGAGGCTCAAGGAAAATTGGACCTAAGGGAATATGGTGATCGAGTCCACTAATAAGTATTAAATTCCTCTCCTGTCTTTCAGAGACAAATAGACTAAAGATCAAACAAGAGTAAAGGAACACTAACGACAAAATGTACTGCTCTTCCTCCATGAGTTTTTCATATATTCAAAGAAAATGCTGTTTCTGACCCCAAAGTTGAACCTAAACTCCAAACTTCTAGGTTTTCTCTAAAAAAAGGAGATCCATACATTCTATCATCCAATATAAAACATTAAATGAGGATTCAAAGACTATCAGTTTGCAAGTTCCAAGATGAAAGCGGAAACAGCAGGTACCAAAAAATGCTAGATTTGAGTTAGGTACTTCTTTGGTCCAATCATTCTCTATGGTGCTCCAGTCATGTAATAGAAGGAGCACAAACTGGCAATAGCTATAGGCCTATGATTCAAATGACCTCTAATATTCTCAAAATGGATGAATTCAATGGCTTTCTTTCAAATATTATCAACTTTTCTTGAACATTTTCAAAAGTTGACTTCTTCCTTTTTGATATATTCTCCTCCTCCAACTCATATAAGAAAATTGTCTCCTAGTTCTTTGTTCTCTTTAATTAAGTAAATTTCCTCCTTCCACTTCTTATATATGGGAATTCATGAAGAATATATCCTAGGCCCTCTTTTTATCTTTCCCTAAAGTTCCATTATAGTAAGGGTCAAAACAGCTTCCAGGAGAACTATGAGAAGGAACCCAGTTTTACACATTCGGCCATTGTTAAGCCTGGCATTGACCAATCCAATCCAAGCCTGGTCTAACCAGTCCACAATGAATATGTCTCTCTCCCACTCCCCAATCTTAGATAAGCAGGTTCCAGTCTATAGAATGACAACAAATGGACACAACTTGGAGACTATTCATTAAGGCATCAGCCTAGGTGAGACAATTTCAAATTCAACTTTTCAAAGCTACATGAATAATATTCTTGTTGTCTTGATAATAAACCCATGAAATCACTAAATAAAATAATAAATTGGAGAGAAATGTGAAGATATGACAAAGACTTTCCCTATAAAAAATATATCCAAAAAAGATTTTAATGAGAAAAATGCCTTTATATTGTGTATTTTTGGAACATCTTTTGAGGGAACGGCTTAGATTTCATTTGTATTTTCTCTTCATTAATTCCCACCCAATTTCTTCAATAAATGTGTACCTTTTACTTAGACATGCATATTTATAAAAGAAAGCATAGAAGATAAATAAAGCTACAGTGGTGATTCAATTGCCACCCACATCTTTGATTCAGCGAGTATTTCATGGATATTAGGACACAGCTTTCAAATTAGTGAGGAAATTCCCTCTTCCAATCAGGATTATCCTCTACAATTTTTAACCCAAGGGAACTTTCTGGGCAACTGAGAAATCAAATGACTTGCCCAGCATCAAGTAGTGTCAGAGGAAGGATTTGAATCCATGTGTACTTGACGAAATGGACAGGTTTTTATCCAGTTCACTAAACTGTCTTAAGCACTTAAGTTCTAAATTCAAATATATTATTTGAGCATGCTTTTGATTCCTCTAAAAGACAACAAATTCTTGAGGATGTCATTTTTTTTCCCATTATCCTTCAAATTGACTTGAAGATATGCATAGTGTCCCAAAAGTCTTCATATGCTTTTAAGCTTTTGAAACTTAAGACCTTGGGAATATCTTGTATGTTAGTCTTCTGCCACAAAGCAGATCTATAGTCTTGTCATAAAAGTGATTGTTTATAATTTATTAAGAACTCCACTAGTAATAAATTCCATGACACTATCAGGAAAGTCTTAAATAAAGGAAGAACTTGGTAGAGCAGAAATGTGCTTATTCTGAGTTGAGTAGCTGGGTTCAAATTCTGCCTCTGATACTCTGTATCCTTAAACAAGTTACTTAACCTCACAAGCCTTAGTTTCCTCATCTGCAAAATAAGGGAGTTGGACTAGCTGACCTCTGAGGTCCGTCCCAGCTCTAGGCATATGATCCTTTAATTATGTATTAATTAAGCATACTATGTTCCACGTGCTGCAGTAGGCAATGGAGATACAAAGAAAATAACTGAAACAATTCCTGCTCAGAAGGACCTTACCCTCTATAATTTTCACATAGTTCATATAAAACTACAGAATAACAAATGTGTCCTTTCCTTGATTCTCTTTGGGCAATGCAGAGTGGGTAATAATCACAACTAGCTCATTACAAGAAGATGGGCCTCTCCTGCCTAGTTGAATTTGGTTTCTTGATAAAACTTATTTCTCAATTAAAAAAATAATTGCTCTCATATGGATGATCTCCAAGACAGTCCTATTTAGCTGCGGCTATTAGATCCTCAAATTGAATCACATAATTTAAGATAATAGAACTCAAATACCATCCAGTCCAACCAAAAACTGAATCTATCAACAAGTATTTATTAAGTTTCTTCTATGCATTAGGCATTATGTACTAAACTGAAGATGCAAATAAAAATCAAAAATCAGTCCCAGACCTCGAGGAGCTTACAGTCAAATGGAAAAACAAAGATGTATGTGTGTAGGAACATATAAGGCATATACAAAGGCAAAACATGATAATCTTGAATGGGGAAAAAGAAACCAACAACAGCAACAAACAAATTGGTACTTACAAACACCAAGAAAGTCATCTACAGATGTGCCATTTGAGATAATTCTTGAAGAAAACCAGGGATTCCAAGAAGTGGTACAGTTGTGGAAATATGTCATAGGCATCAAATAAAGATACCACAAAGGGCACAGACCTGGGAAATAGCATATCACGTGTGAGGGAAAAAAAAGTTGCTAGCCACTTTGACCTAAGTGTAGGAGGAAAGGAGAGTAATATGCTGCATTGAAGTAATGTGCTGCAGTAAAGAATACAAATGTAGTAAGGAGATTGATTATAAGAAGGTTTAAATGTCAAATAGAGCAGTTGGTATTTGATATGAAAGGTAATGAGAAACCACTGGACTTCACTCAGTGGGAAGGTGACTTGGTAAGACCTGAGCTTTGAAAGAGTCAATGAGTTAATTATTTGAATGTAGGTAATATGTGTATAACCAGGCAGAGAGGATCTCACTGACAAATATAAAGATATGGCTGTGGACTGAAGGCGAGCTAAAATCAGTCCCTTGTTATCATCCAATAAATACCAGGAACAATTTTTATCTTGAGATTTTTATGATTTCTTGAAATTGTATAACTTCATTGTAATTTTTATCAACTGTTTTTATGTTAGCAAGAAAAGTACTTAGCCTGTCTAGGTTTTCCTGTTGCTAGAGTAAGACGACAATAGTGTAGACACTGCTGTAACATGGTCCACTCTGGTTCTGCTCTCTCAGAAGCAGGCCTTTAAATTGGCTCCTGAGCATTCTAGGATATTCTGAGGAGTCTCTTCTCTGCTTTTGTCTTGATCCTCCTCAGCTGTGTAATTGGACTCATTTTGTGGATTAAATAAACTTTTTGGGGACCACATGAGTGTAAGAAGTTGTGTTCAATTTGTCACTTGCTGAGAGATATGTTTTTATTAAAAGTAACTTACCAACAATATCAGATTTCAGGTTGAAAATGACCTCATAAAGGAACTTTGCACCACAGAGATGACAAATAATATTTTCCATAAAAATGTTAATTGCAAAATATTTCCTAAGTACTAGAATTAAAATTTCATGCAAATTAGATAAGAACTAGAAAGGCTGATTATATCCAGGAAGGTTTTATACCAGTACATGTTTAAACACCATGTAATTTTTTACTCACATTTTTCTAAGAAAGACTTTCTAGTTTTCTTTTTTTTCCTCTCCATCTGTTAAAAAAAAATCATGAATTGAATAAAATAGGATAAATGAACAAAAATGACATTAGGCATTTGCCTTATTTTTAGTTAGCATGTATCATTTATTTTGTACATGTGTGATACTATTTGATGTAAAGCAGATTAATGACAGTGTGATAAGAAAAAAATGTTTTTAATTAATATGGTTGTCTAAATGGAGGAAGGAATATAGATAACACTTTCTTTCATAGTTATGACAGTGATGGCCCTACCAAGATTTAGGAGTTGAGGAGGGAGAAGAAAAGCTGTCATCTTGCTTGTGTTCAGATCAATGAAAAGGTTAGTATGGTAATTTCTAGCTATAATGAATGTCTAGTACAATCAGCACTAATCCAGCAACATGGTTAGATGCAAAGTTTAAAAGTATTGAAGGAAGATCTCACATTCACTAGATATGTACTCCACCTTCCTACATAAAAAGATCTGAAAAATAAGTTTATATAATCTGTAGTAGTTAACAGATGTGCATTTTTTGAAAATGTATCTAAACAAATAGGCATAGCAAAGCAAAATTCTACCAAGGTATAAGGGACTACAATGGTGAATCACCTTAGATAGTGGTAATAAATAGAAGATTTTATGGAGAAAAAGAACAGCACTACAGGAGATCAGAAAAGGTCAAACCATGAGGGCTGTGACACTAAGTAAGATGAAAAGAATAAACCATGTGTCTGTGTTTTGTTCTAGAAATATGTTTTACAAATTGTGAACTGAAAAGTTAGACCAAAAATTAAAAAAAAACCCTTCTTTCAGATATAAATATCATTGTGTTTTACAAAGAAGTCAGTACTAAAAATACTGATGTTCTTTTTTTATGTCAGATTTACATATCAATTAAGAATTTCATCAGACTATCGATTTCATTTCTACTTAATGTTAGATGAAAGATAATGTGAAGCTCTGGATAAGAGGCTGAATTTGGTCTATGTCTTACCTCTGACACATATTGTTCTATGACAGTTAGGTAAACTCCTTAGACTCTTAATATGTTAGATGAATCTCTAAGGTTGTACGTTACAGAATTTCCACTCTGCATTAGTGGAAGGACTTGCTATACTTGGAGGTCCTAATACTGATGAAACTACAGATTCTAAACTAAAATAAATATTTTGCAAATAATAAATGAATGAGACTTTTAATTTTTTGATCCTTAAACCAAGGAATATTTAGATTTTTCTGAATTGTCCCTCTTCAAAAAATGTTTCCATGTAAAAGTTTCAAACTTCAAAAATCCTTCGAAAATATGGACACCAATAAATTGACTATGCCAAAGATATAAGTAAATTGAAATTAAATGGACTGGGTGGAGCCACGATGGTGGCTGGAAAGCAGGGACTTGCATGAGCTCCCTTCCAAGTCCCTCCAAAAACCTATAAAAAATGTCTCTGAACAAATTCTAGAAATGCAGAACCCACAAAATAGCAAAGGGAAGCAGGGCTCCAGCCCAGGACAGCCTAGATGGTCACTGGGTGAGGTCAATCATGCATGGATCTGGGAGCAGAGGGGAGCTGAGCCCAGCGTGGGTGGCAGCAGGACCAACCAGACCAGGAGCTGGGCAGAACAGCCCTAGCACCCTGAATCAGTGAGCTGTGGCAGTTACCAGACTTCTCAACCTGCAAACACCAAAGACAACAGAGATTATTAGTGGGAAAAGCTGCAGGGAGTAAAAGGAGGCAGCAGAGGCAGTGCAACTACAGAAATACAGTTGCAGTTGCTTTCTGCCCCAGGCCCACCCAGTGGGAGGAATTAAGCGGCAGATCAGAGCAGGAGTTCAGAGCCTGCTTGAGATCTGAGTCAGGTCTGAGTCAGCGGTTCTTGGGGAAGGAGGAGTGCTGGTGTGGCCGAGCTGGTTGTATAGAAATAGCTGTGAAAACAACAGTGCATACCCTCAAGCTT
>CM053622.1:268508836-268527041 GCA_028646595.1 Phalanger gymnotis | reverse complement strand
AAAAAAAATTCCTAAAACTAATTCAATATATGATTTAATACTGGGTGGCTTTAATGCAAAGTTATCTGTAGGGGAGTATTTGTTGCAGAAATGGATAAGGGTCACACAGGAGGAGGTCTGAATGGATTACATTCTCCACTCTTTTAGGAAGCATCTACATCAATAAAATAGCAAATCCATTGGAATATTGAATGATGAGATTGACATATATTATCATACTAACAAATAATATTACTATTACTAATGACACAATATTCATACTATTTATTGAATCACTTTGCCTTAGTTCTTTTATCTGAGGAACTGTTTCCACTTCAATTTGAAATGTTTGTCAATCTATCAATTTACAAAAATTTTTCAAATGTTTACTATCTACCAAGCTTTATGCGAAGTCCTACCTCTGTCTTGAGCCCCATCCATTATAATCATGAAAACAACATATAAATAAAGATAAATAAGTATATATATATATATATACATATACATATGTATATATATATATGAAACATGTGCTCCTGCTGCTGCTATTTGTCCTTCATTTTCAAATAGGACCCTGACATCTGAAAACTGATGCCATGACAAGCAAGTGCATTAGATTTAAGTGAGGGAGGGCTGTACATCCTCACTTTCTTCTCTGGAGCATTTGGGTCTAGGGGCCAGATATGGATCAGGAGGTAGTGTGAGACATTGGCCTTTTCAAGCTAAGGTCTTTAACAGGTCTCACTTTGACTGAGGTAGTACCCATTTAGTGATTAAGGCTTTAAAAAATGAGGCAAAGAATGGCCTTTTTATAAAACAGATCTGAGAGCAATGAATTAGATGTTTAGAGTGAGTAAAAGAGCAATGTCAAGGATAACACTGAGGATGCAAATATGGGAGTAGTAAAGAAGATCTTAATAGGGATGGATTTTGGAAAAAAAAAAGGGTAAGGAGTTCTGTTTTGGGCATACTGAGTTTGAGATGCATAAAGAATATCTAGTTTGCAATGTCCAGTAGTCAGTTAATAGATAAGACTGGAGTTTAAGGGAAAGATCAAGGTTGGTTACATAAATCTGGAAATCATTAGCATAGATAATTGAAATCATGAGAGCTAAGTAAAATAGTAAAGAAAGATAAAAGAAGTGGACTTGGAACAGATTCTTAGGTGACAGCAATAAAGAGACCGCTAAAGATACTAACAAGGAGCAGTCTGTTATTTAGGAGTAGAACTAATGGAGAACAGTGTTAGAAGAACCAGGAGAGAAGAGAGTATCCTGGAGGAGCAAATGATCAATACTGCCAAATGGACTAGTGAAGACAAGAACTAAGAATTCAGAAACAACCATCTTATCTGACAATAAGGAGAACATTGTGAACTTTGGAGTCAGCAGTTTCAGTTGAATTGTAGGATAGAAACAAGATTGTAGAGGATTTAGAAGAGAGTAAGAGAAGAGAAAGTGGTGGCATTAATTATAGATTATTTTTTAATGAAATTTAATTGAGAATTGGAATAAAGTTATAGAACAATAATTAACAGATGGTAGAATCAACTGAGAGTTTTTAAAGGAGAGAAGGTTCAAGAACCATGTAGGCAGCAGAGAAAGCCAGTAGAAAAGGAAAGGTTGAGGATTACAGAGATATTGGCTGGGATAATAGTGATGATCCGAAGAAGACTGGAAGTAGGGAGGGTCAAGTATGCATGTAGAGGAGTTGGCCTTCAGAATGGAGTCTTTCCTAGTTCCCCCAACTGCTAGTGCCTTCCCCTCCAAGGTTATGTTGTATTGACTTTTAATATACTTACATGCATGCATGTTATCTCACCTTTAAAGCTAAGTTCTTTGAGGACAAGGGCTATTTCACTTTTTTTCTTTATTTCCCCAGCATCTAGTATAGTGTCTGCCACATAGTAAACATTTAATAAATTCTTGGCATTTGGATGACTGCTTGATTAATTATGTCTTGAGTTTTACTTAAGTTTCAACATGCTAATGCATCAAATATTTCACAATTGTTTAATTATGAAACCCACTATGACTCTAGCAAGATGAAATTTGGGGTTTGCTCTAATTGGACTATCCATTCAGGGCTTACTGTAGCTGTGTCTGCTATTGTATGAAGCTACTCTTGTATGATTGTCTAATAAATTTCGTTTAGTCCATAATGATAACTATCTCATTTAGAACTTTACTGGGTCTCAATCTGAACCCAATCAATAATTCAGAGCTAGATGATATAGCAGCTAGAGCTCTGGGCTGGGCATCAGGAAGAACTGAATTCATATCCAGCCTCAAATACTTTCTGTGTGACTCTGGGCAAATCAACTAATGTCTGCTTCCCTCAGTTTCCTCAACTACAAAAAAAGAGATAATAATAGCATCTGCTTCATGTGACTGTTGTGAGGATTGAATGGCTTCAGAATTGTAATGCCTGGCGCATAGCAAGCACTTAATAAATGTTTTTTTTTTCCCTTCGTTAGGGGCTTGTTGATTAGTCTAAAACTACGTGATATTGAAGAACCATAAATGCAGACTGATTTTTTCCCCTAAGGAGAGAAACAACTTCCCAAGTAAGTGCTTTTTGCATGGCTGGTTCTATGATGATATAAAAGTCATTTGGAATAAGGATTAAAAAACAAAAACAAAATTAAGAATGGATCAATAAGCATTTATTGTGTGCTTGGATATGCCAGGAACAGAACTTTGGTTCAATCAAGAAGTGTTTACCTATAAAAACACTGGCTGAAAAAAAGCCATAGATATTCTTTAGGAGTTTGACTCATCTTGCATTTCAACCTTATTTTCTGACCTATAAATACCTCTTTTGCTCAGTTTGTCCATCTGACTTCCATTAGACTCCTTGATATTAGGGCTTATCTTTAAAATTGATCACTATAGACTATAATATGTTAAATTACCTATTACTTTTAAGCTAATTTTAAGTAGGCTATTCATGCATGAGACATTTGTTGAAGTAGCATGTATTCAACAGCTTACTCCCTAAATAATGTGTGTGTTTGTGTATAACACTAATAACACTATTAGAGCTAAGCATGGTGAAGAATAATCCAAAGTAGCCTGTTAATCTTTTTGTTTGGTTTTTTTTTTTTTTGGAGAGGGAGGGTAGGGCAATTGGGGTTAAGTGACTTGCCCAAGGTCACACAGCTAGTACATGTGTCAAGTGTCTGAGGCTGGATTTGAACTCAGGTGCTCCTGACTCCAAGGCTGTTGCTCCACTCACTGTGCCACCTAGCTGCCCCTCCTGTTGATCTTAACCTTTTCTGTATTCCTCTCCAGGTTTGTAAAAAGGTAGCAGTATGGCAACTGTAAAATTCTTTTGTTCTACTACATGTCTTAATTGTCTTAATATGGAGATTTGGGCACGAAGCAGATATATAGCAGGCCTCAGGTCCCTGTACTATTCCTGCTTCTGTTCTTACAGTAACTCAGCTCTTCACTGAGCTCAGAATTTCTTTAATAGTTCTTTAACTACACACACACACACACACCAAGGAAAAACTGTTGTCTAATTCCTTTAGGTACCAGTAAAGTCCCTTGCCTGTCGATCTTTTTCTTTTCTTTCTTTTTTTTCTCTTTTATTTAATTAATTTTTAGTCTTCAACATTTATTTCCATGAGATTTTGAGTTTCAAATTTTCACCCCATCTCTCCACTCTCCAACCCCAAGAAAGCATGCATTCTGACTATCCCTCCTCCAATTTGCCCTCCCTTCTATTATCCCCCCTCTTGTCCCCTCACTCCTCTACTTTTTTGTAGGGTAAGATAAATTTCCATACCCAATTGAGTGTGCATGCTATTTCTTCCTTAAGACAAATCTGATGAGAGTAAGTTTTGCTCATTGCTTCTCACCTCCCTGCTCTTCTCCATTGGAAAAGCTTTTTCTTGCCTCTTTTATATGAGATAATTTACTCCAATTCTACCTCTCCTTTTCTCCTTCTCCCATTACATTCTTCTCTCACCACTTAATTTCACTTTTTAGATATCATCCCTTCATATTCAACTCACCTGGTGCTCTCTGTCTATATATATATATATGTGTATTTATATATATGTCCCCTCGGAGTACCTTAATACTGAGAATAGTCTCTTGAGTTACAAACATCATCTTTTCATGTAGGAATGTAAACAGTTCAACTTGAATAAGCCCTTATGATTTCTCTTTCCTGTTTACCTTTTCATTCTTCTCTTTAATCTTGTATTTGAAAGTCAGATTTACTATTCAGCTCTGGTCTTTTAATCAAGACTTCTTGAAAGTCCTCTATCTCATTGAATATCCATTTCTTCCCCTTGAACTATTATACTCAATTGTGCTGGGTAGGTGATTCTTGGTTTTAATCCTAGCTCCTTTGACCTCCAGAATATCATATTCAAGGCCCTCTGATCTCTTAATATAGAAGCTGGTAAATCTTGTGTTATCCTGATTGTGTTTACACAATACTTGAAATGTCTCTTCCTGGCTACTTGCAATATTTTCTCCTTGACCTCGGAACTCTGGAATTTGGCTACAATATTCCTAAGAGTTTTCATTTTTGGATCTCTCTCAGGAAGTCATCAGCAGATTTTTTCAATTTCTATTTTACCCTCTAATTATACAATATCAGGTCAATTTTCTTGGATAATTCCTTGAAATATGATGTCTAGGCTCTTTTTTCTTTTTTTTGGTCATAGCTTTCAGGTAGTCCAATAATTTTTAAATTATCTCTCCTGGATCGATTTTCCAACTCAGTGGTTTTTCCAATGAGATAGTTCACATTGTCTTCTATTTTTTTCATTCTTTTGGTTCTGTTTTATAGAGAGTTATTAGCTTCCATTTGCTCCATTCTAATTTTTAAGGAACTATTTTCTTCAGTGACCTTTTGGACCTCCTTTTCATTTTGATCAATTCTGCTCTTTAAGATGTTCTTCTCCTCATTGGTATTTTTGAGCTCTTTTGCCATTTAGGTTAGTCTATATTTTTAAAGTGTTATTTTCTTCAGGATTTTTTTTTGAGATCTCCTTTAGCAAGCTGTTGACTCATTTTTCATTATCTTCTTGTAACACTCATTTCTCTCCTCAATTTTTACTCTACTTCCCTTACTTGATTTTCAAAATCCTTTTTGAGCTTTTCCATGGCCTGAGAACAATTCATATTTTTCTTGGAGGCTTTTGAGGTAGGATCTTAGTCTTTGTTGTCTTCTGGCTGTAAGTTTTGATTTTCTTTGTCAGCAATGTCAGATTATATAGTCTGAGTTTTTAAATGCCATTTGCTCATTTTCCCAGACAAATAATTGACTTTTTAACCCTTTGTTAATGAAGGACTCTGCTTCCAATGTGGAGGGTGTAATTCAGAGGTTTTGTCCAACTGTTTTCAGGGGTACTTCTAAGGACCTATAAATTTTCAGTTCTTCTAAGATGATGTGGTCATCTGCTGGCCTGTGCTCTGGTCTGTGAGTGACCATAAGCACTCTTTTCTGCCTTGGAACTGTGAGGAGAATTCCCTCTCCACTGAAGCCATAAGCTCTGCCACATCAGTGCTCCTCCTCCCCCCAGGACTGCTACTCAGGATTATGATGCAGATCCAAGCATGACAAAGCAAGAGAATCCTGGCTCTGCACCAGCAAAGAGATCCCCTCAATCCCCCTCTGATCAACCACTTGATTCCCTCACTGTCTGTGGCCCAAGAGTTCCAGAAGCTGGAGCTGCTGCTGTAGCTGCCACTGCCTCCTCCTCCACTGCCCCAGGGCTGGGGCTGAACTGTGCTCCTCTCTCATACAGGTCCAGAGAGACCTTTCCCTGTGAAAATATAAACTTTTTTTTGGTATTTGAGGTTTGAAATGTATGGAAATGTCCATAGCTGCCAGTGATTCAATCCCCTGAGGCCTGCTCTAGCCCTGTCTATGCTGCATAGCCCACACTGGACCACATGGCTCTCCTAGCCCAGTGAAATAGATCTTTCCTGTCAACCTTCCAGGTTGTCTTAGGCTGGAAATTTGTTTCAGTCTGCCCTTTTGTGGGTTCTGCAGCTCTATATTTTGTTTAGAGTCATTTTTTACAGGTGTCTGGAGAGATTTGGGGGAGAGCTCAAGCAAATCCCTTCTTTTATTCTGCCACCTTGGCTCCACCCCCCAAGTCAACTTTTTCAACAGTTTTTCTAAAATGTAACATTTTAAAAATGCTTTTTATAACTGATTTAAAAATGCAATTTTGACTTTGATTCTATAAATTATACTTCTTTCAGGGAGATCTAAGTGTTTAAAGTAATGTTTCGAAACAAAGCCTTACCTGAATCTAGCCATTGCTAGTATAGGTGTAGGTCACATTTTAAAGAAGCATAGTATATAAGAATCTCAGTCCATAAGATAAATAAAAATAAGAAACTTTTATTTATTTTACAAAATAGATTCTTTCCAAACAGATTAACTATAGAAATCAGTTATATGGTAAGTTCTACTTATTCATGTAAAATACAATTCAATTTACATGCAACTTTATGGAAACATGGTAGGTATGAGGTATACCTATAACAGTAAATTAGTAGGTTTGTGGGATACAGAAATACAATCAATATTTGACCTTTTGTAGCAATTGATGATGACTGAGGTGCAAATGCTCACACTGAAAATTTAACAATGAGCTCCAGGTCAGCATACCCCTGGACCTCATTTGGGGCAGGATTGATTCCATCATGATTTATATTTCTAGAAATGAAGAGAGAAGGCCAAAGAAGAATGGTTGAACAAGATGGGGTATGTGATTGTCATGGACTATCACTGTGCTGTAAGAAATGATGAGCTCAATGACCTTAGAAAAACATGGATAGGCTTGCATAAAATAATGAAGAGTGAAATGAGCAGAACCAAAAGAACACTATATACAGTAACAACAATGTTGTTTTAAAAACAACTTTGAGTGAATAAATCATTTTGCCACAAAGGATATGAGGGAAGACACTAAATGCCTTCAGAGAAAGATTTGATAAATAAAAGTATGTATAGAATGACTTTAGAAAAGTATACATACCTATTTGTGTCTAATGGCAGTCATCTCTAAGGTAGGAGGAGGGAAGAAAAATTTTTTACATTAACTACTATGTAGTTAAAAGGAATAGCAAGTTATACATAATAGATTAGCAGTTTTATATGTGATTATTTTTTATTATACTATATTATGGAAACACTTATTTTGTTCCACAAATTAAAAATAAACAAATAAATGAATGAATGAATGAATAAAGAAAGAAAGGAAGAAAGAAAGAAGGAAGGAAAGAAAGAGAAAGAGAAAGAGAAAGAAAGAAAGAAAGAAAGAAAGAAAGAAAGAAAGAAAGAAAGAAAGAAAGAAAGAAAGAAAAGACAGCTGAGGTAGTTATGGATAAGAATGTGGAAGAGTCAGTCAGGTTTTGTTGCCATAGTGTGTGAATATGATTTGTTTGTCTGCTTGAAGCATTGTTTTGCATAACAATAAAACTCACAATTTTGTTATTTCTCTGAGTACCAATTTCCTAGAAATTCTTCAACCCAACCTTATACATTTTTTTGGGCAGGGTAATTGGGGTTAAGTGACTTGCCCAAGGTCACACAGCTAGTACATGTGTAGGCCAGATTTGAACTGAGGTCCTCCTGACTCCGAGGCTGGTGCTCTCCTCACTGTGCCACCTAGCTGCCCCCAGCCTTTTATTTTAATGAGAACTGTCAGAGATCAAATAAAGTAGACAGTCAGTTTACCAAGCTAGTTGAAAAAAGGTAATTAATTTATTATATATTTGAAGTATAAGTTCATAAAATTTTTAAAAAGAGGAAAGGGAATAAGAGAATAAACTTTCATGTAGAGCTTACTATGTGCCAGGCACTATGCTATGTGCTTTTTATAAATATTAATTCATTTGATCTTCACAACAATGCTGGGAAACAGGTTGAGACATTGAGGCAAACAGGTGAAATGACTTGCTCAAGGTCATACTGCATCACCACCTGCCTCTCATAGGAAGGTCTCACATATTTTTTCTATGCCTTCTGCTAAAATATATTACAATATTTCTATAGGAAGATGTATTATGAGTTTTAATTTGGAAAGTCAAGAAAATATCTTGCCCCTTTTTAATTCTAATAGTAGAAAAAACAGAAATGGGGGTAAGAGAGAATGTTACTCATGGGTTGAGAAGCTGTTGCAATTTGGGGGCCTTCCTTCCGCATAATTTTTAGTTCTTGGCAAGATCCCAAGTTACCACCTTCCCCAGACCATGCTCTTTCCTTGCTCCCTGGAGACTGAACTATTTGCTTTACTGGTGTAACTGTGGAAAAGAATGAAATCTTATACCATTCTTTATTACTCTTCTGTTCCAAAAACAGTTTTTTAAGAGGTGTTTTTGCTTCTATAGACAGATTAAAAAAATAAGGAGGGAGGTAAAACTCTCCCTCATATTAATTAAAATATATTAAACAGACTCTGGATTCTGATTGTTCTTAGTTTCTCCTTTTACTATATCTGCATCTTCAGCTTTGGGTGTAGAGAGTCTTAGCCATCTATGTTTTCAAAATTAATGAAGTGATGTTTCTCTTCCATCATTTCAGTGAAGAAGGTTACCCATTTATTACATCTGGAAAGACATAGTCCACAGAGCTAATAATGATAATATTGTGCCAAAAGCAAAACATTAGTTTCTTCAGCACACATTCAACAAGCATGGACTGTGTTCCCTGTCTTGTAAACCTGGGATAAAGTCTTATTTCTAGCTTTGTTGTTAGGGAAATAAATCTATATATCAAAACAAAATGCACACATAATATTTTTTGTTCCATCTTTCCTTAAAAAGGAATGCTAACTTGAGTATTTAATTGAAATGACTGGGAAAGAAACTACTTACATTTGAAAATTTTATGGTAAGTCTAATTGGAAAAAAATAAGTATAAAAAATTAAAAATGAAATTTCATGGTGAAAAACTCCGAAGTGAGCTCTCTGCACCTAAAAGAGGTGCTAAGATACTTCAGCATTTCTGAAGGTTCAACATATTAGCTATCTCCTCAAGTGGCAGCCAGTCAAAGCAAATTTAGGAAGTTTCATTCTTCTTTGGGACCTTGTACCTCACCTTTGAAGCATGTTCCTAAAAGTCTCCTAGGCTCCCAATATATTTATGCTATCCTGCACCATCCTTCCAGATCTTCCTTTATTGAGAAGGTCCTTATGACTTGGACCTTACACTATTCTCTCCCAAAACTATTTCCAGATATGTTAGAAATCTATAAACTATTTTACACTACTGTGGCAGTGATGTCAAGGCTTAGAACCCAAAGGTACTATTTTTTAGATGAAAGTCCTATAAAATTACACATTTAAATATCTCTTCCTTGGAGCCATTTATCCATATAGCTAGCTTGCCACATCTTTAATCTATATTCTCTCTATTAATGCAGAGCTTCTTTTTGGTGTAACAAATTGCACATGGCATCATTTATAGATATTATTCATATAAAGATATTACTTGTTAGAATATAGAAGCTAATGTCCTTTTCTCTAATTTTGATAATAATATCTCCTCAACTCCCCTTGTGTTCCACTCCCCATTATGTATTTTCTTTCCCTAATAGAACGTAAATTCCCTCAGCAAGGGAACAGTCTCGTTTTCTTCTTTTTGTATCTTCAATGCATATCCAGCACCTGACACATAATGCTTAATAAATTATCTATCTTTCTCTCTATCAATTGCACAATGCCTTAGAGAATCTTTCTTTTGATAAAGAATCCACTTTTCTATTTGGATTTTGTGTATTTCAAGGTAATAAATTTATAATATGGTATTGTACATATTATATATTATGTATGAATACAGATTATAATGTATACAAATTTATACATGTGATATATACAATTATATATTATACACACTATAATAGGATACTATTTGAATGATAGGAAAAGTGATGTCATAAATGGAAACATAGAGTCAGAAGACCCAAGTTCACGTTTCATATTTCTCATTTACTAGCTTTGTGACATTATCTGTGGCATTTAGAGTAATAGAATAATCACTTTACTATGGAATTTACTTCAGAGGCTTAGATATACTTAGTGCTGCCAAGGTAGGCACACAAGGCCATTTTTCTTTAGGCTCCAAAGCTTAGAAATCATGGAGTCCTGTGAATTGCTTGATGTGAAATCAATATCACCTTGAAAATCCCAGGGATTTTTTTTTACTTAAATACAGAAAATAATTAGCAGTTAATAATAATAGTTATAGTAAATATATTGGGGCATTGGCATGAGAAACTATTGAGATAATATGTACACGAAGTCTTGCAACCATCAAATGTAAGGGTTGGCAATCTAAGGCTTGTAGATAAATGCAGGTAATTCTTGTTTTGATATAGTCTAAGAGCTAAGAATATTTATTCTTGTTTACATTTCAAAATAAAATTTTATTTTCTTTAAAAACTGTTAGAAAATAAATCTTTCTTAGTTTGCATGTACTAAGAAAATAGGTAACAGACTTATGTTCGTCATAGGGCCTAGTTTGTGGACCCATCATGAAGTGTAACATAAGTGTATCTAAGTTGCATATTGCAATGGGTAGAACATTGGACCCAGAGTCCAGAAGACATGAGTTTATATCCTGATTCATTGAATTACTTGTTGTGTGACTCTGGAACAGTAATAAAATTATCTTCAGCCTAAGTTTTCTCACCTATAAAATGGAAATAATAATAGAATCTACCTTAAAGGGTTGTTGTGAGGGTCAAATGTGATAACATATCAAAATAGTTTTGCAGTTTTCATCTTTATACAACTAACATATAGACTACTATTTTAGCTATTATAATAACTTTAATTCTACATTCCATAAAATTTGCAAGATTTTTTATAAATGAATTTAAATGAAGCAAGTCAGTCAATAACAATAATGTCAGGAAGTACTCTACTAAGGTCTCCTGTGGGACACACACACATTGTGAATAAAGGAATAACCCAGCAAAGATATAAGGAGATTTGTAGAGCAGTTGACAAAGATTTCATTAACTATGTCAGTCATTGTCACAGGGAAGCTTAAGGATTTTTTTTTTTCAGAGGGGTGGGGGGCAAGACAATATTATGACTTGTTGCCAAGAAAAAAAAAAATCACATTTTCTTAAAATATGGTACTATAGAACTTAATTATAAAACCTGTCAGTAATTCCATACTTCACTAATGAAAGCAATTATTAGATGTGAATAGAAGAAGAAAGCATTATACCTCTAAGCTCATATTAGTAAAAAAAATCCACTAAGCTTATTATAATTTTATGTGGGGCATATTTATCTCTAAAAAGAAGGCTAACCTATAATGCTCAGTAATTACACAGTTTCCTAAGATTCACTAATGCTTCATCTTATCTGCACCACTGAAAAGGGGTACTCATAGGGGTCTGGAGAAAGATCCTCTGACTAAAATTTGTAATGGGAGCAGATATAAGAAGCTATCAAAAGGTCTTTCTGACAGAATGTTTTCACAAAATCATGGTTTTTTTTTGTAAATATAACAAAAAAGCAGTCAGAAGTACTAAAACAGAGAGAAACAATGGACTAACTTTCCAGCAAAGCATTTGAAAATGCCATTTTAAGTGATAAAATGCAAAACAAATTGGACAGAATAGATAATGAGATCTTTCAATTCTAACAACATTTTGCTATCCTTAAAATGCTGAAACAATTCTCTTGGATGTGGTTATGTTTTTGCTTATGTTTATTTGCTTATGTTAATTTGAGAGTGCAAAGCATAGAAATCATCTTCCAGTAGGCTTCTATATAGACATCCCATATTCCTTCACTTATCTAGTTTCTTCAATCCAAGAATCATTTCAGACCCCCATAGAGAGTCATGGCTCATGAACGTTGAAGACCATTGGCCAATGTTAGTTAAATGAATGCAATGTTGAAAGAAAGTGGGAATGGCTGCCTATGAAACTCATAGCTCATGAAATATAATAGATCAAATTTGATTTAAAGGCAAATAGTTGTGAACTTCAGAAGTATCATTCATCTTATAATCCATGGTCCTAAGTGGTACATATTGATTATTTGCTCTAATCATCTGCAATTTCTCAACATTTCTCATCTAACTTCTATAAGCAGTGATCAATGACCAATCATAAAAGATATATGTTTTAATTATTTAATTATAATGTAATTTATATCCCTTGACAAGTATCCTGTCGAAGATTTTGATTGAAGGAAAAGTCACAAAATGAAGCTCTGTCTATCCTAAGGCCACATATTTTATAATCTTATACTTGGAATGTTAGTTCTTCTTTGGATATGCCTTTTAGAATCTAATGGGCATATCAATTGCCACTGGTAAGTTGTTTTATATAGAGACTTAGCTAAGATAGATCTAATATTCTTTTTTCCATTACTGTGTAAGTATGGGGTATTATGTTTATTTAACGAAACAGCAACAGCCACAAAAGAGAAATGATATTTTCCTACAGGTAGCCCAATGTTCTAACTAAATCTAGAGCCTTATAGACTGAGAGTTAACAGGATCACGGGATCATAGATTTAGCATTGGAAGGGAGCCTAGAGGTCATTAAGCCAGAGTTCTATTTACATAGGTGGTAAGAGTTTGAGGCAGAATTTGAATTCAAGTCTTCCTGATTCCAAGTCCAACATTTTATCCACTGTGTTACCTGGTTCAAACATCAGGAACTTGTAATTTTAATTAATTGATCTTAGCTAATTTTCCACTACCCATTTGGAATAAGTGTCAGCTTCCAAGGTTAATTCAAATGTAGGGAGTATCAATGACTTTCATTGACATATGTTTCTTTTATATATATTCTATGACTCTTATAAACTCAATCTTTTCTCTTTGGCAATAGCATGTGTGGCAGATTATAAGAAGCAACTTAGACACATAGGTTTTTCATTGAAAACAATGTTGTAAATTCATTAAGCTTACAGAATTACAATATACATTGATCATATCAGGGCATTTTTAGCTCACAGATAATTACAAATAATTATTCAACAAAAGAGGAAGAAAATCAATTGGATAATTACTTTGACATCATAAATTAGCTTTAATAACTTCTGTTAGTAAAACAAACATATTCTCTCTCTTTCTCTCTCTCTTACACACATACACACACACACATATGCATATACACACATATACACTACAGTCAGACAGAGAAGACACATATATTGACCAGCAGGGCTAATGTTAAAGAAAGGAAGACAAACACATACAAACCCAAAGAGAGAATCCTGGGTTGAAAGTGGAAGCTGAAACTTAGAGTGAAAGTTCCTCTGAGAGTAAAGGACAGAGTAATAAAGACATGATACCATTGTCATGGTCCTAATGGACCAGATCTTCTGGGGAGCATTGGAGCTCCTGGTTAAAAAAAAAGAGAAAAGTTTTAAATTTTCTTGGCTCTTAGAATAATTGGGGGTGGTATGCACTAGGGTAGGGAAATGTCTCCATTGAGTTCCTAGCCAGAGCTACATGAAAGAAGAACAAAGCAACAACATCAGCAACCCCAATCCAAAAGCAAAAAAACAAACAAACAAACAAACAAAAAAAACAACTGATGAGGGATGACCCTTTCTAAAACATTAAATGCAGGAAACAGAAAGGAACCTATTTAAAGGGAGGCTTCAGCCCACTTTTCTCAATTTATTTGACCTTATTCCCTTTTGCTCTCTACATCCCAGTCATGCTTAGCCCTTTTTAGGGCTACTCATCCACTTTGTTATCCACCTGATACTCAACTCTCATGTGTGGCACCAAGAAGCTATAGCATGCATAGGGGACCATACCCTGGTAAACTTTCTACAAGCTAAACCTGATTGAGAGTAAGTGACTTGGCTCAAACCCATTGGTGAGTTGGAGGGGGGGGGTTGTCTCTCCCAAGTATATGAAGACTACTCCTGGTGTAACTGGTAGATACAAATAATTTGTTCCAACAGCCATGAAGGTGGCTGAAACAGGTGCTGTGGAGTCCTTAGAGCTTGGTCAGACATTGAAGATGCCAAAGTCATCCACTGCATCCCTAGTCATTTCCAATCATTTTGACTTTTGTCTTGTTTTTGGGCTTCAATGACTTTGGAAGAGAGATTTATGCTGACCACTTTGCACAATTCTGCCTTACTTAAATCGAATTCATACCTGTCAGGACATTAGCCCTTAATGTTATTGGAGGGGATGTGGAAAAATTGGGACACTAATTCACTGTTGGTGGATTTGTGAACTAATTCAGCCATTTTGGAGAGTAATCTGGAGTTATGCTTGAAGAGTTATTAAACTGCCTATACACTCTCACTCAGCAATATCACTACTAGATCTATTTCCAAAGATGAGTAGGAAAAACAAAAGAACCTATATTTTCTAAAATGTTTATTGCAGCTCCCTTTGTGGTGGCAAAGAACTGGAAATTGCAGAGTATCTATCAATTGCGGAGTGGCTGAATAAGTTGTGGTACATGATTGTGATGGAATACTACTGTGGTATAAGAAATTATGAGCTCAATGATCTTACAAAAAAACGTGGAAAGACATGAATGAAATAATGAAGAATGAAATGAGTAGAACCAAGAGAACATTGTATACAGTAATAGCAATATTGTTTTGAGCAAATAAGTTATTTTGTCTATTATAAATACCCAAATTAACTATAAAAGACATACAAAGAAAGACACTATCTGAATATAGAGAAAGAACTGATAAGTAGAAATATAGAATAATTTTACATATATATATATGTATTTGTATCTAATGGTATTTTCTATGGTGGAGGAGAAGAAAAAAAGGAATTTTCATTGATAACCTTATTATATATTCAAAAGGAATAGCAAGTTGTATATAATAGATTTGAAGTTTAATGTGCAATTATCTTTTTTATTATACTATGTTATGGAGATGCTTGTTTTATCCCATAAATTAAAAATAAAAGAAATTGAAGGTCAAACAATAATAACATGCCAGCCAAAGTGATCTATTTACTATTGCCAGAGCTCTGCAATCCATCCTCCCACCCATGTGAGGGATGATTGCTTCCATGACTGGAATATACTTCCTTCTCATCTTTAGTTGTCCTTAATATTTAAGTCAGCTGTTACCTTCTCCTAGTCTTCCTATTTGTTGGTATTCACTCTCTTCTCAAACATGAAGTACATATTTCATAGTTTCATAGATTTAGCCCTGGGAAGGAATAGCAGAGTTCATCTTGTCTAACCTCCTAATTGAGTAGATGTTAAATGGTAAGACCCTCCTAGGGCTCACTTAATAAACACACACTGGCACTGACAGATTCCAGTCCCAGAAGATTGGCTACTACTATTTTTAGTGTTCTAGTGATGACCCTGTGGGTGGCTAATCTTCTAAACAGTTCTAAATCATAGAATGTGTTTCCTCTTAACCACCGGTCTGTAGACTCAATTAATTCTTCAGCAAAGACATTTATTTATCCAAATGGCATAGGGGTAGCAAGAACCATAGTTAGACAGTATTTCCCTCAACACTAGGGTCATACTTTCCTATGAGTATATCCAGAATCTTGGGGGAGGAATTGTGTCCATGAACTTAAAAGCACAGTGAAAGTGGGTCATAAATGTAAGGAACACATATAAACAAGGCAAATAACAACTCTGGAACTGTTGGGTTTTGATTTCCTTTCTCTCCCTGAAGTGTCCTTGTAACATTGACTACAGAGTTTAATGCTGGGAATGGACAAGTTGTTCCACTGTTTCCACTTGTCTGGCTCTTTGCAGGGCAAAGTGTTGGCATTGGACTGGAGAATCAAGTCTCAACTGTATGGATCAATCTACCCTAGGCTAGGTCAAGTAGGTCAGTGTCTATATTGGCTCTTTTTCAGGTTCAACTGTGGTTATCTGGCAGTTGCAGCCAAGCTAGATTTGGAAGGTTGCTTGGCCACTGAGGCTGCATCCACTCTGGTGTATGGATCAATTCACTGGCTTCATTACACCTTTGTTAGGCACCTAAAGTCTGTTCTAGCTTTAGTTGCTGGGTTGGTTGGATTGTACTGCACTCTTCCCTTCTGGAGTGTTTCTCTGCTCTTTTCTGTTCGAGTACAATAGAACTCTTAGCTAGGGCAATGACAGTATTTTAGAATTGGCAAAAGCTAGACTGTGTTGGAGCACCAACATTTAAATTTCCAATATGAATTGTTGGAAATACAAGTTGGAAATATATAAAGATTACAAATGAGGACTTCATTTGTTGTTTTGTTGATTGTCAAAAACTTAAGAAAGTGATCGAGAAAATATTAATTATGCAGATTAAATGTATATGTCTACCATGCATACTTTTTTTTCAAGCTAGTTGTTAAACATTTATCAGGAAACTCCTGGGCAGAGCTCACTAAGAGGCTTGGCACCAAAGTTGTTTGTCATATCTAGTCAAGAGATGAGAAAAATTTGGCTTTTCTCTTTCAACAAATACTTGCTGGCACAAAAGCCTGGTCCCTCTGTAAACCATTCCATTTTGCCTTAGGATTATCTGTTTCAGTTCAGTAATTTCCACCTCTCAAAATCCTTTGGGAATTTCCTGTAGCTGAATAACAGGAGATGAAGTTATGAATGAAGTCTATACCCTAAAGGCAAGTTCATTGTCTTACTCTGTTTTCATCCAAAAGAGCTGTTCAAAACTCAGATCCTTCCTAGAGTGAGAGAATACTTGTCTTTAATAGTCAATTAAAAACTAAACAAGGCTTTCCTTTTTATGTTGTATTGTGTCTTTCAGCTCTTGGAGAGCTTCAGCTTTTGCCCAAGGAAGTCTCACTGGGACAACCACAGCTGAGAGGTATAAGGCTACAAAGTAACAAATTACAACAGTAGGGACTTATCTTATAGAAGGACTTTTACATGAAATCCAGGGTTTCCCTATCCTCTCCCCCACTCCAAGCCTGTATTTACCTATTTTCACATTCAATTCTTCTGATGGAATGTAAGCTCCTGTAGGAAACGACTGTTTTTTATAGTCTTTTTTTTTCTATCTCCAAGTGCCTAGGATGGTAGGATGGTGTTTAGGATATTTCTTTACCCATAGTATGACAACAATAAATCTTTCTCGAATGAATTACTGCATTAATGAATGCCAACAACTTTAGAAGCAGCGTGGCACAAAGATAAGTCTACTGGCTCTAGAATGAGAGGATCTGGATTCGGAGGGGCAAAAAAGTGAAAAGTCCATACTAAGAACAAAATAAAACAAAAATTGTCTCTAAGATTGCTTTATATATTTATTTTTTAAATGTGTAATACAAGGATGTCATCATTTCTCCTTACTTTCCTACCCCTCCTCTAGTTTGTGCTTCTATTTGGGTTTGTCTGGGCCACAAAGAGTCAAATTCAATTGCAAACAACTGAATGACAAATTTTTTGAGATTCACACTAAGCCAAAAAATGCTATCTGCCCTAGGGCATTTCCTTACTTTTTATTTATCTCAACTTCTACATATTGTTGTTGCTGTTCAGTCCAGGCTCTTCTTTGTGACCCCATTTGGGGTTTTCTTGGCAAAGATGCAAGAGTGGTTTGCCATTTCCTTCTCCAGATCATTTTACAGATGAAGAACTGAGGCAAATGAAGTTAAAAGGCTTGTCCAGGATCACACAACTCATTAAATGTCTGAGGCCATATTTGAACTCATGGAGATGAATCTTCCTGACTCCAGGCATTCCATTCACTGTGTCACCTATCAATATATATTGATGGTCTTCCAAATATTCTAAACTTCCCATTTCCCAATCTGTGCAAGTCCCATGACCTATATTTTCACTCTACCTTAGCCACAAATAGAGGTGGTGATGACTTTGATCTTGCTGCTTTTCCAAGTGAGAGTTCCATTGTCATGAATTCTGAAATTATCTGATTATGATCTTTCATCATTTTATCTTTCTGACTTAAGACATCTAGGCCTATTCAGTATCTCACCATGACCTTCTTTCCTGTATCCCTCCATTATTTCACCCCTTTACTAGCTATGCTCTTCTCTCTTTTTCAACAAAAGCCCTTGGTGCATGAATTCAACTCTATACTATGCTCTAAATCCCTTGCCCCTCCCCTTTCCTATGTCCAATCACACAGTCTCTCTCCTCAAAGAGCTTTCATTCTATCAGAGACTGTCAAGATAAAGATATATGATAAAAATGAACTGAGACTTAAAGATCCTAATATGATCAATTTATTACTATGGCTAGAAAATACCAATAAATTGGATCTAAGATGATAAGGAAGAGGAGGAGGAG
>CM053622.1:268493011-268508336 GCA_028646595.1 Phalanger gymnotis | reverse complement strand
CATCCCCTTCCAGATGTTGTGGTCCTCTTTGAGAATGAAGCCATACATTAGCAGTAGCAGCAGTAGCAGACAACATGGTAAAAAGAATTAATACAAAATCTTCTCATAAGAACCTGTTTCATTCCTTCCCACAAATACATACAGTATTCATGAAAGGAGTAGGCTTAAACTTAGACCATACATGAGGTACATGTGTAAAAAATAGGAGGGGACAGCTGATCATCAAATTGACTCACATTCCCTGAAAGTCTTGTGGTAGGAAAACATCCTATGTTCAGGATGATTCATTTTACCTCATAGATTTGAGTTACAGGCTTAAGGGAGCTCAAACTGACATAATCAGCAGTCCAACCAACACATAATAAATTGACTAAGCCTCATTAAAGTAATACAAAATAAATTGGGGTATCAATTTTCAATTTCACAAGACATAGTTAAGGAATAAGACCAAAACAATAAAATGCTTAAACATAAATGAAGTTAGCCAATTAAAACAATGCGTTTGATACAATTATACTTAATACAATTAAAACAAATTCCATAATGAGTTTTTCTAATCTTTAGTAGATTGAAAGTTGAGCCTCTATGACTCACTACCTGTCAGGGCAAGGTCCCTGGGAGCTCCTATAAAGGTAATAAACTTTTGTATGGAAAATTGAGGAATCTCTGCTAATAACTGACTTCTCAGGTACTTGCTGCTACTTGTTGTCTATTGGCCTATTCTCAGACTACTACAGGGGAAACAAACAAAAACAACAACAAACAAACAAACAAAAACAAAGCCCAGCAAAGCAAAAATACTCTTTTCTCCACATCTTACCTTCCCCACCCTAAAGGCAAATAACCAATCAATCCAAAAATACTCATTAGGTAAGTTCCAGGCACTGGAGACACTAATGCAAAGAATGGAACAATCCTTACTATGAAGGAACTTCCACTGTAACTTTGTATACTATTTGTCTCTTGGAAAAGAACTGGGTTAAGAAACTATCCACAGGTTAGCTTTGTATTCTGAAGAATGGAAGTCTACATAGGAATATTGCCAAGTTGAACCCTACAGAAAGAATGTCTGTTTTTTAAATTTGATCATAATTCAGTTTTCTGTTTGCTTTAGTTTTTATATTTTTTTACACTTGAGATGTTGTAATATTAACTTCTAGGTATGAATTACTTAACTTATTCCCTTAAGTGCAATTAAGGCAGCTAGAACATTTTTCAAGGAATCATCATCTAAAAATCAAAGACAATTTTAAAGAAAGCTATTAACAATCTAGCAATATTCATTGTGCTGAAACTAGGGTTCTTAAAAATATAGTAGCTTCTCTGAATGCTGGACATGAATTTTAAGCATATCTATTACTTTGAAGGAGTCAATAAAGATCATACTCAAAAACAAAACATCTTTTCTTTTTAAAGATTATTTTATGACTATTTAAATTATTAAGCAATAGCCATAGTTAAGACTATGGTATATTTAAGGAATTAAACTTTTTGTGGGAAAATATTTGGACAATTTTGTAATCTAAATATTCATGACTCATTTATAGAGGAAATATCATAATTCATTGGATTCTCAGGGCTGGGAATTTCTGCCTCCATCTTCCCATTTCTTCTCTTCCAATCATACTTACTCTAACCTAAGTTGGAAAGGGAAAAGACACAGAAACCCTAAATGATTCAGTATGCCAAATGTAATGGTTGAAAGATGACAATGTCAATAATAACACATTTATATAGAGCAATGAATGACTCTTAATCTGGGATTCATGGATGATCCCAAGAAATTCATGGATAGATTTCATAGGAACTCCATGAACTCAGATCACGGCGAAAAAAAGACAGATCAATTTTCTCTAGTGTCTAACTGAAATTTACCTTTTCCATCAATTGCTTAAAAATACTGTTCTGAAAAGTGCTTCATTAAGCTTCATCAGATTGTCAGAATGATCCAAGACACATCAAAAAGTTTAAGGACCCCGATATAGTGCTTTAACCTTTGAAAATTACTTTTTAACCATAATAACTCTTTGAAGTACTTAGTGCAAGCCATATCATCATCATTTTTATAGATAAAGGAGTTGAGGATCTGAGTGTTTGAGAGATTTGCACAGGATAACACAGTTAGTAAGAATCTGTGATAACATTTGAAGTCATTCCTGAATCAAAGTCCAGTACTCTGTCAAATACATCATGCTGCCTCTCATTAGAAAGAAACTTCTGGTACCAGAGTGTGCCATTTAGCATATCATAAGCCTCACATACACACATGCCCAAGAAAGGATATAAGCTCATACTATTTTTTAAAGCTTAAAGGAAATCTAAAATTTTTAATCTCTTCCTTGAGCTCCAGTTCCACATTATCAACTGCCTACTGGATATCTTCACTTTGTCTCCCATGGCCATCTTGAATTTAACATGTTCAGAACAGAAATCATCTTCTGCTATCCCCCAAACCTTTGCTATTTTCAAATTTCCCCGGTTCCTAACCTCAGAGTCATCTTTAACTTTCTCTCCTGCATTCCTTTATCACTTTCCAAATTTGGCAATTTTAACTCTATAGCATTTTTTTCACATCCATCCCTTTATTGCTATTCAAATGGTCCCAGCTCAATCCCTCATATTCTTTCACCTAAGTCATAAGAGTATAACTACAGAGCTTCAAGGGACTGATCATAAATGGCAGCTAGTTTGGCTCTCCTATGTTATACTTCTGAGAAGACAGATGGATGAGAAAACAGAGGATAGAGAGATGAAGTGCCTTGTTTGAGTTCTTACATATAGTAAATGTCAGGTTGATAATTTGAATCCAGGTCTCCTGCCACAAAATCAGGGGAACTGGCTTGTTTTGATTGTTAAATATTCACTGTGGGTATGAAATTGAAAAAATATAAATTAGAAATTAATTTGTTGTTTTGTTGATTGCCTAGACTTAAGAAAGTAATGGAGAAAATCCTAATAATTCAGTACAAACTCAAAAGTATTTCTCTTCAGCTTCTACACTACTTTGCTTGGTGATCTCTTCAGTTTCCATGGATTTAATGACCATCTCTAAGCTGACAATTCTCAAATCTACCTGTCTTGCCCCTAGATCTCTGCTGAATTCCAATCTTGCATCTCCAACTAGATGTCCAGTAGATGTCTTATAAAAAAGATTTCCCTAAACCTACCTTTCCTATTACCATAGAAAGCAACACCATCTTCTCAATCCCTAGCAGTCACAATCTAGGAGTTATCCTGGAGTTCTTAGTATCTCCTCTCCTCCCCCTCTATCCCCATCCTCTTTGTTGCCAAGGCTGGTTGATTTTACCTCTGCCAAAACTCTAGGATAAGTTCCCATTCTCTTCTCTGACATTACCAATCACTCTAGTGAAAGTTCACACCAGGACTCTTGCAATAATAGCCTGTTGGTAGTTCAGCCTACTTCAAGTCTTTATCCTGCATTCAGTCACCAAACTGATTTTCCTAAAAGGCATATTTGACCATGTCATTACCATATATTCATTAAGCTTTATCAGATTGTCAAAATGATCCAAGACACATCAAAAAATTTAAGGACCCCTGATATAATGCTTGGTGGTTCCTCTAGGATAGAAGAATAGGAAATACTCTATTTGGCATTTGAAGCCTGTTGTAAAAGCCAAATCCTAACTTTCCAGGCTTATACTTTACTCCCTCACCAATATTTGATCTAATGAGACTTGGTCTCCTGGCTATTCTACAAATAAGATACTTCATCACTTGTCCCCAGACAGTTTTTCCTGGCCATCCTATATAGCTGGAATGCTCTACATCCTCATCTTTGCCCACTGACTTTGTTGGCTACTCTCAAGTCCCAACTAAAATCCTATATTCTACAGAAAGCTTTACCAACCCACCCCTCCTTTGTTTTGCTTATGTATTTTTTTCTATTTGAAACTATTTCTATTTATCTCATTAAATATTTCCCAAATACATGCTAAAAGTTTTTAACATTCATTTTAAAAAATAATATTTTATTTTTCCCCAATTACATGTAAAAATAATTTTTGACATCTGTTTTTAAAACTTTGAGTTCCAAATTCTCTGCCTTCCTCCCTCTCTATCCTGTTCAATAAGAAGGCAAGCAAGTCTATAAATTATACATGTGTAGTCATCCAAAACATATTTTCATATTATTCATGTCATGAAAGAAAATATAGACCCCCTCAAAGAAAAAAAAACCTCAAGAAAAATAAAGAATTCCGGGAAAATGGTGAAGTAGGCCAGACAATTTCAATCTCTCAAAATTTTCCTCCACAAACGAGATAAAAATAGCACCTCTGGGCAAACATGGAGTTGTGAAAAGAAATAAGAGTAGGGACAGAAGAAGGGTCCTCTTGGGACTATTGGAGAAGACCTGAAGAAAAGTCCCAGGACTAGATTTCCTCCCTGTGAAGACTGAACACCTCCAGGCTATGGTCCCCTCTAACAACCATCAGCAAGCTGCTTAAATAAGTGGCAAACTCTGGAGTTAGCTGGTTTGGAGGCTGTCTCAGTCCCACCACAGGAACTTTTCCACCTGGTACAATGAGAGGAGTTGGGCATCTGACCTGGGGAAAATCTAGGGAACCTCTCTTGACAAGGAACACCAGACCCAGCTGTGTTGCAGAGAGCAGAGGGGGTGAGAAGGAACCAGCATAAGCCTGGTGAGCTCAGAAGCAGTGAGGCAGGGACTCTGCTGACTGTTGGCACTTACAGGAGTCTGGAGCTCTTGGTTTGAGTTTAAAGGCAGAGGGGAGAACTGGAGAGGATCAAAGGCCAGAGGCACCATCTCTCATATCCCAGGATTAGAGGTGATTATAAAAATTAAATTATTACTAAAAATAAATGCACAGGCAAAGGAGAAAGAATCCAACCATAGAGAGCTACTATGGGAATAGAGAAGAGTGGGGTTTGTCTTCAGAGGAGGATACCAAAATAAAGCACCCTCTTCTACCCCAAAGAGTAAGGTCAAATGGTCACCTGCCCAAAAAGAATTCACTGAAGACTTAAAAAAGAATTTAAAAATCAAATGAGAGAAATGGAGTAAAAAAAGGAAAATAACAATAATACAAGAAAAACAAGAGGGTTATGAGAAGAAAATCTACCAATTAGAAAAAGAGATCCAGAGTCTTAAGGAAGAAAATGACTCCTCGAAAATCAGAAATGAGCAAGGAGAAACCAGTGAAGTTGTAAGAGATGAAGAAATAAAAGGAACGACAACAACAAAATATAAAGAATGAAAAAATAGAACAGAATATGAGACATCTCACAAGAAAAACAACTGATCTAGGGAACAGATCAAGAAGACAAAACAAAAGAATAATTGGACTACCTCAGAATTCTAATCAAAAAAAGAATCTTGATACAATAATGCAAGAAATAATTAAAGAAAATTGTCCTGAAGCATTAGAACAACAGGGGAAAGTAGAAATAGAAAAAAATCCAAAGATCACCACATGAAAGAGATCCTACAAGGAAAAATGACAGGAATATTATAGTTAAATTCTGAAACCCCCAAATCAAGGACAAATTATTATGAGCAACAAGAAAAAAAAGCAATTTACATATGATGGTACCACAATTAGAATCTCACAAGACCTAGTATTGGTGACATTAAAAGATTGTAGATCTTGGAACACTACATATTGAAGAGCAAAATAACTGGGCCTCTGCCTGAAAATATCACAGCCAGCAAAGCTAAGCATAATTTTGGATGGAAAAAAGATGGACATTTGATCAACTGTCAGTCTTTTGGGACTTGGTTAAAAAGCAAGCAAACAAACAAACCGTGAACTCAATAGAAGATTTGGCATACAAGAGCCAAGAGAAATATAAGGTGCCTACCAATGACCAATTACAAGAGACTCGATAAGGATAGAACATTTACCCTTTATGTATGGAAAGTGCAGAACTTTGGTCTAAGGCTGTTCGTAGTAACTAGGTAGTTTCTAAGAAAGATTTGTTTAGACCTGAGTATGATATGACTTTAAAAAGTAAAACTGTTCAAGAAGAGCTAAAAATAATTATCCTATGCAAATGAGGTACAAGAGGAAGAACCAATGTACAGGAATTAGATGGGGGAGGGGAGCTGTTAGTTCTGGAAACCTACTTTTATTGGGAATGGGCTTAAGAGGGGAAAATACATATACATCTAGAGGAGTATAAAAGTCTTCTAAATTAAAAAAAAATAAAACTCTAAGGGGATAGGGAAGGGAAAGAGGATAAAGGAGGGATCTTTAGAGGGGAGGGTGAGGGAATGGGATAAAAGGGGATTATAGAAGGGTGTTCAGATTTAGGGGAATGGGGGTATAAAGAACTTTGGAAGGGAGGGAGACAGAATAGGCCAAAGGGGTGTACAAAAGGATATTTAGATTTAGGAGAATGGGAGGATAAGGAAGGGATTGGTGGAGTGGGGGTAGGTTAAGTAATAGGACGGCAAGGTAGCAGGTAGAAGTGAAATAGAGGAGTTAGGAAAAATAGGAAAAAAAAAAAGATATGCATAACCAGACAAACAAGATTAGGAGTAGAATCTCTTAGGGAAAGTATATGTTTATATGTGTATGTATGTATGTATGTAGGTAGGTAGGTATGTGAATATATGTATATGAGCATGCATATATCAATACCTATATATAAATATATCTATGCTCAATTCTAGCCTTGGGGAAGAAGAACAAGCAAAAAAAGAACAAAGTAAAAAGTGTACAGCAGAGAACAAAAGAAAATCTACATGGAAGCAAAGGAAAGATGGACAGCTTTCAATTTAACATACAGTATTTAATATATAGGCTTTCCTGAAATAATAATTTATTGCTATATATTTTGAATCCTTTCTTACATTCTGCTGCACACATGACATGCTTTTTTCTTTTCTTATTTTATATTTATTTAATATTTTAGTTTATAATGTTTCTTTTTCTTTTCTTTTTATGTATTTAAGTTTTAATATTTGTCTAAAATAAAAAAATAGAAAAAAATAAATGCAAGTGAAAAAATGTATGCTTCAATCTATATTCAAAAGCAATCAGTTCTTTGTCTGGGAATGGATAATATTTTTCGTCATAAATCCTTCACAGTTGTCTTGGATCATTGTATTGCTGAGAATAGCTAAGTCAGTCACAGCTGATCATCTAAAAATATTGCTGTTGCTTTATCCATAGTACATTTCACTTTGCATCAGCTCATGTAAGTCTTTCCAAGTTTTTCTGAGAGCATCCTGCACATCATTTCTTATAGCACAATAGTATTCCATCCAAACTACCTAGGACAATTTGTTTGGTTACTCCCCAAATAGATGGTCATCCTGCCAATTTCCAACTCTCTACCACCAGAAAAGAGCTGCTATAAACATTTCTATACATATAGGTCTTTTCCCCTTTTTAAAATCTCTTTTTGGATGCAAACCTCAAAGTGGTACTACTAGGTCAAATGGTATTCATGGTTTTATAGCTCTTCTGGCATAGTTCCAAATTGCTCTAAAGAATGGTTGAATCAGTTTACAACTCCACCAACAGTGCATTAATATCTCTTCACCCCCCATCTCCTCCAATGTTTGTCATTCTCCTTTTCTAACCAACTAGCCATTCTATAGGTATGAGGTAGTACCTCAGAATTGTTTCAATTTGCATTCCTCCAATCAATAGCAGTTTAGAGCACCTTCTCATATGGCTATAGATAGCTTTGATTGCTTCATCTAAAAATTATTCCTATCTCTTGATTATTTAACCCCTTGGGGAATGACTCCTATTTTTATAAATTTACTCAGTTCTCCATATATTTGAGAAATGAGACCTTAATCAGAGAAATTTGCTTCATTTTTTCACAGTTATTGCTAAATGTATTCCTTCCATCCTATCCCCCTACCTTCTGTTTATTACATTTTATCTCCTTTCCCCCTGTATTTCCTCAAAAGTGTTTTGTTTCTGACTGCCACCCTCCTTAATCTTCCCTCTCTTCTATCACCACTCACTCTCCCTTCCCTTTCCCCTCTTACTTTCTTGTAGGGTAAGATAGATTTGTACACCCAATTGACTGTGAATGTCATTCCCTTTTTGAGCCAATTTTGATGAGAGTAGGGTTCACTCAGTCACCTCCACCTTCCCCATCTTCCCCTTCACTGTGAAAGCTTTTTTTTGCATCTTGTATGTGAGATAATTCAACCCATTCTAACCCTCCCTTTTCCTTCCTCCAAGTTCATTCCTCTTTCTCCTGCCTTAATTTTATTTATTTAGATACCATCTCTTCATATCCAACACGCACCTGTACCTTCTGCCTATTTGTACTCCTAACTGCCCTAATAATGAGAATGTTTTTGTGAGTTACAAGTATCAATCTTCTGATGTAGGAATGTAAACAGTTTAACCATTTTAAGTTTCTTAAGTTTCCCTTTCTAGTTTACCTTTATATGCTTCTTTTAAGTCTTGTATTTGAAAGTTAGATTTTCTATTTAGCTCTGGTCCTTTTAACAAGAGTGTTTGAAAGTCCTTTATCTCATTGATTATCTATCTTTTTCCCCTGAAGGATTCTTCTCATTTTTTTTCTGGGTAAGTGATTCTTGGTTGTAATCTTAACTCCTTTTCCCTTCAGAATATCATATTCCAAACCCTCTCATCCTTTAATGTAAAAGCTGCTAAATCTTGTGTTATCCTGACTGTGGCTCCACAATACTTGAATATTTCTTTTGGGCTATTTGAAATATTTTCTCCTTGACTTGGGAGCTCTGGAATTTGGCTATAATATTTCTTTTGGGATCTCTTTCAGGAGTTGATTGGTGAACTCTTCCAGTTTCAATTTTACCCCATGGTTTTAGAATATCAGGGTAGTTTTTTGATAATTTTTTAAAAATAATGTCTAGGCTCTTTTTTTAATCACAATTTTTCAGTTAGTATCAAAAATTACAACTTTCTAGGTTAGTTGTTTTTCCAATGAGATATTGCATGTTGTCTTTTTTTTCATTTTTTGGTTTTGTTTTATTGTTTTTTGATTTCTCACAAAGTCATTAGCTTCCATTTGCTCAATTCTATTTTTAAGGCATTATTTTCTCTAGAGAGCTTTTTTTTTGAGTGGGGAAGTGTCTGAGGCTGGATTTGAACTCGGGTCCTCCTGTCTCCAGTGCTTTACTCACTGCATCACCTAGCTGTCCCTTCAGAGAGCTTTTGTACCTCCTTTTTCATTTGGCCCATTCTACTTTTGATGAAGTTTTTTTCCTCAGTAAATTTTTGTGCCTCTTTTTCCATGTGGACAATTCTGTTTTTCAAGGCATTTTTTAAACTTTGTACTTTCTGTATCTCTTGGCTTTTTGTAACTCTTTTAACATTTGTTCTCTTCTATTTTTTAAGGTATTATTTTCTTCAGTATTGTGTATGTGTGTGTGTGTCCTTTACCAAACTGTTGACTCTTTTTTCATGATTTTGTTGCATCACTCTCATTTCTATTTTCACTACATCTTGCTGTCCTGGGAATGATTACAATGAATTCCTGATTAGGATCTCCATTTTCATCCTCTTCCATACCAATCTATTTTCCACAATGCTGCCAAAATAATTTTTGTAAGAGAAGAAATCTGTCCATGTCACATTTAGGCTCAAATAGATAATGATCCATGTTGGCTAAATACTGATTCAGAAAAACAAATTAACATTACCAATGTTGCATTTTAAAAAATATTTTTATGGATATTTTTGATTTTTTAAATCACCATAATATCCCTTATATCTCTCTTCTTTCACCTCTCAGAAAGCTATCCCATATGACAAATAGTATTTTTTAGAAAAGAAAAAAAAAAGAAAACAAAAGTCAGCATTACTGATTGATACATTAAAAAAAAGTCTGAAAACACATACAACATTTAACAGCCATGGACCTCCCACCACCTCATGGGAGTAGGTTAAGGGTGTCTTCTCATATCTCTTAATTTGGTTCCTACCTGTTCTTTATACTTTTGTTTTTGAATTTTTTATGTTGTTCAGTCATATGTGATTCTTAGTGACTCCTTTTGGGATTTTCTTGGCAAAGATAGTGTAGTGGTTTGCCATTTTCTTTTCCAGAGAATTAGATAAGAAAACTTAAGTGACTTGCCCAGGGTAACAGCTAGTAAGTGTCTGAGACTGGATTTGAAATCAGATCATACTGACTCCAGGCTCAAGTTCTAGCTGGCTACTGAATCAACTAGCTGCTTCTTTGATGTTGTTGTTCAACATCTGACTCTATGTTGTCTGACTCTATTGCCCGTTTTAGTTTTCTTGGGAAAGATACTGGAACAGGGTTAAGTGACATGCCCAGGGTCACACAGCTTGTAAATGTCGGAGGCCAGATATACTTTTGTTACATCTACTTTTGAGTTTTCTGTTTTTCCCTTTTTTTTGTTATGTTTGTGTTCTTTGCATTTAAATTGTTGTAGTTAACTGTGTACATAGTTTACTTGGCCCTGCTAAATTTACTCTGCATCAGTTGATATAGATTTTCACTTGCTTCTTTGTATTTATCCTTTTCATTGTATCTTATAGCACAGTGATATTTTATTACATTTCTGTAGCACAATTTGTTTAGTCATTCTCCAATTGATGAGCATCAGTTCTGTTTCCAATTTTTAGTTATCACAGAAATTGCTTCTGTAATAGTTTTGGAGTATCTATGTATGTATATTTGTGTGTGTGTATGTATAGATTTATAGCTACAGAGAAACATATCTAAACTTTATTGTAGCCTTCGGGGGAGGGGAAGAACAAAGTAAAGAACTGCACTGCAGAGAACAAAGGAAAACTCATAAGGAAGCAAAGAAAAGATGGACAATTCTCAAAACAACATGTATTATTTATCATATAGGCTTACCTGAAATGAAATTCTATTGTTATATATTTTGAATCCTCTCTTACATTCTGCTATGCATATTTGCTTTTTTTCTTTCTTACTTTGTATTTGTTTCAATATTTAAGTTTATCATATGTTTTGTTCCTTTTCTCTATTCTGTATTTTGTTCTGACCTTCGAGTCTAAAATAAAATAAAATTAAAAAAATTACATGTGCTGAAAGAATAAAAAGGAGTAAGGAGTAAAAAAAAAAAAGCTTTGGAGTACTATACAGGAACTTTTTTGTTATCAATGACTTCCTTAGAGTATAAGCTGATTAATGCAGTATCTGGTTTCAAGGGTTTGGATATTATTGCTTTCCAAAATGTTAGTGTAATTTCACAGCTTCACCATATGTCCATGTGCTTGCATTTCTCCATGTGCCAGTTGCTCCATGAGGTTACAACTTCCCATCCCTACTTCCTTAGGACAAGTAAACTTTTCAAATCTTTTGGACTCCTCATCTTGTGTAAGGTCCTAACCTATTTTCCTCACCTAACTCTCTTCACATAGAGGAATGTTCACCAGTGGAACTCTTTCCTACCTTCAAAATAAGACCTTTTTCCTTTCCTCCTCCTGATCAATCTTTCCCATCTCCTCCTCATCCACTCCCTTGTGGGTTCTTCTCCTTTTGAGATCACAGAGGTCATTTTACCTCTTTATTAGTACTTGAATTAACCATGGGGTGAATTTACCCTTTCCATGCCTTTCCATGACATAATGTAGTCCCACAAAATGGGCATTAACTTACAGACACAATGTTCCCAGGTTCTATAATACTTCTGTCTGTCTCTTCACTATTATCTCTACTAGATCTCTGCTCTTACCTCTGTCTTCCTGTGTACGTTTCAGAACAAAATTTCTTACAGATTTCTCCATTGTCACTGTTTTCATTACAGTTCTGGCATGCTACATTTATTCACTCCTATATTTCTGTTGTTTGTGGTATTCAAGAGGCAAATAAACTCTTAATTTCTTTTTCTTTTAAATGTTTCAAAGTCTCCTTTATTATTGAATATCCATCTTTTGTCCTGTATACTTAAGCTTTGATTTATAGGCTATCTCACCCTCAGCTTCCTCCTAAACTCCATTGCTCTTTGGAACATTTTATTCTATCCCTCTTCCTTTGTGAAGTAAATGAGTCCTCTCACAATAATTGAATGTCTTTTCCTTTGTATTTGAAGGTCTTCCTCCTGATGGCTTGATTCTGAATTCAATTCTTAAATTTAACTACTATCAGTCTTAGAGTTTGTAGCCTTCTTTTTGTTGTTGTTGTTGCTGTTTGTTCTTGTTGTTGTTTTTTATTTTAGATTTTCCTAAAGGCCATCTATGAATTCTTGGAATTAGAATTTCATTTTCTGTTTAAAAGTCCCAGAAAATTCTCTTCTATTACTTCCTTCACAATGACTTTAAGGTCTTTTTTTTCCACTGTCATTTTCTTGTTTTCTTCCAAGACACTTATGATTTTTAGTTTACCTCTGTAATCCCTGTCTTCAAGTTGAGTATGTTTTACTTACTTAGCAAGCATATTTTCTTTTAATGTTATTATTTTTTCTTCCCTTCTATGTTGTCCTTCAGTTCAGTGTATTTATATTTCCAATTTATTATTGCCTCTTTTGTTTCTTTGGTGAGGCTTTCTATTGCAGATTCAAGTTTTTATGTTTCACTCATTATTTTTGTTGAGCAGGACATAAATTGTGCAATGAAAATTCTCATTTTCTTTTAAAACCACTTAGGAATAGGTCATAGTTCTATGTTCTTGCCGTTTGTGAGAACAAACACCCAAATCTGAAATAGTTTTAAAACGAAATCTATTAGGTCATATTGTAGAAGACAACAAACTGGGAGGGGAGGAGGAAGGAATGTCTCCCTTTCTTCATGTTCTGGAAGGTTTAATTTTAGAGGTTTTTGATACATAAGTCACACATAAGTCATTTGAAAACAGTATTACACACAAGTCCTGTGAGTCACACATGAATCACATGAAAGGAACCCAAAACACAACTGTGGGTGCACTCAAAACAAGTCTTGGGTGTGAAGTCCCAAAACAGACATGTTTGGGTAAATCCAGGCTCTGAGCAAACCCAAAATTCTTCATAGCTATCTCCAGCATTCCCAAAGAGTTGCTGGGGTTAGGGCCACATTCTAGGTGCAAGCAACCTCTAATCATAGAAAGTCAGATTCAAACATTATTAATAAATGCTATGTAATCCGCAATCCTTCCTTTTGGACTTAAAGCCTAAACATTCTCATGCTGGCAAAAGCTTCATTTTAGGAGCAGAAAGCTGGGTTATAATGTTGAATAGAGAATATTAAAATAACTTGAATCAATGGAGGCATCCACCTCACTACCTACGTCATCTACACCTTGATAGAATTCCTTTAAGGAGGGGGAGTAGTTAGATTGGCCAGAAAATTTTCCCAATATCTCATGGTAAGAGGGATCAATTTGAATAAGTCTCAGGGATTGTAAATCAAGAGAAATAAACTTTAAACAGGAAACAAGTGTACTGTGATCATGAGTATCACAAATAATAATCAGCATCATCCCATGTCTTCTTCAATAGCATAAGAGTTGAACAAACTTAGTTATGCAGAGTCATAATCTCATACATCTCCTAAGGAGACAAACCTCATTAAAAAACTCTATAGGCAGACTAAGTCAAGTTACAGATTAAACCACCTACAGGTCTCATAATGGACTAATTTGTGAGAAATATAAACATGCACACACACACACACATATATATATACATACATACACACATGCATATACATACATATGTATGTATGTATGTATGTATGTATGTATGTATGTAGGCATAGGATAGTTAGAGTAGCTGATAAATAATGAAATCACTTTAGGAAGCTCAAACTTCCTTTTGCCACACAGTTAACATTGTTCCATAAGTCAAGGTTTGATCAGGTGAGGTTAATTTAAACAAAATAAGCTTTCAGTTAACCAAAAGTTGCAGGAAGAATGGTCTTGTCTCTGAATAGTAAATAAAGGGAATTTGGGCTTGATCCTCCTACTCACAAACATAAACTATGACACATTAAAGCCAAATAATGATCATGTCTAACATAAAATATCCTTGTTCTTGGTAACGCATATCCAATGTCCATTTAATAAGCACATTTCATCTTAACTCCCAGCTGTGACATATAGTTACCTAGTCCCTGGAATCATCTTCCTTTGGAAAATTCTGGAATACGCCTAATACTCAGGCCACCTCTGGAGGAAGCTCCACGTAGTAAATTTGCTTCTCTGGTTGTAAGACACTTGAAGGGATTCTCTAGGGAATTCTCCTAAAATCTGCCAATGACAAGACTCAACAAATTTAGTACAAGCTATTAAATGTGATTTTCCAGTAACTAGTTCATATGTTGAAAACTAGCTCAAACCTTATGGAGAGAACTGAATTAACAGCAGAGCTACAAGAAGAACATCAAATTAGGAACCTATAATTCACTTGGAACCTCAAAGAAGTTCAGTTTTTACATATCACTTGCTCTTTCTACCTTTACTTGAACGCTGTACCGATATGAATAATGCCATTTACAGGCTGAAAGAATATATATATATATATATATATATATATATATATATATATATATATATATGTATATGAAGGCCTGACTCTGAAATAAATGAGCCCTTTCTCTTAGTATCTATCAGAAAGATACTTTAAAACAAGAAAAGAGACGGGGCAGAGCCAAGATGGCAGCTGGAAAGCAGGGACTAGAGTGACCTCCCTGCCAAATCCCTCCAAAAACTTATAAAAAATGGCTCTGAACCAATTCTAGAACTGCAGAACCCACAAAATAGCATAGGGAAGCAGGGCTCTAGACCAGGACAGCCTGGCTGGTCTCTGGGTAAGGTCTATCGCATAGAGCTGGGAGCAGAGGGGAGCGGAGCTGAGCGGAACAGAGCCGAGCCCAGTGTGGGCGGAGTGGACCTACCAGATGAGGACCCGGTGGGGGGGGTGGGGTGGGCAGGGATCGTGCCCTAGCGCCCTGAATCAGTGAGCTGCAGCAGTTACCAGACTTCTCAACCCACAAACACTAAGGACAACAGAATAGGTTAGTGGGAGAAGCTGCTGGGGACTGGGATAGAGTTTGTGGTTCAGCCACCACCCCTGGGGCAGTGGAGGTGGGGCAGCTACAGAACTACAGCTGCAGTTGCTTCTGGCCCCAGGCCCATCTGGTGGGAGGAATTAAGTGGCCCCAGGCCCACCTGGTGGGAATTAAGGAGTGAAGAGCCTGCTGAAGATCTAAGTCCAGTCCATGTTGGGGGTTCTTGGGGAAGGAGGAGTGCTGGTATGGCAGAGCTGGTGCATCCCCCCCAGGCTTGGAACATAGACCTCTTTAGTCTACAAGCAGTCATACCCTGCTGAAAAACTCAAGGGTCAATTGAGCTGGCTGGGAACATGGCCAGGCAGCAAAAACACACCCAGATTCAGTCTCAGAGTCTGGAA
>CM053622.1:268474017-268492511 GCA_028646595.1 Phalanger gymnotis | reverse complement strand
AATACTCTCTTGCTTTTCTTTGGCCTCCTAGTTGCCCTTGTGAAATGGGCTTTCTGGGCCTGGAGTCTTTTTGTCAAGATGTTGGAATGGGGAGGCTGGTTCAAGTTTTTGCTGCAGTGGGGCCTAAATAAATTTCTTGTTGTTTTCTCCTTAGAGAATCTCTCATACCTTGAGATTTCGGACCATTCAAACATATACATGATTATATTTGAGATCATAAATTCGGCCTTCCTACTACAGTATCACATCCAAACAGCAACCCTGAGTGAAACAAGACTGGCACATCACCTGGCTTACTTAAGTAGGATCTAGATACACATTTTCTGGAGCAGCAGCAGTGAAGGGGAACACTGAAAAGCTGGTGTAGGTGTTGAAATCAAAATTAGTCTAATAAACAAGCTTGTATGCTCATGACAGGCTCATGACAATGTGATTGCTACTTGCAGGAAAATGTCATGCCACCATCATCAATGCCTATGCTCCCACCATGATGAACCCTGATGAGGTCAAAAAAATTTTGTGAAGTCCTGGAAACCTTTATCATTTGTATTCCAAAAGAGGACAAGCTTATAATTCTGGGTGACTTTAATGCTAGAGTAGACTCAGACTACCAGATTTAACAGGGAGTTCTAGGGAGCAATGGACTTGGAAATAACAAAGCAATGATCGCTTACTACTGAAGATTTGTGGAGCTCATGACCTCATCACCAACACTGTCTTCCATTTACATAAACACAATAAAACTTTGTGGATGCACTCTTGCAGCAAACACTGGCATTTAATAGACTATGTGATTGCAAGGAGAAGAGATAGGATGTGAGAGGTACAAAGTAATGTGTGGCACAGAGTTCTGGACATCATAGACTTATCCTCTTCAAGTTAAACATTCACATTCAACAAAAGAGGCAGCCCCAAGGCAAAATGACTACCGGAAGAATTAATGTCAACCGATTAGAGCTCTTCTTGGAGGGAGAACGGTTGTTAACTTGGTGGGAAAGTTGAGCCAACACATAGTTGGTGACAGTGGAACAGAAAAGGAGTGGCCAGCTTTCAGAAATTTGGGTCAGAATACTCAGAAACATCAGGACTGGTTTGATGAGAATGATGGGGAAATTCAGAAGCTGCTAAATGAAAAATGAGAGCTCCACAGGGTTTACCAGTAGGATAATCCATCCATTTCTCATAAGGCGTCATTTAATTCCATCAAAAGTAAAGTACAAACATAACTTAGAGAGATGCAGGCTTCTTGGCTCCATAAGAAGGTGGACAAAATTCAGTTTTATGCTGATAGTAAAAATCCCTAGTGCTTTTTTGATGCCCTGAAGACTATTTACTGGTCAAAGGCTTATGGTGCATCTCAACTATTTGTTGCTGATTGAGCCACATTGATTAGTGATAGGAATGTGATACTGGAGAGATGGGCTGAACACGTGGATGGTGTTTTCAACAGACCATCATCAATCAATGCTGAAGTCATTGACCATTTACCTCAGATTGAAATCAATCTTTCCCTTGCTGAAGTTCCAACTGAAAAAGAGGTTTTGAATTTCATTAGGCTCCTTTTGTGTGGCAAAACTCCTAATGCTGATTTTATTCCACCTGATATTTACAAAGCAGGGGGTTAATTGCTCATGTAAAAGCTGACTGAAATTTTCCAGGTTATATGGCAAGAGGAAGTTATCCCCCACTATTTCAGGGATGCTCTCATTGTCTATCTCTATAAAGGTAATCATGGCGGGGGGCGTGGTCTCTCGGTCATTACTGGAAAGATTTTTGCGAGTCTTCCTTAATAAGCTAATTCTTCAACTGGAAGATGCTCATCTACCTGAGAGCCAGTGTGGCTTCAGAAAAGGTCAAGGAACAGTTGATATGGTGTTTGCTGCCCATCAACTCCAGGAGAAATGCCAGGAGCAGAACAGAGTTCTGTACACAATGCTTGTAGGTCTGACCAAAGGCTTTGATACTGTCAGTAATGAGGGATTTGGGAAAAATTATGTCAAAATCTGGTTGCCCAGAGAAGTTCATCAGCATTGTACATCAATTTCATGACAGCATGCTTGCCCAGATTCTGGATAATGGACAATGCTCTCATGCTTTCCCTGTCACCAGTGGAGTAAAACAACTGTGTGCTTGCTCCCATGGTTTTCAGCATGATGTTTTAAGCCATATTCTCAAATGCTTTCAATGAGGATAAACATGGCCTCAAAGTCAGTCACTGATGGTAAATTCTTCAACTTGAAAAAGGTTACATGTCAGAACCAATTGGAAGGAATGCTGGTGCATGATTTTTTGTTTTCAGTCGATTGTGCTCTCAATGCAGCCTTTGAAGCTGAGATGTAACAAAATATGGATGAATTCTCTGCTGCTTATACTAATTTTGGCCTAACAATTAATACCAAGAAAACACAGGTTCTCCATTAGCTGTCACCATACCATCCATAAGTGGAATCGTTGATTACAGCAAATGGAGAAGATTTGAATTCTGTGGATAAGTTCACTTACCTTGGTAGTGTACTTTCCAGGGATGTACACATTGATAATGAGGTTGACACATACGTTATCAGAGTTAGCTCAGTGTTTGGGAGGCTCTGACAAAAAGTGTGGGAGAGAAGATGTATTAGACTCACTACCAAACCGAAGGTCTACAGAGCCTTTTTGCTGACCTCATTGTTGCATTGCTGTGAAACCTGGAGAGTATACTAGTGCCATGCCAGGAAACTGAATCATTTTCATTTGAATTATCTTAGGAAGATTCTGAAGATCACCTGCAGGATAAGATACCAGATGCTGAGGTCCTTTCTTGAATTAAACTGCCGAGCATTCAAACTCTACTTCAGATAGTGCAAGTCCAATTGTCTGGCCATGTTGTTTGAATGCAAAATGTACATTTGCCAAAAAGATTATTTTATGGTAAGTCACGGGGCAAGCATTCACATGGTGGTCAGAAGCAATATAAGGACACTCTCAATGTTTCCCTTAAGAACTTTGGAATTCATTGTGTGATATGGGACACACAGGCACAGGACCATTTAGCATGGTGTGCCCACAACAGAGAAGGTGCTATCCTTTATGAGCAAAGCAGAATTGAAATAGCTGAAAAGAAATAAGATGCACAAATTTAGAGAATCAACCCCAAATGTTCACATGGACTATTTGTGCCCTAGTGTGGTAAAACATTCTAAGCTTGTATTGGTCTGACCAGCCACAGTCAGACACACTATAACTTGACTGCAGCATTATGATGTTATTTTGGTCATCTTTGAGAACGAAGGACAGCAACCAACCAACCAGTCCACCAGCCTATCAAACTTTTGAAACCAAACTCAATAGGTAGATCCCCAAGAATCAGGGTCAGTTTCATCTAACTTGAGTGATGGGGATATCATAGAAAGTATTCAGGGATGTGGTCTCCTGATTTAAAAAAAATCATTTATTTTTGGTTTAAAACAAACATTTCCATAACATATTATAATAAGAAAGATGCACATGAAACTGCAAATCTACTATGTACAACTTGCTATTCCTCTTAAATATATAACAAAGTTATCAGTTTTTAATAGGAATGTATATGGACATGGGCCACATACATGTAGCATGGAGATTAGATGCTACCATTTCTTGGTTAAATAACCCTGTTCCTAGATGTCCTGACTGTAATCAGTATTGACCCCACCTGACCTTTTTTTTTAAAAAAGGTTTATGAGGCTATGGGATAGTTTTCCCACCGCTTCACTCCTTAAAAGAAATAAATCTACCGTAAATAACAACAACTAACATTTATATAATGCTCACTATGTGCCAGGCATTGTATTAAGCATTTATTATCTCAATTGATTCCCACAACAACTCTCTACTATTATTATCTTTATTTTATTGTTGAGGAATCTGAGGTTAATTGATTTGCTCAGGGACACGTGTCTAATAAGTGTCTGAGGCTGTATTTGAATGCATATTTTTGCTTTTTTAAAAAATTTAGGTACTCTATCAATGATGCCACTTAGCTGCTCAATATATTTAGAAAGTATACAATTTTCTGGATTTTCAGAAATGTATTAATATGTTTTTCCTATCCAGCTTGGAAATAAACCAAAGCGTCAATGATCACAACGTGATTTTTCCATTCTTGTTTGCTAAATGTGAAACTATAGGCAATATACATTAATGGAATATGGTAAATTCAGATGCACCCTACAAATTTTCAAAAACAAAAAAAAAACAGATTCATAGAGTTCATTATATCATTTCATTTAATTGAAAGTATTCCTTCTGTTTCATCAGGTCATTTCTGTAGTTACAAATTCTTACACTTTCTACTTTAATGGTAAAGACCATAAATATATTTTAAATTAGCTTTTTATGATACATAAAAATGCATGCAATAATGTTTAGATGGAAGAAACTTTTCATCACTGCCAGACATTACCCTTACTTACTGAAAAAAGAAACAAATCTAAGAGCTTTGATCCCTCCCAGTTGAATGATTTTTAAAATACCATTGAAATAAAATGAAAACAGAGCTGGTTTATGTAGAAATAAGGATTTGGAGTGTTGAAAAAAATATACGTTTTTGGCATCAGGGCATTGTACTGCTCTTATCCTCTCATTATATTAAACATAACCCCCACAAAAAAGTCAGAAAAATCCCTTTATCATTTACTGTGCATAATACATGCTGAGTTACATTAAGATAAACTCTCGCATAATAATTGGGAGGGAATCCTGGGCTTCTATTGCTAGTAATCCCTAGTATTATTATAAATGTAATCTGATCTTATATGCCTACTATTTTCTTGGTCCTCATATTTAAAAAATTGTCAAAGTCTTCTCTAGAGTGAAATTATTAAGTCCTAGTATTTATACGCCTGTCCTTTTGCATCAATAAAATATATCCCCAGAGATATTAATCGTTTTCTTCTTATTTTTCTTTTTTAAATGGAATGTAATAGAACCTTGCTCTCTTTCAAAGCACAGATTCAATTTAACTTCTCCATAAAGTTTTCTCTGATCACCACAAGACAGTTTTGGTCTCTTTGAACTCACTTTTATGTATCATTAGTTTTTCATATTTGTACCACTCCAATTATATTGTAAATTCCCCAAGGATAAGGAGCATTTTTCATACTTCTTTCTGGATCTCACGGCCCTTCAAAGTGCTTAGTTAATGACAATAATTTGCTATAGAACTTACCAACTCCTTCTACTGAATGCTCAATCCTCAGTTAGCTTCACTGACATCATACTTCCTGGCTTCCTTCTACCTCTAACTATTCATTTTCTGTTTCCCCTGGCTCTTCATACTTTTCTCAATTGCTTAGGCTAGGAGTTTAAAAAAAAACTATATTCTTCATCTTCTTATCATACATCTCCATACTTTCTCATATATATATGTGTGTGTGTGTGTGTATAAACACACGCATACATATATGTATATATATGTATGTATGCACATATATATATACATATATATATCTATATATATATATCTATATATTCCCAAGGCTTTCATTACCACTATAATATGGATGATTACTCTTATACTTTTGTTTAGAGTCTTGACTTCTTTTCTGAGTTTAATCTCTAAGAGCAACTCTCTACAGCAATGGTCTTCAAACTTCTTTCATCACATACCCTATCAGAAGAAAACAAAACAAAACATTTTGACTAATTTTAAATATATATGATATATATATATATACTTTCATATGTTACTATGAAAATGATCATGTATATTTTATTGTTGCTTTTTGTCCTTCATTCTCCAAGAGAAGCAAAGATATCAGGAAAGTGATTCCTTGACTTGCAAGTGAATTAGATTTAAATGAGGCAGGGCTATGCAAACTCAACAGCCTCAGTCTTTCCTCCAGAGCCACTGGAGTACAGTGGCAAAACATAGATCAGGGTCACTGGAGATGACCCCAGATGCAGTGGGAGATCTTGGTCTTTGTAAGCTAAGGTCTTTCCCAGCTCTCGATTTTTCTGAGACAAAATCCATTCAGTGATTAAGGCTAGGTAAGAAAACAGGCAAAAAAAAAAAAAAAACTGGCCTCTTTTACCTACTCAAAAAAGAAATCATCTGAGAGGGGAAGATCCTCAGGGTTTCTGGCCAGAACAGAAACAATTGTTATTTAGGGGGCCATCTCCAGGCACTCTGAGCAATTAAAACCTAAATAATGACCAAGTGAGGCTTGGGCTGGGAACTATTGTTAGCCAGTCAGTGAGAGCCAGAGTGATTTGTGTTTAAGGCATAGTCGAGTAGCTCCATTTGAATTCCGATGGGTTTCATCACAACCTGGTTTTCCAATGTTTTATTTCCAAAAATCATATATTACACTATATTAAGAAAAAGAGTTAATTGCCTAGGTTCTTTTAAATGACAGAATAAAAAAAGTAGGGAAGAGAAAAAAAAATCTAGCCCATAAACTCCAAGATATTTTGTGAGGTTTCAGTGATCAAAATTTCTATTCCTTTGGGCAGAGCACCCAGAGGTAAGATTTGCCATGTGGACAGAGGGAGAGGAAGGAGAGGAGGAAGAAGAGAGAGAGAGGAAGGGAAGGAAGGAAGAAAGGAAGGAAGGAAGGAGATAGCAGCACTGGCCAACTGAAACTGGATAGTTGGTTCCCTGGTGGGGCAGCTACTACTACTCAAATTGTTATTGTAGGTGATGACAAGATCAGGTGTATGATCATCATCTTTGTGGTTGGGTGGAGGAATAGGTAATGTAAAGCAAGTAAATTGAAGAAATGTGAGGTTAGCGTATTTGAGATATTATCTATCTATCTGTTCCCTAGTATGAGGACGAGATTTGGGGTGTTCATGAAGGACTAGCACCTCCAGTGTGAGGGCTTGCCAAGCCCATTTAAGGGCATCTCCACCACACTTTGGTGTCTACCTGGCACTCAGTTCTCACCTGTAGCTCCAAGAGGCTGTAGCACGTGCAGTAGCCAAACCCTTGTAAAACCATCTCAGCAGATGGGCTAAATCAGGTTGAGGGTAACTGACAAGCCTCAAACCTGTCAATGAGTTAGGGAAATGTCTGTCCCAAGCACATGAAGATTTCCTCTGATAGAATCTCTGGATGAGAACAATTTGTTCCGATGGCCATGACGGTGGCTGAAAGAGGTACTGTGGAGCACTTTAAGCTTAGTCAGAAAATGAAGATGAAAAAGTCATCCACTGCATCTCAGGCCATCACCAATCATCTTAAATTCTGTATTGCCACTGGACTTCAATGAATCTGGAAGAGAGAGTGATGCTGGCAACTTTGTGCAACTCTGCCTCACTTAAATCTAATTCATGTGCAAGTCAGGACATCATCTGTTATATCATTGGTATTCTTTGAAAACAAAGGGTGAATAGATATTGAACCTCTCAAAGAAAGATAGGAAAGGCAATGAAGGGTAAAGAGCATTCCAAGTCCCCCTACTCCCAACTGTGACCCATAAGTTGGTGGAATGAGTGAAAATTCAAGTAGTGCCAAAAGTGGTTGGCCAAGGGGAATGTGTTATTGGAAAAAAAAAAGACAAGGGCTAAATGAGAGTCATAACATGTAAAGAGCAAGAAACGAAAAAAAAAGATTTAAGATGAAAGTAAGTTTGTTGTCCATGGAGCAAGCATTCCAGAGAGCACAGATGTGGAAGATAAGACAAAGGGGGAATTTATTTATCATTGAGGAAGAATTTCAGCTAAGTTTTAATTGTTCATAGGGGACTGACCCCAAGTAGGACTTTTCTCAGGATGTTAAGGTATGGGGACAAGTGCTGGCTCAATAGAAACTCCTCTACTTAATATATAAAGACATTAACAATACCACTGCAAACTACTTTTCCAAATTTATTACTTCTTTAGAAATAGCTGGGTGGTAAAATGGATACAGTAAATAAAGTAAAATAAAGAACAGGTAAGACCTGAATTCAGATCTTGCCTCTGACACTCAGCACTGTGACCTGACCAAGTTACTTAACTTCTCTTGGCTTCAATTTCCTGATCTGTAAAATTGGGGGGTGGGGTAGGGTTTAATAATAGACTCTCCTTTACAGTATTTTGTGAAGATGAAATTAGGTTACATACATAAATCATTTTGTAAACATTTAAATGTCATAGAAATGCTCACTATTATTTATTCTTTGTATGGTCTAGTCAACCTGCCATTCTTGCTATTCTTCATATATTAAATTTTGTCTGAAATCTCTGTGACTTGATGAGTTATTTGTCACATCTGGAATATCCTCTCTCCTCACCTTCACCTCTTAGAATCCTTGTTTCCTTTAAAGCTCAGCTCAAACAGCACCTTTCACATAAGACCTATCCTTATTCTTTCATAAGACATATGGTATAGAGAGAGAAGAAAAGAAGGCCCAAGACAGAACTTTAGGAATAAGCCAAATTTAGGGAGTGTGATATAGCTGATGGGCCAACAAAGAAGACTAAGTGGGAGTCAACAGATAGGTGTGAATTAAGGATATCACAATCAATTTATGTAACTCTTTTCCATATTCTCTCACAAATTTTAGTCAATATATTGGGGCCCTCCCCATGTTGTCTTGTCATCATACCCAATGTCAAGGATTCAAATTGAGATCACATGCTGTTTGCTGAATATTCTTCATTATCACTACATTACCAGATTATATTTTTTTTCAAACATTTCTTTGATGACTTTCTGTCAAAATTGATGTAAACCACTTTTTCATTATAAATTCTCATTTTTGTAAATGTTTTTAGAGCTGATACATGTCTGCCATGGACCTTTCTATTGCTTTTGAGTAATGTTCAAATTGAACTCTTCAGAAACAGCAACGTTTTATAGCTCATATCCATACTCAAATCCATGAAAGAACATTGGTACTAAAAAGATGGGCCGTTCTTGCAAAGGTGAACTTGGGGCCATTGAAATGCTATTGTAATTTCCTTAATGCTATCTAGCCTGTTATTTCATTTAGTTCTGAGACCATTTCATTGTCCATTGGCAGTGCTGGCTCAGGATCTCTCTCTCTCCCCCTTTCGTCCTCTTATCTCTCTTATTTATGTATACATGTATTGATGATGCATCGATGCACATGTGATTGCACATAATAATTTTTCTTGAACAGATACTACACACAGGCAATGGCATGAGTCCAACACTGAACAAAAAAGTGAAGGCAAGATTTCCTTAGTGGAAATGCCAAGTTATTTTAGTAAGCCCCAGCTTTTCCCCGAAGCAAAGGCTGACCTTTTTTTTCCCACACTGATATGCTTCCAGTGATTTTGTATGATTTTTGGGCCTTGAAGTGCTACAGTTACTAAAGAAGTGAAAGATTTTATTTTGTAAAGGTAAAAGAAGACTTTCTAAAGGAAAGAATCCAGGCTGCCTCCAGCACCATTTTCCTTTATGCCACATTGCAAATGGCTTTTGAGGCCCAAGGAGAAGGCTAAGCAGAAAACTGAGGGAGAAAGTGAAAAGCTTTTTAAGATTTGCTTAAAAAATAATCCCCTTTGGTCATTCAAAATTTGGTCACCACTGGTAATAATTTCTTCTGCATACATTGGCTGGAGTCATGTTGCTTTTTCTGCCTAACAAGTAAACGGATGTGTCTAGATGGTGCTAGAAGTATATTTTTGGGGGGAGTACTGGGGTTGAGTTTTTAATTATTCTCTTTGCAGTGTTGTTTAAAAAGTCTAGAAAACTCTTTCTTCATGTGTTACAATTATAAAATCCAAACCAAGCCCCTAATTGTGACCAATTTCAAATTAATGATCCTCAAGATTTGAAATGCAGTTCTATAACTCATTAACCTGAATTACACCATTAAAGCACTTCCATTCTAGATATGACTTCACTCTCTTTTTACACTTTTAGCTTCAGTCTTCCAAAGTCATTGTAGCATGACAATACAGAAAAAAAATATGAAATCACATTTACACTACTCTGGGCTGTCTGAAGAGAAAGTACTACTCTCAATGCCAAAGGTTGATCAATCTGAAGTCATAGAATTATGGACAATATAGATCATACCAGAAAATATGTTGACATATTGCTGCTACAAACAATAATGACAACAAAAATGCATGGAAGTGAGTTGGAGACTGTTCTTTATTTAGAGAATGTAGAATAGAGGCTATTTTGGCCACATTAAAGAGTTTCTTTATGAAGTTTCTTTTGACATACAAATGAAAAATCATCACTTTTATAAAGCACTTCTTGTAACTTGTGGAATGAAGACATCCTTCCTCTAAGATTAAGACCTACCCAGAACATTGTCTGGAATTCTAATAATGTGAACTTGTCACCACCATTTTGAGCTCTTGAACTCTGACTGAGCTGCTATTTAAGAGAATTCATAATTTCAAAGCTCCCAATAACACATAAAGCTTTGTTTTATTTTACACAATTAAATTTGTATAAAATGGAGCCCGACTGCTACCAGACACATTTACGAATGATGTTATTTTAAGGGGAAGAAAGTGTTCCAGTAAAAACTGCTAGGGAAAGATAAGTGGGACTTTTTCTGTAGTAATTTACAATTTCATTATTCGATGCATTGCTGAAGTAAATAGATAAATGTTATAAAAGAAAAAATGTTTAACAAAGTCTTTATTATGCTGAATTTAATATAGTAAATAAGTTGATGTTATAATCTTAAAATAAAATTCCACTAGAAGTAATTTTTATGTTTTAGTTTTAGGAGTTATGAATTTTAGAATTCTATAACAAATAAGTAAAATAAATTTATGTTTTTGAAAAAAGTCTTCATAAAATATTTTCCGTTAACAATGTAAAGAATATTAATTTTAGTGTAAATTTTGAATATAGTAAAATTATTGTTTTAAACCTTATCATTGATGGAATTGCTACAACATATTGATTACTACACTTAGAAATTTGGTATCAAGTTGAAAAATCTTTGGAGGTTCTCCAGTGCAACAAAAACAAGAAGGGTGGATAACCTTTAGAACATTCTCTGAATGTCACATGGAAATCATTATACAATGGAAATATTCTATTGCAGTTTCTGAGATTGTTAATTTGTTTTTCTTTTATATTGAGTCAAAATCTGCCTTCTTGATACATTCTTCAATTTCTCTCATTTGTTCGTTAGGATCCACACCAAATAAACAACTATTTCACCAAAATATTTGAAGATAGTGATTATGATCTTAAAAGTTGTTGACTCTTCAAGCTATATAGGTCAATTTCCTTCAATTAGTCTGAACATGATTCCATTTTAAGTACTCTCATCTTTCTGGTTTCTCTATTCTGAAATGTTTTAGTTTTTTTTTAATTCCTCACTTATAATGGGATACCTAGAACTAGACAATCTTTCAGACATAGTTTTGCCATAGTAAATACAGGAGGACCCAAATTTTCCAGTCTAAATGGCAGCCATCTGTCTATTAGTGCAGTCAAGACCAGACTAATGGGGGCCAAGTCAGGAGGGGAGAGGAGAGGAAGAAGCTGAGCTCTCTCAACTTCGACCTCCAAACTACTTTAAAATAATGTTTCAAATGGAATTCTGGAGTGGAAGAGCCAACAAAAGGTTATGGTGAGATATTTGTCCAGCCCAAGACAACTTAGGAGATTGGAAGAAGTTTGTGACACTACTGTGGCAGGTGGCCCAAGGTCTATAAGGAGGCAACACCAGTGGTGTATCTTAAAGGTTACAACAGTAGCAGCAGCAACAGTAGAGGTGATGAATAAATTTCATGGATTAGATCTGGTAGACAGAGAGCCTAAAGAACCATGAATAGAGAGGTTTGCAATATGGTAGAGGAGGCAACAACAACAAAAAATCACAAAGAAAAAAGTCAAGAAGACAAAATGTCTGCCCAATGAGACTTTACAAATAGCTGAGAAAAGAAGGAAAGCAAAAGGTAAAAATAAAAGATTAAGAAACTACCAAATGAAGTGAAATTCCAGAGAACAGTAAAGAGACATAAGGTTTTCTTAAATGAGCCATGCAAAGAAATAAAAGAAAAGAATAGGATGGGAAAGATGAGATCTCTTCAAGAAAATTAGAGATATCATGGGAACATTTCATGGAAAAATTGGCATGATAAAAGACAAAAATGGTAGAGACTTTACAGGAGTATAAGCAATTAAGAAAAGATGTTAAGAATATGCAGAACTATACAAGAAAAATCTTAACATTACTATAAGCACAATAGTGTGGTTATTTATCTAGAGCCATGCAATCTGGTAGGCCTTAGGAAGCATAACTAAAAATAAGGCAAGTAGAGATGGTGGAATTCCAGGTGAGCTATTTAAAATCTTATAAGGTGATGTTTTTAAAGTCCTGAACCCAATATGCAAGCAAAATTGGAAAACTCAACATTGGCTGTTAGATTAGAAAAGGCTAATTTACATCTCAATCCCAAAGAATGGCAATGCCAAAAAAATTTCAAATTACTGAATAATTGTACTCATTGTACATGCCAAGCAAGGATATGCTTATGATTCCACAAGCTAGGCTTCAGCAGTATGTGAACCAAGAATTACCAGAAGTACAAGCTGGTTTTCAAAGAGGCAGAGTAACTTGTAAGGTTAATGAGATATAAGATCTTCCCTGCCCATTAATAGGCCTCACATGGAGCCCTAAAGCAGAGCTCTGGGTCACAGGAATTTCCACATCTGTTGTATTGGGTGCTGATTTCCAAGCTTCTCAGCACTAAGTCAATGAAGTGTCAAGTCTTTGGAAACACTGTATTGCTTGGAGGGAGAAGTGTGGACAGAGAGAGAAGCAGGCAGAGAGAGAAGCAAACAGAGGGAGGAAATTGCCTGCGAGAACTTGTTTGCAGAGAGATTTGACTGAAAGAATGCTTGAGATGTCAGGGCTCCCTGGATTGGTGATGCATACCTTGCTAAATCTTGCCTTCTGGTATCCTAATAGTAATGTTCCAAATAAATATTTCAGTTTTGTCTTGGAGGAAGAGAGTTTATTATATTTTGCGAACCAAACCAGTAAATATGTATGAATTCATAGCAGTTAGTATGAGTATCGTATTGGCATTACAGAACAAGAAGCCAAATTGCCAATTTTTGTTGGATTATGGAGAAAGCAAGAGAGTTCCAGACAAACAAAGAAACAAATGAACAAAAACCCATCTACTTTTGCTTCATTGATTACACTAAAGCCTTTGACTGTGTAGATAATAACAAAATATGGCAAGTCCTCAAAGAGATGGAAGTGCCAGATCATCTTGTCTCCTGAGGAATCTGTATGCAGGCCAAGAAGCAGAAATTAGAAGCAAACATGGAACAACTGATTGGTTTAAGATCGAAAAAGGAATATGACAAGGCTGTGTATTGTCATCCTATTTATTTAAGTTACATGCAGAGTACACCAAACTGCCAGCCTGGGTGAAACAAAAGCTGAAATTAAGGTTGCTGTGAGAAATATTAATAATCACATTTATGGAGACGATTCTACTCTGATGGTAGAAAATGAAGAAGAATTAAGAAGTCTCTTGATAGGGGTAAAAAGAACGGTGTAAAACCTGGCTTGAAGTTTAACATTAAAAAAAATAATACTAAGTTCATGGCAATTGGTCCCATTGGTTCCTAGAAAATAGAGGAAGAAAAAAAACTGGAAGCAGTGTCAGATTTTATATTGTTGGGCTCAAAGTTAACTGTAGATGGCAACAGCAGCCATGAAATTAAAAGATATTTGCTTCTCAGAAAAAAAAAAAGCTATGGCAAATTTGGACAACATAATATAAAGTTGAAAAGTACCTGAGAGGGAAAAATTCAGGTACTTAATTCACAATTTTACATCACAGGCTTTGACATAATTAGTCTATTTAAAAAAATATTCACCACAAGGTAATGCTTCTTTGCTCACCACCTGCCTAATGGTCCTTAGTAGTTTTAACTGGGGAAATCATCTCTTCCCTCTACTGAATATACTTATAACATTTAAAAATTTATGCCTCCCTTAAATAATATTTACAAAATATTTGATCTTAATGTGATTGATAGTTTTTTTAAGGCAAAAAACTGAAAAAACAAACAAACAAACAAACAAAAAAAAAAAAACAAAGTGGCTATCACTGGAATGTATAGACAAAAAACACCCAGTTATGCAGTCATCAAGATGTCTACCTCCCCACCTCCCATTTAGAACAGAACCCACAGAACAAGGTGATCTTTTTTTTTAAGTTTTCAAATTCGTTTTTATAAGACTTTGAGTTCCAAATTTTTTCCTCCCTTCCTCCTCCCGCTACCCTTAACCCTCCCCAAAATGACAAGCAATTTTAAATAGACTATACATACACAATAATATTAATCATATTTCCACATTAGTCATCTTGGGAAAAAAGAATCAGAACAAAAGGGAAAAATGAGAAAGAACAAAAAAAAAAGAAAATAGTATGCTTCGATCTGCATTCAAACACCATAATTTTTCTCTGGATGTGGATAGCATTTCCCATTATAAGTCTTGGAATTTTTCATATCATTGAATTGCTGAGAAGAGTTAATTCTGTTAAAGTTGGTCATTGCACCATTTTGCTGTTATTGGTACAATGTTCCAGGTAAGTCTTTCCAGGTTTTCATGAAATATGCCTGTTCATCATTTCTTTTTTTAAACTCTTTTTTAAAAGAAAATTTCTTATTTTGGTTTTCAACAGTCACTTCCACAAGATTTTTAGTCCAAAATTTTCTCACCTCCCCAAGGATGTATGCAATTTGATATAGGGTCTACATATGCCACCATATTAAACCCATTTTCATGTTAGTTATGTTATAAAGAAAAAATAGAACCAAAGGGAAAAACTGAGAGAAAGAAGAAACACGCAAAAAGAAAGGAAATAATGTGCTTTGATCTGCATTCAGACTCCATAGATCTTTTTCTGGATGTGGACAGCAAGTTCCATCATGAGTCCTTTGGAGTTGTCTTAGATCCTGGCATTGCTGAGAAGAGCCAAGTCTAAGAAAGTCATCTCCCAATGTAGCTGTTAACATGTACAATGTTCTCCTGGTTCTTCTCACTTCATTGAGCATCAGTTCATATATATATCTTTCCAGATTTTTCTGAGGTCCACCTGTTCATCATTTCTTATAGCACAATAGTATTCCATTATATTCATATACCACAACCAGTTCAGTCATTGACCAACTGAAGGACGTCCCCTCAATTTCCAATTCTTGGCCATCACAAAAAGAGCTGCTATAAATATTTTTGTACGTGTGGTTCCTTTTCCCATTTGTATGATCCCTTTGTGATACAGACCTAGAAGTGGTATGGCTAGGTCAAAGGGTATGCATGTTTTCATAGCCCTTTGGGTATAGTTCCAAATCGCTCTTCAGAATGGCTGAATCAGTTCGCAATTGCACCAACAATGCATTAATTAGTATTCCATTTTCCCACATCTTCTCCAGCATTTATCTTTTTCCTGTTTTGTCATGTTAGCCAATCTGATAGGTGTGAGGTGGTACCTCAGAGTTGTTTTGATTTGCATTTCTTTTATCAATAGCTATTTAGCTAATTTTTTTTCATATGGCTGTAGATTGCTTTAATTTCTTCCTCTGAAAATTGCCTGTTCATATCCTTTGACCTTTTATCAGTTGGAGAATGACTTGTATGCTTAGAAATTTGACTCAGTTCTCTATATATTTGAGAAATGAACCTTTTATCAGAGACACTGGTTGTAAAAATTGTTTCTCAGCTTTCTGCTTCTTTCCTAATCTTGGTTATCTTGTTTTAGTTTGTGTAAAATTTTTCTATTTAATGCAGTCAAAATTATCCATTTTGTATTTCATAATGTTCTCTATCTCTTGTTTGGTCATAAATTCTTCCCTTCTCCATAGATCTGACAGGTAGGTGCCATGTAGGTCCCTCCTTGCTCTGCCATTTTGCTTACAGCATCAGTTTTATATCTAAATCATGTACCCATTTTGATATTATCTTTGTGTAGGGTGTAAGATGTCATTATATGCCTGGTTTCTGTCATACTATTTTCCAGTTTTCCCAGCACTTTTTGTTAAATAATGAGTTCTTATCCCAGAAGCTGGGCTCTTTGGGTTTAACAAACAGTAGATTAGCATAGTCATTAACTACTGTATTTTGTGTACCACACCTATTCCACTGATCTACCACTCTGTTTCTTCACCAGTACCAAGTAGTTTTGATGATTGCTGCTTTATAATACAATTTAAGACCTAGTATGGCTAGGCCACCTTCCCTTGCATTTCTTTTCATTAATTCCCTTGATATTCTGGACCTTTTTTCTTCCATAGGAATTTTATGTCTTTCTAGCTCCGTAAAATATTTTTTGGCAGTTTGATTGGTATGGCACTGAATAAGTCAATTAATTTGGGTAAAATTGTCATTTTTATTATTTTAGCTCAGACTACTCATAAGCAACTGATGTTTTTCCAATTATTTAGATCTGACTTTATTTGTGTGAAAAGTGTTTTGTAATTGTGTTCATATAGTTCCTGGGTTTGTTATGGCAGGTAGACTCCCAAACAATTTATAATGTCTACAGTAACATTAAATGGAAATTCTCCTTCTATCTCTTGCTGTTGGGCTTTGTTAGTAATAAATATGAATGCTGATGATTTACGTCTGTTTATTTTATATCCTGCAACTTTGCTAAAGTTGTTATTATTTCAAGTAGTTTTTTACTTGATTCCCTGTCATTCTCTAAGTATATCATCATATCATCTGCAAAGAGTGATAGTTTGGTTTCTTCATCGCCTATTCTAATTGCTTCAATTTCTTTTCCTTCTCTTATTCTAAGTCTAACATTTCTAGTACCACATTGAATAACAGTGGTAATAATGGATATTCTTGTTTCACACCAATGTTATTGGAAATGCTGCTAGCTTATCCCCATTACGTATAATGCTGGTAATGGTTTTGGGTAGATGCTACTTATCATTTTAAGGAAGACTTCATTTATTCCTGTGCTTTCTAGTGTTTTTTAATGGGAATGGGTATTGTATATTGTCAAAAGCTTTTTCTGCATCTATTGACATAATCTTATGGTTTCTGTTAGTTTTGTTGTGGATATGTTCAATTATGCTGATAGTTTTCCTAAAATTGAACCAGCTCTGCATTCCTGGTATAAAATCTACCTGGTATAGTCCTCAAAATAAGTTGCTGTAATCCCTTTGCTAATATTTTATTAAAAAGTTTTGTATCTATATTCATTGGTGAAATTCGGTTCATAATTTTCTTTCTCTGTTTTGGCTTTTCCTGGTTTAGGTATCAGTATCATATTTGTATCATAAAAAAATTGATAGGATACCTTTTTCATATATTTTCCCAGATAGTTACAAAATATTGGAATGAATTGTTCTTTAAATGTTTGATAGAATTCACATGTAAATCCATTTGGTCCTTTTCTTAGGGAGTTCATTGATGGCTTGTTCATTTTTTTTTCCTGAAATGTGGTTATTTAAGTTTTCTATTTCCTCTTTTGTTAATATGGGAGATTTATATTTTTGTAAATATTCATTCATTTCTATAAGATTGTCAAATTTATTATCATACAGTTAGGCAAAATAACTCCCAAATATTATTTTAATTTCCTCTTCATTGGTAGTGAGTTCACTCCTTTCATTTTTGATACTGGTAAGTTGGTTTTCTTCTTTTTATAAAAACAATTTAACCAAAGGTTTATTGATTTTATTGTTTTTTTTTTTCATAAAACCAGCTTAGTTTTATTTATTTTCTAAATAGTTTTCTTAATTTAAATTTTATTAATCTCTCTTTGGTTTTCAGTATTTCTAATTTTGGCACTTAACTGGAGATTGTAAATTTGTACTTTTTCTACCTTTTCTAGTTCTATATCCAATTCATCGATCTCCTTTTTCTCTGTTTTATTCATGTAAGCATTTAGAGATGTAAAACTTCACCTAAGAACTGCTTTAGCTGCATCCCACAAGTTTTGATATGTTTTTTCATTATTACCATTCTCTTGGATGAAGTTATTGATTGTTTCTATAATTTGTTGTTTAACCCACTCATGCTTTAGTATTAGATTATTTAGTTTTGAATTAATTTTTCATATATCTTTCCATGACCCTTTATTATATGTAATTTTTATTGCATCATGATCTGAAAAGGATGTATTTAATATTTCTGCCTTTCTGCATTGGATTGTGAGTTTTTTATGCCCTACTGCATAGTCAATTATTGTGTAGTTGCCATGTACCACTGAGAAAAAGGTATATTTCTTTCTATCTCCATTCAATTTCTTTTGTTTCTGTTTTTCTTTTCTTTTTGGGGGGGGGCGTGGTGGAGGGGTAAGGCAAAGTAATTGGGGTTAAATGACTTGTCCAAGGTGACACAGCTAATAAGTGTCAAGTGTCTGAGGCAGGATTTGAACTCAGGTACTCCTGACTCCAGGACCAGTGTTCTATTCGCTGTGCCACCTAGCTGCTTTTATCCCCATTCAATTTTCTTCAGAGGTCTACCATATCTAACTTTCTAAAATGCTATTCACATCCTTAACTTCTTTCCTGTGGTTAGAAATATCTAGTTCTGAGAGGAGGAAGTTGAGGTCCTCTA